>OY968835.1:0-526303 GCA_963695495.1 Hololepta plana
TAACCTAACCTAACCTAACCTAACCTAACCTAACCTAACCTAACCTAACCTAACCTAACCTAACCTAACCTAACCTAACCTAACCTAACCTAACCTAACCTAACCTAACCTAACCTAACCTAACCTAACCTAACCTAACCTAACCTAACCTAACCTAACCTAACCTAACCTAACCTAACTACCTAACCTAACCTAACCTAACCTAACCTAACCTAACCTAACCTAACCTAACCTAACCTAACCTAACCTAACCTAACCTAACCTAACCTAACCTAACCTAACCTAACCTAACCTAACCTAACCTAACCTAACCTAACCTAACCTAACCTAACCTAACCTAACCTAACCTAACCTAACCTAACCTAACCTAACCTAACCTAACCTAACCTAACCTAACCTAACCTAACCTAACCTAACCTAACCTAACCTAACCTAACCTAACCTAACCTAACCTAACCTAACCTAACAACCTAACCTAACCTAACCTAACCTAACCTAACCTAACCTAACCTAACCTAACCTAACCTAACCTAACCTAACCTAACCTAACCTAACCTAACCTAACCTACTAACCTAACCTAACCTAACTACCTAACCTAACCTAACCTAACCTAACCTAACCTAACCTAACCTAACCTAACCTACCTAACCTAACCTAACCTAACCTAACCTAACCTAACCTAACCTAACCTAACCTAACCTAACCTAACCTAACCTAACCTAACCTAACCTAACCTAACCTAACCTAACCTAACCTAACCTAACCTAACCTAACCTAACCTAACCTAACCTAACCTAACCTAACCTAACCTAACCTAACCTAACCTAACCTAACCTAACCTAACCTAACCTAACCTAACCTAACCTAACCTAACCTAACCTAACCTAACCTAACCTAACCTAACCTAACCTAACCTAACCTAACCTAACCTAACCTAACCTAACCTAACTAACCTAACCTAACCTAACCTAACCTAACTAACTAACCTAACCTAACCTAACCTAACCTAACCTAACCTAACCTAACCTAACCTAACCTAACCTAACCTACCTAACCTAACCTAACCTAACCTAACCTACCTAACTAACCTAACCTAACCTAACCTAACCTAACCTAACCTAACCTAACCTAACCTAACCTAACCTAACCTAACCTAACCTAACCTAACCTAACCTAACCTAACCTAACCTAACCTAACCTAACCTAACCTAACCTAACCTAACCTAACTAACCTAACCTAACCTAACCTAACCTAACCTAACCTAACCTAACCTAACCTAACCTAACCTAACCTAACCTAACCTAACCTAACCTAACCTAACCTAACCTAACCTAACCTAACTAACCTAACCTAACCTAACCTAACCTAACCTAACCTAACCTAACCTAACCTAACCTAACCTAACCTAACCTAACCTAACCTAACCTAACCTAACCTAACCTAACCTAACCTAACCTAACTACCTAACCTAACCTAACCTAACCTAACCTAACCTAACCTAACCTAACCTAACCTACTAACCTAACCTAACCTAACCTAACCTAACCTAACCTAACCTAACCTAACCTAACCTAACCTAACCTAACCTAACCTAACCTAACCTAACCTAACCTAACCTAACCTAACCTAACCTAACCTAACCTAACCTAACCTAACCTAACCTAACCTAACCTAACCTAACCTAACCTAACCTAACCTAACCTAACCTAACCTAACCTAACCTAACCTAACCTAACCTAACCTAACCTAACCTAACCTAACCTAACCTAACCTAACCTACTAACCTAACCTAACCTAACCTAACCTAACCTAACCTAACCTAACCTAACCTAACCTAACCTAACCTAACCTAACCTAACCTAACCTAACCTAACCTAACCTAACCTAACCTAACCTAACCTAACCTAACCTAACCTAACCTAACCTAACCTAACCTAACCTAACCTAACCTAACCTAACCTAACCTAACCTAACCTAACCTAACCTAACCTAACCTAACCTAACCTAACCTAACCTAACCTAACCTAACCTAACCTAACCTAACCTAACCTAACCTAACCTAACCTAACCTAACCTAACCTAACCTAACCTAACCTAACCTAACCTAACCTAACCTAACCTAACCTAACCTAACCTAACCTAACCTAACCTAACCTAACCTAACCTAACCTAACCTAACCTAACCTAACCTAACCTAACCTAACCTAACCTAACCTAACCTAACCTAACCTAACCTAACCTAACCTAACCTAACCTAACCTAACCTAACCTAACCTAACCTAACCTAACCTAACCTAACCTAACCTAACCTAACCTAACCTAACCTAACCTAACCTAACCTAACCTAACCTAACCTAACCTAACCTAACCTAACCTAACCTAACCTAACCTAACCTAACCTAACCTAACCTAACCTAACCTAACCTAACCTAACCTAACCTAACCTAACCTAACCTAACCTAACCTAACCTAACCTAACCTAACCTAACCTAACCTAACCTAACCTAACCTAACCTAACCTAACCTAACCTAACCTAACCTAACCTAACCTAACCTAACCTAACCTAACCTAACCTAACCTAACCTAACCTAACCTAACCTAACCTAACCTAACCTAACCTAACCTAACCTAACCTAACCTAACCTAACCTAACCTAACCTAACCTAACCTAACCTAACCTAACCTAACCTAACCTAACCTAACCTAACCTAACCTAACCTAACCTAACCTAACCTAACCTAACCTAACCTAACCTAACCTAACCTAACCTAACCTAACCTAACCTAACCTAACCTAACCTAACCTAACCTAACCTAACCTAACCTAACCTAACCTAACCTAACCTAACCTAACCTAACCTAACCTAACCTAACCTAACCTAACCTAACCTAACCTAACCTAACCTAACCTAACCTAACCTAACCTAACCTAACCTAACCTAACCTAACCTAACCTAACCTAACCTAACCTAACCTAACCTAACCTAACCTAACCTAACCTAACCTAACCTAACCTAACCTAACCTAACCTAACCTAACCTAACCTAACCTAACCTAACCTAACCTAACCTAACCTAACCTAACCTAACCTAACCTAACCTAACCTAACCTAACCTAACCTAACCTAACCTAACCTAACCTAACCTAACCTAACCTAACCTAACCTAACCTAACCTAACCTAACCTAACCTAACCTAACCTAACCTAACCTAACCTAACCTAACCTAACCTAACCTAACCTAACCTAACCTAACCTAACCTAACCTAACCTAACCTAACCTAACCTAACCTAACCTAACCTAACCTAACCTAACCTAACCTAACCTAACCTAACCTAACCTAACCTAACCTAACCTAACCTAACCTAACCTAACCTAACCTAACCTAACCTAACCTAACCTAACCTAACCTAACCTAACCTAACCTAACCTAACCTAACCTAACCTAACCTAACCTAACCTAACCTAACCTAACCTAACCTAACCTAACCTAACCTAACCTAACCTAACCTAACCTAACCTAACCTAACCTAACCTAACCTAACCTAACCTAACCTAACCTAACCTAACCTAACCTAACCTAACCTAACCTAACCTAACCTAACCTAACCTAACCTAACCTAACCTAACCTAACCTAACCTAACCTAACCTAACCTAACCTAACCTAACCTAACCTAACCTAACCTAACCTAACCTAACCTAACCTAACCTAACCTAACCTAACCTAACCTAACCTAACCTAACCTAACCTAACCTAACCTAACCTAACCTAACCTAACCTAACCTAACCTAACCTAACCTAACCTAACCTAACCTAACCTAACCTAACCTAACCTAACCTAACCTAACCTAACCTAACCTAACCTAACCTAACCTAACCTAACCTAACCTAACCTAACCTAACCTAACCTAACCTAACCTAACCTAACCTAACCTAACCTAACCTAACCTAACCTAACCTAACCTAACCTAACCTAACCTAACCTAACCTAACCTAACCTAACCTAACCTAACCTAACCTAACCTAACCTAACCTAACCTAACCTAACCTAACCTAACCTAACCTAACCTAACCTAACCTAACCTAACCTAACCTAACCTAACCTAACCTAACCTAACCTAACCTAACCTAACCTAACCTAACCTAACCTAACCTAACCTAACCTAACCTAACCTAACCTAACCTAACCTAACCTAACCTAACCTAACCTAACCTAACCTAACCTAACCTAACCTAGAAAAAAAAAAACCGCTAAATAGAAAAAAGGAGTTGCCGAACGACGTGAAACTAAAATAAACTTAACCTAAGGCGCTGCAGGACTTCTGGCACGTTCGACTGAAAAAGCGCGCTCCGTTTAATGTCACCACGTCGCGATCGCTTCCAATCAAACGCTTAGAAGTCAGAAAAACACCTCGGGCTAAGTTTACTTTTGTTTCACGTCCTTCGACAACTCCTTAAAAATTAACGAGCTGCAGTCGTGCGCGTCGCCTCCTCTTCCTCCTCCTTCCCCTCCGAAGGCAACGCAAACGGCACCGCTCCTCGCCACCGCTGTGGACCGACGGAACGTATCGAGTCAATCTCGTCGTCCGCCCGGCGTCCAAAGCGGCAATTGCGGAACTCTCTCTCGAAAGAAAGTTCCTCCACGACGTTCGGCAACAACAACACCTACTAGCCGTGGGAGGGGGGAGGACTAACGAGCTGGTGTCGTGTGTCTGCCCAGGACCGTCAGAACGTCGGAAGAAGAGAGAATGAGAGACAGCAGAGTAGGGTCTAACCTAAATCTAAAAACTACCTAACACCTAATAATTCCTACTCCACTGCCTCCTCCTCCTTCCCCGTCGGATCTTCGGATCCCAAGCAGCCAGGCCGTATACTGCCAACGCACGACACACCGCTTGCTCGCCGTCGTCCTCCAACGCCGCACGGGGCCTCAGCGGATCGCAGCGTGGAAACTGCTTTGCCGCTTACCGCACCCGTCGTGTTCGTAAGTTGTCTACACACGCAGACAATTCCGAACCCCCAATGTGCACCGCTTTGGACCGACGGAACGTACCGAGAGTCAATCTCTCGTCGTCCGCCCGACGTCCCTAACGGTAGGAACGTTAATGTTCCTCGAGCTCCACGTCGCCTCGACAACTCCTTCTAGCCGTGGAGGCGTTGGTGTCGCACGTTCTGCTTCGGAACGTCAGAACGTCGGAAGAAGAGAGAAGGAGACAGCAGAGTAGGTCCTAACAACCCTAACTTTAAACCGAACTAATAACCTAACCCCTAACTGCTACTCTGCCCTTCCTTCTTCCTCCTCCTAAGATCATCGGAACCTAGGCAGCAAGGCCGTATACAGCCATCGCACGACACCGTCCTTCCGAGACTAAAAAGAAGCCGCGGGACGACGTTGAACACCGCACGGGGTCACTCCTTCCCATGTATCTTAGTCATATTTGACTAGTAAAGGATCCAGTCGCAGTTGTCCTTTCGCACTTTTCGCTTTACGTATTCTCTTGAACTCTCTCTCTCGCTTCGTAACTCTTTTCAAATTTCCCTCACGGTGGCACTTGTTCGCTCTATCGGTCTCGTGGCGATATTTATAGCCTTAGATGGCGTTTACCATCCGCTTAAGGCTGCATTCTTAAGCAACCCGACTCCCTGGGAGACCCTCTCGAGATCGACGATCGTCCTCGAGATAACCGACCCTCCTTAACACCACATTTCCCGGCGATCCCTCGGGACCGCGGGATTCGGTGCTGGGCTTCTCTTTTCCCTGTTCGCTCGCCACTACTACTAAGGGAATCCTCCCGATCTGAGGTCGCAAAAAAAAATTGGAGATCGATGCAACAATACGTTTACGTATCCAATCTTTCTCACATCGAAACGTTCAACAATCGGCCGGTGCGCTCACATTGGTCCACAACAAGCCGTACGGTCTTCGAAGACGTCCGACGTCACCCAGATGATGCGGCCGAAAAAGAACGACGGCAACTGGGACACGACGACAACGCTCGAAGCATGTTGTGCGGAGCACCGGTTACCGATGCGGGCAAGAGCACACACACACGAAATGATAACAAAAGTTAACAAATCACTTGTATTGCTCTATGCACAGTTTCGATCGTTCTTGAGGAAACGACGTTCTCGTGCTCGTCGATCTCCCAACAAACTTTTCCTCGTTGCGAAGACAACGAGAGGCCTTTAGGATAACAAAAAGACCGACCGTCAGATACGGAAGTGGTCCAGGAACCAGGCGTTCGAGGACCGCTATGTGCGTTCGAATTGTCCTGCAGTTCTTCATCGATCCACGACCAAGCGATCCACCGTTCACAGGGTTAAATACGACGACATCGCATCTAAGTTTCCCAAACAAATCACCCTCTTTTAAGCGAGAACTTTCTCTGCTCAGATCATCGTGCTTCCTCACACTCTCGTTTCAAAATTCTACTCTTCGTTATACGAATAAATGTCGTGATAGGCGTTGAATGTAAGCTGAAAGCGCGTGGTCGTCGTTTTCGGAAAAAAGACGAAACACGACGCTTAACGGCGAACAACAACCATCCTCGCTCGGAACGTAGAGAGATCGTGCATGTGTTTTGTTTATTAGTTGGCCGCAAATCACAAGTATTAACTTCGTCCTAGTTAACGTCGAATAGAATACGGTTAAGTAAACTATGACCCAGGACGCGGACCCTGCTGTTGAATAATTGCAAGTCCTTAATCAACTCGTTAGCGAAACAACGAAAGAAGTACGGTCGTTAAGCAACGTTAAATACGCCGTGAGCGAAAAAAGGCACACAGGCACGATTTATTAACCCAGACGTAAGAATCGAAGAACGGCACCGCACGACTACGAAGTTAAGCTGCCGAAGTTAAAAAAAAGACTTACCTCCAAGTGTTGATAGGCGGTCGATCGAATCGAACTACGAAAGATCGGACCTACCACACCCTTAGAGGTAAAGCGGGGCCACGTCTCTTCGACGAGACAAATCCCCAAACTGAGAGCGTCAACGGATCGCAGCGTGGAAACTGCTCTACCGCTTACCGCACTATTTCGTCAACTCCTTTAAGTTTCAACTTTGCATAACTGATTTAATTAGCCTTTCGCGGTTTCATTTTAATTTGGGTTTTGTACTGATACATTTCTATGGCCAAATCTTTCATATATTGCGAATGTCGCAGTTTCCTTTTACACTACTTTCACAACATACTTTTCGCCAACCCAATAACGCACGAGAACGTAATTGAGGCGGAGACGAATCGTAAGTGTACTTCGTAGTTCGTTCGATTTTTCCGATCTTCATAGAAAAGTAACGCGAACCAAGAGTTAATGGTGATGAGTGTGAGAAACGAAGTAGATTATCGTACGTAATAAAAGTACGACGACATCGCATCTAAGTTTCCCAAACAAATCACCCTCTTTTACGCGAAAACATTCTTCTTCAGATCATCGTGCTTCCGCACACTCTCGTTTCAAAATTCTACTCTTCGTTATACGAATAAATGTCGTGATAGGCGTTGAATGTAAGCTGAAAGCGCGTGGTCGTCGTTTTCGGAAAAAAGACGAAACACGACGCTTAACGGCGAACAACAACCATCCTCGCTCGGAACGTAGAGAGATCGTGCATGTGTTTTGTTTATTAGTTGGCCGCAAATCACAAGTATTAACTTCGTCCTAGTTAACGTCGAATAGAATACGGTTAAGTAAACTATGACCCAGGACGCGGACCCTGCTGTTGAATAATTGCAAGTCCTTAATCAACTCGTTAGCGAAACAACGAAAGAAGTACGGTCGTTAAGCAACGTTAAATACGCCGTGAGCGAAAAAAGGCACACAGGCACGATTTATTAACCCAGACGTAAGAATCGAAGAACGTCACCGTACGACTACGAAGTTAAACTGCCGAAGTTAAAAAGTCTTACCTCCATAGTGTTGATAGGCGGTCGATCGAATCGTACTACGAAAGATCGGACCTACCACACCCTTAGAGGTAAAGCGGGGCCACGTCTCTTCGACGAGACGAATCCCCAAACTGAGAGCGTCAACGGATCGCAGCGTGGAAACTGCTCTACCGCTTACCGCACTATTTCGTCAACTCCTTTAAGTTTCAACTTTGCATAACTGATTTAATTAGCCTTTCGCGGTTTCATTTTAATTTGGGTTTTGTACTGATACATTTCTATGGCCAAATCTTTCATATATTGCGAATGTCGCAGTTTCCTTTTACACTACTTTCACAACATACTTTTCGCCAACCCAATAACGCACGAGAACGTAATTGAGGCGGAGACGAATCGTAAGTGTACTTCGTAGTTCGTTCGATTTTTCCGATCTTCATAGAAAAGTAACGCGAACCAAGAGTTAATGGTGATGAGTGTGAGAAACGAAGTAGATTATCGTACGTAATAAAAGTACGACGACATCGCATCTAAGTTTCCCAAACAAATCACCCTCTTTTACGCGAAAACATTCTTCTTCAGATCATCGTGCTTCCGCACACTCTCGTTTCAAAATTCTACTCTTTGTTATACGAATAAATGTCGTGATAGGCGTTGAATGTAAGCTGAAAGCGCGTGGCCGTCGTTTTCGGAAAAAAGACGACACACGACGCTTAACGGCGAACAACAACCATCCTCGCTCGGAACGTAGAGAGATCGTGCGTGTGTTTTGTTTATTAGTTGGCCGCAAATGACAAGTATTAACTTCGTCCTAGTTGATGTCGATTAGAATACGGTTAAGTAAACAACGACCCAGGACGCGGACCCTGCTGTTGAAAAATTCCAAGTACTTAATCAACTCGTCAGCGAAACAACGAAAGAAGTACGGTCGTTAAGCAACGTTCAATACGCCGTGAGTAAAAAAAGGCACACAGGCACGATTTATTAACCCAGACGTAAGAATCGAAGAACGGCACCGTACGACTACGAAGTTAAACTGCCGAAGTTAAAGAGTCTTACCTCCATAGTGTTGATAGGCGGTCGATCGAATCGTACTACGAAAGATCGGACCTACCACACCCTTAGAGGTAAATCGGGGCCACGTCTCTTCGACGAGACGAATCCCCAGAAACTGTGTAAGCTGTCTACAGACAATACGGAGTTCCAACATCGAAATATACGAACGCCACCAATCGACCGCTAAAGACCGACGGAACGTAACGAGTCACCATCTCGTCGTCCGCCCGACGTCCTAAACGTCGATTAGTGCTCGAGCGACGGCCAACGCGAACGTCGACCGCCTAGTAAACTCACATTGTTAGGAACTCCTTTACTGTTAAAAGTGATTGTCAATTGTTACTTGCTTTAATAACGAGAACGTACACACGATTAAGAGAGCGTTCTTTGTAAATCAAACGACAGAAGCCCTCTCGTATGAACGAAATCGCTTGAGGCGTCGCAGTGCAAGACCTATTACGACAATAAGACGTACGCTTTTCACGTCCTCGGGCCCAATACGAACAGACGTAAAGAACAACGGACGATGTGGCGCTAGAGAGACGCGAAACAACGACAACTAATTGCTGCTGTTCCTTCTCTAAGTCTAAAACGCACATCGAACAGATGTCAGTCGTCGCAATTCGTACAGATCAGGTACCAGAGGCAACTGACGCTCTCAAAAGAAAGAGCGCGTGTAGCGCAAACGTCCAAATAACGCCGTGAGCACGGTCACACTTTTCCGCGAGCCTCCCGCCTCGATTTAACGGCGAGTTTCGTGTTTGCATAATGATCCTTCCGCAGTTCACACCTACGCAAACTTTGTTACGACTTTTGATACTTGCTTTAACTGTTGCAACTTTGCAACCATTACTGATTTAATGAGCCTTTTGCGGTTTCATTTTAATTTGGCTTTTGTACTGATACATTTGTATGGCTTAATCTTTGATATATTGCGAATAACTTTACTCGCGCCACAAACTCCAAGTTCTTGATCAACTCGTTAGCCAAACAACGAAAGAAGTACGGACGTTAAGCAACGTTAAATACGCCGTGAGCAAAAAAAGGCACACAGGCACGATTTATTAACCCAGACGTAAGAATCGAAGAACGGCACCGTACGACTACGAAGTTAAACTGCCGAAGTTAAAGAGTCTTACCTCCATAGTGTTGATAGGCGGTCGATCGAATCGAACTACGAAAGATCGGACCTACCACACCCTTAGAGGTAAAGCGGGGCCACGTCTCTTCGACGAGACGAATCCCCAGAAACTGTGTAAGTTGTCTACAGACAATTACTGATTTAATGAGCCTTTAGCAGTTTCATTTTAATTTGGCTTTTGTACTGAAACATTTCTATGGCTTAATCTTTGATATATTGCGAATAACTTTACTCGCGCCACAAACTCCAAGTTCTTGATCAACTCGTTAGCCAAATAACGAAAGAAGTACGGACGTTAAGCAACGTTAAATACGCCGTGAGTAAAAAAAGGCACACAGGCACGACTTATTAACCCAGACGTAAGAATCGAAGAACGGCACCGTACGACTACGAAGTTAAACTGCCGAAGTTAAAGAGTCTTACCTCCATAGTGTTGATAGGCGGTCGATCGAATCGTACTACGAAAGATCGGACCTACCACACCCTTAGAGGTAAAGCGGGGCCACGTCTCTTCGACGAGACGAATCCCCAAACTGAGAGCGTCAACGGATCGCAGCGTGGAAACTGCTCTACCGCTTACCGCACTATTTCGTCAACTCCTTTAAGTTTCAACTTCGCATTACTGATTTAATGAGCCTTTTGCGGTTTCATTTTAATTTGGGTTTTGTACTGATACATTTGTATGGCTTAATCTTTGATATATTGCGAATGTCGCAGTTTCCTTTTACACTACTTTCACAACATACTTTTCGCCAACCCAATAACGCACGAGAACGTAATTGAGGCGGAGACGAATCGTAAGTGTACTTCGTAGTTCGTTCGATTTTTCCGATCTTCATAGAAAAGTAACGCGAACCAAGAGTTAATGGTGATGAGTGTGAGAAACGAAGTAGATTATCGTACGTAATAAAAGTACGACGACATCGCATCTAAGTTTCCCAAACAAATCACCCTCTTTTACGCGAAAACATTCTTCTTCAGATCATCGTGCTTCCGCACACTCTCGTTTCAAAATTCTACTCTTTGTTATACGAATAAATGTCGTGATAGGCGTTGAATGTAAGCTGAAAGCGCGTGGCCGTCGTTTTCGGAAAAAAGACGACACACGACGCTTAACGGCGAACAACAACCATCCTCGCTCGGAACGTAGAGAGATCGTGCGTGTGTTTTGTTTATTAGTTGGCCGCAAATGACAAGTATTAACTTCGTCCTAGTTGATGTCGATTAGAATACGGTTAAGTAAACAACGACCCAGGACGCGGACCCTGCTGTTGAAAAATTCCAAGTACTTAATCAACTCGTCAGCGAAACAACGAAAGAAGTACGGTCGTTAAGCAACGTTCAATACGCCGTGAGTAAAAAAAGGCACACAGGCACGATTTATTAACCCAGACGTAAGAATCGAAGAACGGCACCGTACGACTACGAAGTTAAACTGCCGAAGTTAAAGAGTCTTACCTCCATAGTGTTGATAGGCGGTCGATCGAATCGTACTACGAAAGATCGGACCTACCACACCCTTAGAGGTAAATCGGGGCCACGTCTCTTCGACGAGACGAATCCCCAGAAACTGTGTAAGCTGTCTACAGACAATACGGAGTTCCAACATCGAAATATACGAACGCCACCAATCGACCGCTAAAGACCGACGGAACGTAACGAGTCACCATCTCGTCGTCCGCCCGACGTCCTAAACGTCGATTAGTGCTCGAGCGACGGCCAACGCGAACGTCGACCGCCTAGTAAACTCACATTGTTAGGAACTCCTTTACTGGTAAAAGTGATTGTCAATTGTTACTTGCTTTAATAACGAGAACGTACACACGATTAAGAGAGCGTTCTTTGTAAATCAAACGACAGAAGCCCTCTCGTATGAACGAAATCGCTTGAGGCGTCGCAGTGCAAGACCTATTACGACAATAAGACGTACGCTTTTCACGTCCTCGGGCCCAATACGAACAGACGTAAAGAACAACGGACGATGTGGCGCTAGAGAGACGCGAAACAACGACAACTAATTGCTGCTGTTCCTTCTCTAAGTCTAAAACGCACATCGAACAGATGTCAGTCGTCGCAATTCGTACAGATCAGGTACCAGAGGCAACTGACGCTCTCAAAAGAAAGAGCGCGTGTAGCGCAAACGTCCAAATAACGCCGTGAGCACGGTCACACTTTTCCGCGAGCCTCCCGCCTCGATTTAACGGCGAGTTTCGTGTTTGCATAATGATCCTTCCGCAGTTCACACCTACGCAAACTTTGTTACGACTTTTGATACTTGCTTTAACTGTTGCAACTTTGCAACCATTACTGATTTAATGAGCCTTTTGCGGTTTCATTTTAATTTGGCTTTTGTACTGATACATTTGTATGGCTTAATCTTTGATATATTGCGAATAACTTTACTCGCGCCACAAACTCCAAGTTCTTGATCAACTCGTTAGCCAAACAACGAAAGAAGTACGGACGTTAAGCAACGTTAAATACGCCGTGAGCAAAAAAAGGCACACAGGCACGATTTATTAACCCAGACGTAAGAATCGAAGAACGGCACCGTACGACTACGAAGTTAAACTGCCGAAGTTAAAGAGTCTTACCTCCATAGTGTTGATAGGCGGTCGATCGAATCGAACTACGAAAGATCGGACCTACCACACCCTTAGAGGTAAAGCGGGGCCACGTCTCTTCGACGAGACGAATCCCCAGAAACTGTGTAAGTTGTCTACAGACAATTACTGATTTAATGAGCCTTTAGCAGTTTCATTTTAATTTGGCTTTTGTACTGAAACATTTCTATGGCTTAATCTTTGATATATTGCGAATAACTTTACTCGCGCCACAAACTCCAAGTTCTTGATCAACTCGTTAGCCAAATAACGAAAGAAGTACGG
The DNA here is from genome assembly GCA_963695495.1 of Hololepta plana. NCBI lineage: Eukaryota > Metazoa > Arthropoda > Insecta > Coleoptera > Histeridae > Hololepta > Hololepta plana. The sequence goes on from OY968835.1 coordinate 12,973, forward strand.
ACGTTAAGCAACGTTAAATACGCCGTGAGTAAAAAAAGGCACACAGGCACGACTTATTAACCCAGACGTAAGAATCGAAGAACGGCACCGTACGACTACGAAGTTAAACTGCCGAAGTTAAAGAGTCTTACCTCCATAGTGTTGATAGGCGGTCGATCGAATCGTACTACGAAAGATCGGACCTACCACACCCTTAGAGGTAAAGCGGGGCCACGTCTCTTCGACGAGACGAATCCCCAAACTGAGAGCGTCAACGGATCGCAGCGTGGAAACTGCTCTACCGCTTACCGCACTATTTCGTCAACTCCTTTAAGTTTCAACTTCGCATTACTGATTTAATGAGCCTTTTGCGGTTTCATTTTAATTTGGGTTTTGTACTGATACATTTGTATGGCTTAATCTTTGATATATTGCGAATGTCGCAGTTTCCTTTTACACTACTTTCACAACATACTTTTCGCCAACCCAATAACGCACGAGAACGTAATTGAGGCGGAGACGAATCGTAAGTGTACTTCGTAGTTCGTTCGATTTTTCCGATCTTCATAGAAAAGTAACGCGAACCAAGAGTTAATGGTGATGAGTGTGAGAAACGAAGTAGATTATCGTACGTAATAAAAGTACGACGACATCGCATCTAAGTTTCCCAAACAAATCACCCTCTTTTACGCGAAAACATTCTTCTTCAGATCATCGTGCTTCCGCACACTCTCGTTTCAAAATTCTACTCTTTGTTATACGAATAAATGTCGTGATAGGCGTTGAATGTAAGCTGAAAGCGCGTGGCCGTCGTTTTCGGAAAAAAGACGACACACGACGCTTAACGGCGAACAACAACCATCCTCGCTCGGAACGTAGAGAGATCGTGCGTGTGTTTTGTTTATTAGTTGGCCGCAAATGACAAGTATTAACTTCGTCCTAGTTGATGTCGATTAGAATACGGTTAAGTAAACAACGACCCAGGACGCGGACCCTGCTGTTGAAAAATTCCAAGTACTTAATCAACTCGTCAGCGAAACAACGAAAGAAGTACGGTCGTTAAGCAACGTTCAATACGCCGTGAGTAAAAAAAGGCACACAGGCACGATTTATTAACCCAGACGTAAGAATCGAAGAACGGCACCGTACGACTACGAAGTTAAACTGCCGAAGTTAAAGAGTCTTACCTCCATAGTGTTGATAGGCGGTCGATCGAATCGTACTACGAAAGATCGGACCTACCACACCCTTAGAGGTAAATCGGGGCCACGTCTCTTCGACGAGACGAATCCCCAGAAACTGTGTAAGCTGTCTACAGACAATACGGAGTTCCAACATCGAAATATACGAACGCCACCAATCGACCGCTAAAGACCGACGGAACGTAACGAGTCACCATCTCGTCGTCCGCCCGACGTCCTAAACGTCGATTAGTGCTCGAGCGACGGCCAACGCGAACGTCGACCGCCTAGTAAACTCACATTGTTAGGAACTCCTTTACTGTTAAAAGTGATTGTCAATTGTTACTTGCTTTAATAACGAGAACGTACACACGATTAAGAGAGCGTTCTTTGTAAATCAAACGACAGAAGCCCTCTCGTATGAACGAAATCGCTTGAGGCGTCGCAGTGCAAGACCTATTACGACAATAAGACGTACGCTTTTCACGTCCTCGGGCCCAATACGAACAGACGTAAAGAACAACGGACGATGTGGCGCTAGAGAGACGCGAAACAACGACAACTAATTGCTGCTGTTCCTTCTCTAAGTCTAAAACGCACATCGAACAGATGTCAGTCGTCGCAATTCGTACAGATCAGGTACCAGAGGCAACTGACGCTCTCAAAAGAAAGAGCGCGTGTAGCGCAAACGTCCAAATAACGCCGTGAGCACGGTCACACTTTTCCGCGAGCCTCCCGCCTCGATTTAACGGCGAGTTTCGTGTTTGCATAATGATCCTTCCGCAGTTCACACCTACGCAAACTTTGTTACGACTTTTGATACTTGCTTTAACTGTTGCAACTTTGCAACCATTACTGATTTAATGAGCCTTTTGCGGTTTCATTTTAATTTGGCTTTTGTACTGATACATTTGTATGGCTTAATCTTTGATATATTGCGAATAACTTTACTCGCGCCACAAACTCCAAGTTCTTGATCAACTCGTTAGCCAAACAACGAAAGAAGTACGGACGTTAAGCAACGTTAAATACGCCGTGAGCAAAAAAAGGCACACAGGCACGATTTATTAACCCAGACGTAAGAATCGAAGAACGGCACCGTACGACTACGAAGTTAAACTGCCGAAGTTAAAGAGTCTTACCTCCATAGTGTTGATAGGCGGTCGATCGAATCGAACTACGAAAGATCGGACCTACCACACCCTTAGAGGTAAAGCGGGGCCACGTCTCTTCGACGAGACGAATCCCCAGAAACTGTGTAAGTTGTCTACAGACAATTACTGATTTAATGAGCCTTTAGCAGTTTCATTTTAATTTGGCTTTTGTACTGAAACATTTCTATGGCTTAATCTTTGATATATTGCGAATAACTTTACTCGCGCCACAAACTCCAAGTTCTTGATCAACTCGTTAGCCAAATAACGAAAGAAGTACGGACGTTAAGCAACGTTAAATACGCCGTGAGTAAAAAAAGGCACACAGGCACGACTTATTAACCCAGACGTAAGAATCGAAGAACGGCACCGTACGACTACGAAGTTAAACTGCCGAAGTTAAAGAGTCTTACCTCCATAGTGTTGATAGGCGGTCGATCGAATCGTACTACGAAAGATCGGACCTACCACACCCTTAGAGGTAAAGCGGGGCCACGTCTCTTCGACGAGACGAATCCCCAAACTGAGAGCGTCAACGGATCGCAGCGTGGAAACTGCTCTACCGCTTACCGCACTATTTCGTCAACTCCTTTAAGTTTCAACTTCGCATTACTGATTTAATGAGCCTTTTGCGGTTTCATTTTAATTTGGGTTTTGTACTGATACATTTGTATGGCTTAATCTTTGATATATTGCGAATGTCGCAGTTTCCTTTTACACTACTTTCACAACATACTTTTCGCCAACCCAATAACGCACGAGAACGTAATTGAGGCGGAGACGAATCGTAAGTGTACTTCGTAGTTCGTTCGATTTTTCCGATCTTCATAGAAAAGTAACGCGAACCAAGAGTTAATGGTGATGAGTGTGAGAAACGAAGTAGATTATCGTACGTAATAAAAGTACGACGACATCGCATCTAAGTTTCCCAAACAAATCACCCTCTTTTACGCGAAAACATTCTTCTTCAGATCATCGTGCTTCCGCACACTCTCGTTTCAAAATTCTACTCTTTGTTATACGAATAAATGTCGTGATAGGCGTTGAATGTAAGCTGAAAGCGCGTGGCCGTCGTTTTCGGAAAAAAGACGACACACGACGCTTAACGGCGAACAACAACCATCCTCGCTCGGAACGTAGAGAGATCGTGCGTGTGTTTTGTTTATTAGTTGGCCGCAAATGACAAGTATTAACTTCGTCCTAGTTGATGTCGATTAGAATACGGTTAAGTAAACAACGACCCAGGACGCGGACCCTGCTGTTGAAAAATTCCAAGTACTTAATCAACTCGTCAGCGAAACAACGAAAGAAGTACGGTCGTTAAGCAACGTTCAATACGCCGTGAGTAAAAAAAGGCACACAGGCACGATTTATTAACCCAGACGTAAGAATCGAAGAACGGCACCGTACGACTACGAAGTTAAACTGCCGAAGTTAAAGAGTCTTACCTCCATAGTGTTGATAGGCGGTCGATCGAATCGTACTACGAAAGATCGGACCTACCACACCCTTAGAGGTAAATCGGGGCCACGTCTCTTCGACGAGACGAATCCCCAGAAACTGTGTAAGCTGTCTACAGACAATACGGAGTTCCAACATCGAAATATACGAACGCCACCAATCGACCGCTAAAGACCGACGGAACGTAACGAGTCACCATCTCGTCGTCCGCCCGACGTCCTAAACGTCGATTAGTGCTCGAGCGACGGCCAACGCGAACGTCGACCGCCTAGTAAACTCACATTGTTAGGAACTCCTTTACTGGTAAAAGTGATTGTCAATTGTTACTTGCTTTAATAACGAGAACGTACACACGATTAAGAGAGCGTTCTTTGTAAATCAAACGACAGAAGCCCTCTCGTATGAACGAAATCGCTTGAGGCGTCGCAGTGCAAGACCTATTACGACAATAAGACGTACGCTTTTCACGTCCTCGGGCCCAATACGAACAGACGTAAAGAACAACGGACGATGTGGCGCTAGAGAGACGCGAAACAACGACAACTAATTGCTGCTGTTCCTTCTCTAAGTCTAAAACGCACATCGAACAGATGTCAGTCGTCGCAATTCGTACAGATCAGGTACCAGAGGCAACTGACGCTCTCAAAAGAAAGAGCGCGTGTAGCGCAAACGTCCAAATAACGCCGTGAGCACGGTCACACTTTTCCGCGAGCCTCCCGCCTCGATTTAACGGCGAGTTTCGTGTTTGCATAATGATCCTTCCGCAGTTCACACCTACGCAAACTTTGTTACGACTTTTGATACTTGCTTTAACTGTTGCAACTTTGCAACCATTACTGATTTAATGAGCCTTTTGCGGTTTCATTTTAATTTGGCTTTTGTACTGATACATTTGTATGGCTTAATCTTTGATATATTGCGAATAACTTTACTCGCGCCACAAACTCCAAGTTCTTGATCAACTCGTTAGCGAAACAACGAAAGAAGTACGGACGTTAAGCAACGTTAAATACGCCGTGAGCAAAAAAAGGCACACAGGCACGATTTATTAACCCAGACGTAAGAATCGAAGAACGTCACCGTACGACTACGAAGTTAAACTGCCGAAGTTAAAAAGTCTTACCTCCATAGTGTTGATAGGCGGTCGATCGAATCGTACTACGAAAGATCGGACCTACCACACCCTTAGAGGTAAAGCGGGGCCACGTCTCTTCGACGAGACGAATCCCCAAACTGAGAGCGTCAACGGATCGCAGCGTGGAAACTGCTCTACCGCTTACCGCACTATTTCGTCAACTCCTTTAAGTTTCAACTTTGCATAACTGATTTAATTAGCCTTTCGCGGTTTCATTTTAATTTGGGTTTTGTACTGATACATTTCTATGGCCAAATCTTTCATATATTGCGAATGTCGCAGTTTCCTTTTACACTACTTTCACAACATACTTTTCGCCAACCCAATAACGCACGAGAACGTAATTGAGGCGGAGACGAATCGTAAGTGTACTTCGTAGTTCGTTCGATTTTTCCGATCTTCATAGAAAAGTAACGCGAACCAAGAGTTAATGGTGATGAGTGTGAGAAACGAAGTAGATTATCGTACGTAATAAAAGTACGACGACATCGCATCTAAGTTTCCCAAACAAATCACCCTCTTTTACGCGAAAACATTCTTCTTCAGATCATCGTGCTTCCGCACACTCTCGTTTCAAAATTCTACTCTTTGTTATACGAATAAATGTCGTGATAGGCGTTGAATGTAAGCTGAAAGCGCGTGGCCGTCGTTTTCGGAAAAAAGACGACACACGACGCTTAACGGCGAACAACAACCATCCTCGCTCGGAACGTAGAGAGATCGTGCGTGTGTTTTGTTTATTAGTTGGCCGCAAATGACAAGTATTAACTTCGTCCTAGTTGATGTCGATTAGAATACGGTTAAGTAAACAACGACCCAGGACGCGGACCCTGCTGTTGAAAAATTCCAAGTACTTAATCAACTCGTCAGCGAAACAACGAAAGAAGTACGGTCGTTAAGCAACGTTCAATACGCCGTGAGTAAAAAAAGGCACACAGGCACGATTTATTAACCCAGACGTAAGAATCGAAGAACGGCACCGTACGACTACGAAGTTAAACTGCCGAAGTTAAAGAGTCTTACCTCCATAGTGTTGATAGGCGGTCGATCGAATCGTACTACGAAAGATCGGACCTACCACACCCTTAGAGGTAAATCGGGGCCACGTCTCTTCGACGAGACGAATCCCCAGAAACTGTGTAAGCTGTCTACAGACAATACGGAGTTCCAACATCGAAATATACGAACGCCACCAATCGACCGCTAAAGACCGACGGAACGTAACGAGTCACCATCTCGTCGTCCGCCCGACGTCCTAAACGTCGATTAGTGCTCGAGCGACGGCCAACGCGAACGTCGACCGCCTAGTAAACTCACATTGTTAGGAACTCCTTTACTGGTAAAAGTGATTGTCAATTGTTACTTGCTTTAATAACGAGAACGTACACACGATTAAGAGAGCGTTCTTTGTAAATCAAACGACAGAAGCCCTCTCGTATGAACGAAATCGCTTGAGGCGTCGCAGTGCAAGACCTATTACGACAATAAGACGTACGCTTTTCACGTCCTCGGGCCCAATACGAACAGACGTAAAGAACAACGGACGATGTGGCGCTAGAGAGACGCGAAACAACGACAACTAATTGCTGCTGTTCCTTCTCTAAGTCTAAAACGCACATCGAACAGATGTCAGTCGTCGCAATTCGTACAGATCAGGTACCAGAGGCAACTGACGCTCTCAAAAGAAAGAGCGCGTGTAGCGCAAACGTCCAAATAACGCCGTGAGCACGGTCACACTTTTCCGCGAGCCTCCCGCCTCGATTTAACGGCGAGTTTCGTGTTTGCATAATGATCCTTCCGCAGTTCACACCTACGCAAACTTTGTTACGACTTTTGATACTTGCTTTAACTGTTGCAACTTTGCAACCATTACTGATTTAATGAGCCTTTTGCGGTTTCATTTTAATTTGGCTTTTGTACTGATACATTTGTATGGCTTAATCTTTGATATATTGCGAATAACTTTACTCGCGCCACAAACTCCAAGTTCTTGATCAACTCGTTAGCCAAACAACGAAAGAAGTACGGACGTTAAGCAACGTTAAATACGCCGTGAGCAAAAAAAGGCACACAGGCACGATTTATTAACCCAGACGTAAGAATCGAAGAACGGCACCGTACGACTACGAAGTTAAACTGCCGAAGTTAAAGAGTCTTACCTCCATAGTGTTGATAGGCGGTCGATCGAATCGAACTACGAAAGATCGGACCTACCACACCCTTAGAGGTAAAGCGGGGCCACGTCTCTTCGACGAGACGAATCCCCAGAAACTGTGTAAGTTGTCTACAGACAATTACTGATTTAATGAGCCTTTAGCAGTTTCATTTTAATTTGGCTTTTGTACTGAAACATTTCTATGGCTTAATCTTTGATATATTGCGAATAACTTTACTCGCGCCACAAACTCCAAGTTCTTGATCAACTCGTTAGCCAAATAACGAAAGAAGTACGGACGTTAAGCAACGTTAAATACGCCGTGAGTAAAAAAAGGCACACAGGCACGACTTATTAACCCAGACGTAAGAATCGAAGAACGGCACCGTACGACTACGAAGTTAAACTGCCGAAGTTAAAGAGTCTTACCTCCATAGTGTTGATAGGCGGTCGATCGAATCGAACTACGAAAGATCGGACCTACCACACCCTTAGAGGTAAAGCGGGGCCACGTCTCTTCGACGAGACGAATCCCCAAACTGAGAGCGTCAACGGATCGCAGCGTGGAAACTGCTCTACCGCTTACCGCACTATTTCGTCAACTCCTTTAAGTTTCAACTTCGCATTACTGATTTAATGAGCCTTTTGCGGTTTCATTTTAGTTTGGCTTTTGTACTGATACATTTGTATGGCTTAATCTTTGATATATTGCGAATGTCGCAGTTTCCTTTTACACTACTTTCACAACATACTTTTCGCCAACCCAATAACGCACGAGAACGTAATTGAGGCGGAGACGAATCGTAAGTGTACTACGTAGTTCGTTCGATTTTTCCGATCTTCATAGAAAAGTAACGCGAGCCAAGAGTTGACGGTGATGAGAGTGAGAAACGAAGTAGATTATCGTACGTTAAAATACGACGACATCGCATCTAAGTTTCTCAAACAAATCACCCTTTTTACGCGAGAACATTCTCTGCTCAGATCATCGTGCTTCCTCATACTCTCGTTTAAAAATTCTACTCTTCGTTATACGAATAAATGTCGTGATAGGCGTTGAATGTAAGCTGAAAGCGCGTGGCCGTCGTTTTCGGAAAAAAGACGACACACGACGCTTAACGGCGAACAACAACCATCCTCGCTCGGAACGTAGAGAGATCGTGCGTGTTTTGTTTATTAGTTGGCCGCAAATGACAAGTATTAACTTCGTCCTAGTTGATGTCGAATAGAATACGGTTAAGTAAACTACGACCCAGGACGCGGACCCTGCTGTTGAATGATTGCAAGTCCTTAATCAACTCGTTAGCGAAACAACGAAAGAAGTACGGTCGTTAAGCAACGTTCAATACGCCGTGAGTAAAAAAAGGCACACAGGCACGATTTATTAACCCAGACGTAAGAATCGAAGAACGGCACCGTACGACTGCGAAGTTAAACTGCCGAAGTTAAAGATACCGGAGCATTATAGTATTATTGAGAATACTTAGATAGGCGGTCGATCGAATCGTACTACGAAAGATCGGGCCTACCTTATATAGAGTAAAGTGGCACGTATACTTGCTCGCTACACGCCTGACGAATAGTGGGTGATCGATGCACTCGCTCTGGGCGAACGATGTCGCGCTCCCCGTACTTGAGCGAAAATCGGCTACTTGTTACGCTCGTTTGAGCTCATTAACAGTGGCACACTCCGGGCCAAAATCTCTCGCGCCCGAACCCATATTAGTACGATCGTAGATCGTATCGATGGCTCGTTCCCAGCGACTGGGAACCATATTCCCCTTTCATTTTAGACTTTCCTTACTTTAACTTAAACGTTTCGAAATGAATTTTCTCAATTTTAACGTTTTTTAGCTTATTTAAACATACGTATAACATATGCAAATTCACAGTTTTTTAAACCCCTTTTATCAGGAACCCCCGGATAAAATTACGACTTTTCATATACCAATCTACGGGGAATTTTGCGCTCTACATTTTTCCTTGGGGCGCTAATTACGCAAAAATTGACAATAACGGAGCTATAGTCAATTGACTTTTTTGTTTCTTTAAAGCCCTTTTTCTCCGTTACCACTGGACAAAAGTACGACTTATCATATACCAATCGCCGCGGAATTTTGCCCTCTACATTTTTGCTCTGGGCGAGAATTACTCTAAAGTTGACGGTAAACGAGTTATTGACAATTGACAGTATTTTTTTAAACCCCCTCCCTCAGTAGCAACTGGATAAAAGTACGACTTATCATATACCAATCGACGGGGAAATTTTGCGCTCTAAATTTTTCCTTAGGGCGCTAATTACGCTAAAATTGACAGTAACCGAGTTATTGACAATTGACAGTATTTTCCCTTTAAAGCCCCTTTTCTCGGTAACCGCTGGAGGAAAGTATGACTTATCTTACATCAAACGACGGGGAATTTTGCGCTCTACAATTTTCGTCTGGGCGCGAATTACCCTAAAGTTGACAGTAACCCAGTTATTGACAATTGAATGTTTTTTCCTTTTAAAGCCCTTTTTCTCGGTAACCGCTGGAGGAAAGTATGACTTAACTAAGATCAAACGACGGGGCATTTCGCGCTCTAGATTTTTCGTCTGGGCGCGAATTACCCTAAAGTTGACAGTAACCGAGTTATTGCCAATTGAATGTTTTGTCCGTTTAAAGCCCTTTTTCTCGGTAACCGCTGGAGGAAAGTATGACTTATCTTACATCAAACGACCGGGAATTTTGCGCTCTACATTTTTCTCCTGGGCGCGAATTACACTAAAGTTGACAGTAACCGAGTTATTGACAATTGAAAGTTTTTTCCCTTTAAAGCCCTTTGTCTCAGTAACCGCTGGAGGAAAGTACGACTTATCGTACATCAATCGACGGGGAATTTTGCGCTCTACATTTTTCGTCTGGGCGCGAATTACCCTAAAGTTGACAGTAACCGAGTTATTGCCAATTGAATGTTTTGTCCGTTTAAAGCCCTTTTTCTCGGTAACCGCTGGAGGAAAGTATGACATATCTTACATCAAACGACCGGGAATTTTGCGCTCTACATTTTTCGTCTGGGCACGAATTACCCTAAAGTTGACAGTAACCGAGTTATTGACAATTGAATGTTTTCTCCCTTTAAAGCCCTTTTTATCGGTAACGGCTGCAGGAAAGTATGACTTATCGTACATCAATCGACGGGGAATTTTGCGCTCTACATTTTTCGTCTGGGCGCGAATTACCCTAAAGTTGACAGTAACCGAGTTATTGACAATTGAATGTTTTTTCCCTTTAAAGCCCTTTTTCTCGGTAACCGCTGGAGGAAAGTATGACTTATCTTACATCAAACGACCGGGAATTTTGCGCTCTATATTTTTCGTCTGGGCGCGAATTACCCTAAAGTTGACAGTAACCCAGTTATGGACAATTGAATGTTTTTTTCCTTTAAAGCCCTTTTTCTCGGTAACGGCTGCAGGAAAGTATGACTTATCTTACATCAATCGACGGGGAATTTTGCGCTCTACATTTTTCGTCTGGGCGCGAATTACCCTAAAGTTGACAGTAACCGAGTTATTGACAATTGAATGGTTTTTCCCTTTAAAGCCCTTTTTCTCGGTAACCACTGGAGGAAAGTATGACTTATCTTACATCAAACGACCGGGAATTTTGCGCTCTACATTTTTCGTCTGGGCGCGAATTACCCTAAAGTTGACAGTAACCCAGTTATTGACAATTGAATGTTTTTTCCCTTTAAAGCCCTTCTTCTCGGTAACGGCTGGAGGAAAGTATGACTTATCTTACATCAAACGACGGGGAATTTTGCGCTCTACATTTTTCGTCTGGACGCGAATTACCCTAAAGTAGACAGTAACCGAGTTATTGACAATTGAATGTTTTGTCCCTTTAAAGCCCTTTTTCTCGGTAACCGCTGGAGGAAAGTATGACTTATCTTATATCAAACGACGGGGAATTTTGCGCTCTACATTTTTCGTCTGGACGCGAATTACCCTAAAGTAGACAGTAACCGAGTTATTGACAATTGAATGTTTTGTCCCTTTAAAGCCCTTTTTCTCGATAACGGCTGGAGGAAAGTATGACTTATCTTACATCAAACGACGGGGAAGTTTGCGCTCTAGATTTTTCGTCTGGGCGCGAATTACCCTAAAGTTGACAGTAAACCAGTTATTGACAATTGAATGGTTTTTTCCTTTAAAGCCCTTTTTCTCGGTAACCGCTGGAGGAAAGTATGACTTATCGTACATCAATCGACGGGGAATCTTGCGCTCTAGATTTTTCGTCTGGGCGCGAATTACCCTAAAGTTGACAGTAACCGAGTTATTGACAATTGAAAGTTTTGTCCCTTTAAAGCCCTTTTTCTCGATAACGGCTGGAGGAAAGTATGACTTATCTTACATCAATCGACGGGGAATTTTGCGCTCTACATTTTTCGTCTGGGCGCGAATTACCCTAAAGTTGACAGTAACCGAGTTATTGACAATTGAATGTTTTGTCCCTTTAAAGCCCTTTTTCTCGATAACGGCTGGAGGAAAGTATGACTTATCGTACATCAATCGACGGGGAATTTTGCGCTCTAGATTTTTCGTCTGGGCGCGAATTACCCTAAAGTTGACAGTAACCCAGTTATTGACAATTGAATGTTTTTTTCCTTTAAAGCCCTTTTTCTCGGTAACGGCTGCAGGAAAGTATGACTTATCTTACATCAAACGACGGGGAATTTTGCGCTCTACATTTTTCGTCTGGGTGCGAATTACCCTAAAGTTGACAGTAACCGAGTTATTGACAATTGAATGTTTTGTCCCTTTAAAGCCCTTTTCTCGATAACGGCTGGAGGAAAGTATGACTTATCGTACATCAATCGACGGGGAATTTTGCGCTCTACATTTTTCGTCTGGGCGCGAATTACCCTAAAGTTGACAGTAACCGAGTTATTGACAATTGAATGTTTTGTCCCTTTAAAGCCCTTTTTCTCGATAACGGCTGGAGGAAAGTATGACTTATCGTACATCAATCGACGGGGAATTTTGCGCTCTAGATTTTTCGTCTGGGCGCGAATTACCCTAAAGTTGACAGTAACCCAGTTATTGACAATTGAATGTTTTTTTCCTTTAAAGCCCTTTTTCTCGGTAACGGCTGCAGGAAAGTATGACTTATCTTACATCAAACGACGGGGAAGTTTGCGCTCTACATTTTTCGTCTGGGCGCGAATTACCCTAAAGTTGACAGTAACCCAGTTATTGACAATTGAATGTTTTGTCCCTTTAAAGCCCTTTTTCTCGATAACGGCTGGAGGAAAGTATGACTTATCGTACATCAATCGACGGGGAATTTTGCGCTCTAGATTTTTCGTCTGGGCGCGAATTACCCTAAAGTTGACAGTAACCGAGTTATTGACAATTGAATGTCTTTTCCCTTTAAAGCCCATTTTCTCGGTAACCGCTCGAGGAAAGTATGACTTATCTTACATCAAACGACCGGGAATTTTGCGCTCTACATTTTTCGTCTGGGCGCGAATTACCCTAAAGTTGACAGTAACCCAGTTATTGACAATTGAATGTTTTTTCCCTTTAAAGCCCTTCTTCTCGGTAACGGCTGGAGGAAAGTATGACTTATCTTACATCAAACGACGGGGAATTTTGCGCTCTACATTTTTCGTCTGGGCGCGAATTACCCTAAAGTTGACAGTAACCGAGTTATTGACAATTGAATGTTTTGTCCCTTTAAAGCCCTTTTTTCGGTAACCGCTGGAGGAAAGTATGACTTATCGTACATCAATCGACGGGGAATTTTGCGCTCTACATTTTTCGCCTGGGCGCGAATTACCCTAAAGTTGACAGTAACCCAGTTATTGACAATTGAATGGTTTTTTCCTTTAAAGCCCTTTTTCTCGGTAACCGCTGGAGGAAAGTATGACTTATCGTACATCAATCGACGTGGAATTTTGCGCTCTACATTTTTCGTCTGGGCGCGAATTACCCTAAAGTTGACAGTAACCCAGTTATTGACAATTGAATGGTTTTTTCCTTTAAAGCCCCTTTTCTCGGTAACGGCTGCAGGAAAGTATGACTTATCTTACATCAATCGACGGGGAATTTTGCGCTCTACATTTTTCGTCTGGGCGCGAATTACCCTAAAGTTGACAGTAACCGAGTTATTGACAATTGAATGTTTTGTCCCTTTAAAGCCCTTTTCTCGATAACGGCTGGAGGAAAGTATGACTTATCGTACATCAATCGACGGGGAATTTTGCGCTCTAGATTTTTCGTCTGGGCGCGAATTACCCTAAAGTTGACAGTAACCCAGTTATTGACAATTGAATGTTTTTTCCCTTTAAAGCCCTTCTTCGCGGTAACGGCTGGAGGAAAGTATGACTTATCTTACATCAAACGACGGGGAATTTTGCGCTCTACATTTTTCGTCTGGACGCGAATTACCCTAAAATATACAGTAACCGAGTTATTGACAATTGAATGTTTTGTCCCTTTAAAGCCCTTTTTCTCGATAACGACTGGAGGAAAGTATGACTTATCGTACATCAATCGACGGGGAATTTTACGCTCTAGATTTTTCGTCTGGGCGCGAATTACCCTAGAGTTGACAGTAACCCAGTTATTGACAATTGAATGGTTTTTTCCTTTAAAGCCCTTTTTCTCGGTAACCGCTGGAGGAAAGTATGACTTATCGTACATCAATCGACGGGGAATCTTGCGCTCTAGATTTTTCGTCTGGGCGCGAATTACCCTAAAGTTGACAGTAACCGAGTTATTGACAATTGAAAGTTTTGTCCCTTTAAAGCCCTTTTTCTCGATAACGGCTGGAGGAAAGTATGACTTATCTTACATCAATCGACGGGGAATTTTGCGCTCTACATTTTTCGTCTGGGCGCGAATTACCCTAAAGTTGACAGTAACCGAGTTATTGACAATTGAATGTTTTGTCCCTTTAAAGCCCTTTTTCTCGATAACGGCTGGAGGAAAGTATGAATTATCGTACATCAATCGACGGGGAATTTTGCGCTCTAGATTTTTCGTCTGGGCGCGAATTACCCTAAAGTTGACAGTAACCCAGTTATTGACAATTGAATGTTTTTTTCCTTTAAAGCCCCTTTTCTCGGTAACGGCTGCAGGAAAGTATGACTTATCTTACATCAAACGACGGGGAATTTTGCGCTCTACATTTTTCGTCTGGACGCGAATTACCCTAAAGTTGACAGTAACCGAGTTATTGACAATTGAATGTTTTGTCCCTTTAAAGCCCTTTTCTCGATAACGGCTGGAGGAAAGTATGACTTATCGTACATCAATCGACGGGGAATTTTGCGCTCTACATTTTTCGTCTGGGCGCGAATTACCCTAAAGTTGACAGTAACCGAGTTATTGACAATTGAATGTTTTGTCCCTTTAAAGCCCTTTTTCTCGATAACGGCTGGAGGAAAGTATGACTTATCGTACATCAATCGACGGGGAATTTTGCGCTCTAGATTTTTCGTCTGGGCGCGAATTACCCTAAAGTTGACAGTAACCCAGTTATTGACAATTGAATGTTTTTTTCCTTTAAAGCCCTTTTTCTCGGTAACGGCTGCAGGAAAGTATGACTTATCTTACATCAAACGACGGGGAATTTTGCGCTCTACATTTTTCGTCTGGGCGCGAATTACCCTAAAGTTGACAGTAACCGAGTTATTGACAATTGAATGTTTTGTCCCTTTAAAGCCCTTTTCTCGGTAACCGCTGGAGGAAAGTATGACTTATCTTACATCAAACGACCGAGAATTTTGCGCTCTACATTATTCGTCTGGGCGCGAATTACCCTAAAGTTGACAGTAACCCAGTTATTGACAATTGAATGTTTTTTCCCTTTAAAGCCCTTCTTCTGGGTAACGGCTGGAGGAAAGTATGACTTATCTTACATCAAACGACGGGGAATTTTGCGCTCTACATTTTTCGTCTGGGCGCGAATTACCCTAAAGTTGACAGTAACCGAGTTATTGACAATTGACAGTATTTTCCCTTTAAAGCCCCTTTTCTCGGTAACCGCTGGAGGAAAGTATGACTTATCTTATATCAAACGACGGGGAATTTTGCGCTCTAGATTTTTCGTGCGGGCGCGAATTACCCTAAAGTTGACAGTAACCGAGTTATTGACAATTGAATGTTTTGTCCCTTTGAAGCCCTTTTTCTCGGTAACCGCTGGAGGAAAGTATGACTTATCGTACATCAATCGACGGGGAATTTTGCGCTCTACATTTTTCGCCTGGGCGCGAATTACCCTAAAGTTGACAGTAACCGAGTTATTGACAATTGAAAGTTTTTTCCCTTTAATGCCCTTTTTCTCGGTAACCGCTAGTTGACAGTATGACTTATCTTACATCAATCGACGGGGAATTTTGCGCTCTACATTTTTCGTCTGGGCGCGAATTACCCTAAAGTTGACAGTAACCGAGTTATTGACAATTGAATGTCTTTTCCCTTTAAAGCCCTTTTTCTCGATAACGGCTGGAGGAAAGTATGACTTATCTTACATCAAACGACGGGGAAGTTTGCGCTCTACATTTTTCGTCTGGGCGCGAATTACCCTAAAGTTGACAGTAACCCAGTTATTGACAATTGAATGTTTTTTCCCTTTAAAGCCCTTTTTCTCGGTAACCGCTGGAGGAAAGTATGACTTATCTTACATCAAACGACCGGGAATTTTGCGCTCTACATTTTTCGTCTGGGCGCGAATTACCCTAAAGTTGACAGTAACCGAGTTATTGACAATTGAATGTTTTGTCCGTTTAAAGCCCTTTTTCTCGGTAACCGCTGGAGGAAAGTATGACTTATCTTACATCAAACGACCGGGAATTTTGCGCTCTACATTTTTCGTCTGGGCGCGAATTACCCTAAAGTTGACAGTAACCGAGTTATTGACAATTGAAAGTTTTGTCCCTTTAAAGCCCTTTTTCTCGATAACGGCTGGAGGAAAGTATGAGTTATCTTACATCAATCGACGGGGAATTTTGCGCTCTACATTTTTCGTCTGGGCGCGAATTACCCTAAAGTTGACAGTAACCGAGTTATTGACAATTGAATGTTTTTTCCCTTTAAAGCCCTTTTTCTCGGTAACCGCTGGAGGAAAGTATGACTTATCTTACATCAAACGACCGGGAATTTTGCGCTCTATATTTTTCGTCTGGGCGCGAATTACCCTAAAGTTGACAATAACCCAGTTATTGACAATTGAATGTTTTTTTCCTTTAAAGCCCTTTTTCTCGGTAACGGCTGCAGGAAAGTATGACTTATCTTACATCAATCGACGGGGAATTTTGCGCTCTACATTTTTCGTCTGGGCGCGAATTACCCTAAAGTTGACAGTAACCGAGTTATTGACAATTGAATGGTTTTTCCCTTTAAAGCCCTTTTTCTCGGTAACCGCTGGAGGAAAGTATGACTTATCTTACATCAAACGACCGGGAATTTTGCGCTCTACATTTTTCGTCTGGGCGCGAATTACCCTAAAGTTGACAGTAACCCAGTTATTAACAATTGAATGTTTTTTCCCTTAAAGCCCTTCTTCTCGGTAACGGCTGGAGGAAAGTATGACTTATCTTACATCAAACGACGGGGAATTTTGCGCTCTACATTTTTCGTCTGGACGCGAATTACCCTAAAGTAGACAGTAACCGAGTTATTGACAATTGAATGTTTTGTCCCTTTAAAGCCCTTTTTCTCGATAACGGCTGGAGGAAAGTATGACTTATCGTACATCAATCGACGGGGAATTTTGCGCTCTACATTTTTCGTCTGGGCGCGAATTGCCCTAAAGTTGACAGTAAACCAGTTATTGACAATTGAATGGTTTTTTCCTTTAAAGCCCTTTTGCTCGGTAACCGCTGGAGGAAGGTATGACTTATCGTATATCAATCGACGGGGAATCTCGCGCTCTAGATTTTTCGTCGGGGCGCGAATTACCCTAAAGTTGACAGTAACCGAGTTATTGACAATTGAAAGTTTTGTCCCTTTAAAGCCCTTTTTCTCGATAACGGCTGGAGGAAAGTATGACTTATCTTACATCAATCGACGGGGAATTTTGCGCTCTACATTTTTCGTCTGGGCGCGAATTACCCTAAAGTTGACAGTAACCCAGTTATTGACAATTGAATGTTTTTTCCCTTTAAAGCCCTTCTTCTGGGTAACGGCTGGAGGAAAGTATGACTTATCTTACATCAAACGACGGGGAATTTTGCGCTCTACATTTTTCGTCTGGGCGCGAATTACCCTAAAGTTGACAGTAACCGAGTTATTGACAATTGAATGTTTTGTCCCTTTAAATCCCTTTTTCTCGATAACGGCTGGAGGAAAGTATGACTAATCGTGCATCAATCGACGGGGAATTTTGCGCTCTACATTTTTCGTCTGGGCGCGAATTACCCTAAAGTTGACAGTAACCGAGTTATTGACAATTGAATGTCTTTTCCCTTTAAAGCCCTTTTTCTCGATAACGGCTGGAGGAAAGTATGACTTATCTTACATCAAACGACGGGGAAGTTTGCGCTCTACATTTTTCGTCTGGGCGCGAATTACCCTAAAGTTGACAGTAACCGAGTTATTGACAATTGAATGTTTTGTCCCTTTAAAGCCCTTTTTCTCGATAACGGCTGGAGGAAAGTATGACTTATCGTACATCAATCGACGGGGAATTTTGCGCTCTAGATTTTTCGTCTGGGCGCGAATTACCCTAAAGTTGACAGTAACCGAGTTATTGACAATTGAATGTCTTTTCCCTTTAAAGCCCATTTTCTCGGTAACCGCTCGAGGAAAGTATGACTTATCTTACATCAAACGACGGGGAATTTTGCGCTCTACATTTTTCGTCTGGGCGCGAATTACCCTAAAGTTGACAGTAACCGAGTTATTGACAATTGAATGTTTTGTCCCTTTAAAGCCCTTTTCTCGAAAACGGCTGGAGGAAAGTATGACTTATCGTACATCAATCGACGGGGAATTTTGCGCTCTACATTTTTCGTCTGGGCGCGAATTACCCTAAAGTTGACAGTAACCGAGTTATTGACAATTGAATGTTTTGTCCCTTTAAAGCCCTTTTTCTCGATAACGGCTGGAGGAAAGTATGACTTATCGTACATCAATCGACGGGGAATTTTGCGCTCTAGATTTTTCGTCTGGGCGCGAATTACCCTAAAGTTGACAGTAACCCAGTTATTGACAATTGAATGTTTTTTTCCTTTAAAGCCCTTTTTCTCGGTAACGGCTGCAGGAAAGTATGACTTATCTTACATCAAACGACGGGGAATTTTGCGCTCTACATTTTTCGTCTGGGCGCGAATTACCCTAAAGTTGACAGTAACCGAGTTATTGACAATTGAATGTTTTGTCCCTTTAAAGCCCTTTTCTCGATAACGGCTGGAGGAAAGTATGACTTATCGTACATCAATCGACGGGGAATTTTGCGCTCTAGATTTTTCGTCTGGGCGCGAATTACCCTAAAGTTGACAGTAACCCAGTTATTGACAATTGAATGTTTTTTTCCTTTAAAGCCCTTTTTCTCGGTAACGGCTGCAGGAAAGTATGACTTATCTTACATCAAACGACGGGGAATTTTGCGCTCTACATTTTTCGTCTGGGCGCGAATTACCCTAAAGTTGACAGTAACCGAGTTATTGACAATTGAATGTTTTTTCCCTTTAAAGCCCTTCTTCTGGGTAACGGCTGGAGGAAAGTATGACTTATCTTACATCAAACGACGGGGAATTTTGCGCTCTACATTTTTCGTCTGGGCGCGAATTACCCTAAAGTTGACAGTAACCGAGTTATTGACAATTGAATGTTTTTTCCCTTTAAAGCCCTTTTTCTCGGTAACCGCTGGAGGAAAGTATGACTTATCTTACATCAAACGACCGGGAATTTTGCGCTCTACATTTTTCGTCTGGGCGCGAATTACCCTAAAGTTGACAGTAACCGAGTTATTGACAATTGAAAGTTTTGTCCCTTTAAAGCCCTTTTTCTCGATAACGGCTGGAGGAAAGTATGAGTTATCTTACATCAATCGACGGGGAATTTTGCGCTCTACATTTTTCGTCTGGGCGCGAATTACCCTAAAGTTGACAGTAACCGAGTTATTGACAATTGAATGTCTTTTCCCTTTAAAGCCCATTTTCTCGGTAACGGCTGGAGGAAAGTATGACTTATCTTACATCAAACGACGGGGAATTTTGCGCTCTACATTTTTCGTCTGGGCGCGAATTACCCTAAAGTTGACAGTAACCGAGTTATTGACAAATGAATGTTTTGTCCCTTTAAAGCCCTTTTTCTCGATAACGGCTGGAGGAAAGTATGACTAATCGTGCATCAATCGACGGGGAATTTTGCGCTCTACATTTTTCGTCTGGGCGCGAATTACCCTAAAGTTGACAGTAACCGAGTTATTGACAATTGAAAGTTTTTTCCTTTTAAAGCCCTTTTTCTCGATAACGGCTGGAGGAAAGTATGACTTATCGTACATCAATAGACGGGGAATTTTGCGCTCTACATTTTTCGTCTGGGCGCGAATTACCCTAAAGTTGACAGTAACCGAGTTATTGACAATTGAAAGCTTTTTCCTTTTAAAGCCCTTTGTCTCAGTAACCGCTGGAGGAAAGTACGACTTATCGTACATCAATCGACGGGGAATTTTGCGCTCTAGATTTTTCGTCTGGGCGCGAATTACCCGAAAGTTGACAGTAACCGAGTTATTGACAATTGAATGTTTTTTCCCTTTAAAGCCCTTTTTCTCGATAACGGCTGGAGGAAAGTATGACTTATCGCACATCAATCGACGGGGAATTTTGCGCTCTACATTTTTCGTCTGGGCGCGAATTACCCTAAAGTTGACAGTAACCGAGTTATTGGCAATTGAATGTTTTGTCCCTTTAAAGCCCTTTTGCTCGGTAACCGCTGGAGGAAGGTATGACTTATCGCACATCAATCGACGGGGAATTTTGCGCTCTACATTTTTCGTCTGGGCGCGAATTACCCTAAAGTTGACAGTAACCGAGTTATTGACAATTGAAAGTTTTTTCCCTTTAAAGCCCTTTGTCTCAGTAACCGCTGGAGGAAAGTACGACTTATCGTACATCAATCGACGGGGAATTTTGCGCTCTAGATTTTTCGTCTGGGCGCGAATTACCCTAAAGTTGACAGTAACCGAGTTATTGACAATTGAATGTTTTGTCCATTTAAAGCCCTTTTTCTCGATAACGGCTGGAGGAAAGTATGACTTATCTTACATCAATCGACGGGGAATTTTGCGCTCTACATTTTTCGTCTGGGCGCGAATTACCCTAAAGTTGACAGTAACCGAGTTATTGACAATTGAATGTCTTTTCCCTTTAAAGCCCATTTTCTCGGTAACCGCTCGAGGAAAGTATTACTTATCTTACATCAATCGACGGGGAATTTTGCGCTCTACATTTTTCGTCAAGACACAGTTAGAATCTGCTGCTCACATTAAGATGAATCATTGCGAGAATTGGCCAGGCTTATTCCATTAGCAAAAGAAATTGCAACTTAAACTGTTCTACGATTTAAGAGGATCCAAGAGTGAATTTTTGTTATAGTACATAATTATAATAACTTAAGTGTTGTAAACTTTAATTTTAGTGGTTATATGTAGTAATTAGCATAATTTAGTTAATAAATTCTTTAATTTATCTTATTTTATTTTTATTTCGAATGTCTGTTGCCTGCGCCCTCTCTGAGCGAGGGGTTGAACAGTTGCGACACAAGCTTGCAGAGTCTCTACCATATTGCTTTGGAGGGAGTTACGCTCTGTTGTTCAAATTTGGAACATTCTTACTAGCGAAGAAGAGAGAGCGAATTATGAAGGAAATGATTCATGCCAATTTTAGAGATTAATAGTGTGAAAAAGCGGAAAATGAGAAAAATCCACTTTTTCTATATCGACCGGAATTGAATCAGGAACGATTAGAACAAGTTAAAAACACCGAAAACTGCGTAAAAGTCCATGAAAAACTAAGTGAAAGAGCGAAATATAAGCCAAAAGAAAAAAGATGCGAATTTAAGAGTTTAAAAGGGCGATAACTTTTAAACCGCTGGACCGATTGGGCTATAATTTGCACACGAATTAGCTTTTATCTGTCCCTACAACAAACGGTGCGAGTTTCAGCCAATTCGGGGAGATGAAGGAAAATTCTTCTTTGCAAAATTCCCTCATCTTATTGTAAGATAACGATTTCGACGATTCCTCTTATACTTCTTGAGCCGTTGTCGCTTCCTCTTGCATCAATTTTCATCAATAAACGGAATTTCTAAACGTAAGTGAGCAAAGAAAAAAGCGCAAAAATAAATTCGTTTTTCGTCTCAATCGATAGAAATTAATTTACCGTCTCTCTGTCGCCAGGTGTCGTGTACCATTTGTAAACCATGTAACCAGGTATGCAGAGCATCGACGTTAGTGCTGTGAACCAACCGAAGAAGTGGGCCTACAATGGGAATTCGTAATTCAGGTATTTAACAGGTGTCCATTGAACCAAGTTGTTCCGATCGTTGGACTCGTACCACGCAAATAACCGGTATCGTAAAAGTCCAGCAGAAAAATTGGCAAAAATCGACTTTTTCTAAATCGCGTTGATTTCAATCAGAATCGATTAGGAGCACTGGAAAACATCGAAAACTGTACGAAAATAAGAAGAAAAGCTCATATATCACTAGGTAAATCGAAAGGTCTGCAATGGGAAAATGAAGAAAAATCACACAATCAAAAGAAAGATAATGCAAAAGTCACTTAAAACATATATCTTACTCCTGTCTAGGAGGAGAGCTGACAGTAACCGAGCTATTGAAAATTGAAATTGTTTTTTCCCTTTAAAGCCCTTTTCCTCCCGTTTTCAGTTGCTATAAAGCATACAGGAACTCCTATTTTCTAGTCATTTTATTATTTTCTTTCGTTTTTATTTGTCCCTTATGTGCACATTCCATGCGTATAAAACTGAAATGTCTTTAGTTTACTACTACATTTTTAATTTATAGTTGTTTTATTGAATTTCGTTCTAATACTCGTTATCTTTGCATTACGCTGTAATGGAAATATATTCTGTCTGTGAGATTGAATGTTTCTTTGAATATATTTTGTTGCGTTGAAGACATTACTATTGCTGCAACATTATGCTTCAAATCAAAGATGTACGATTTAAACAACGATATGATTTAAGCAATTTTTACGTAAATGATTTATTCTATTTCTATTTAACCCTTTTCTCTTTTCTTGTTTGCCTTTTGGTGATAGAAATTGGATAAAAGATTACGATTTCATATCGCACTTGTCGACACCGAACACGAGCAACATTTTGGACAATTCGACCGCATCGACCAGTTGAAGTCGTCGAAATGGCCAGATGTTGCCACATTATTGATTTCCATCGGATTGGAAAAGTATGTGAACTTGTTCGCCTCCCACGTAATCATACTTGGTCACATTATCCGGTATGAGCGTAAAAGATATTGTTATCGATTGGTGTTACAGCTTTCGGTGCCCTAAACAAACTGTTGCTCGCCATATCAAGTTTGTAAATCGTTGTTCTATCGTATTAGCTTTTAGCATCGGATATCATCTTTTAACATCGATATTAGTCATCGACTCTTATCGCCAATTTTTGGTATCGACTTCTTGGCCATAGATATCACTTATTAATGTTTATGTAGAGATACGTTCGCGAGCTTCACCAACGGAAATTTAAACGGGTCTTTTCCCAAATGGTAATTGTTTATGAATTGTGGAAACTGATGGCTTTCGAAGAAAATTGTTGCCATTAAAAAGAATAAGGTAACACTCGTTGTATATTTCTTTATTGTTAATTTGTTGTCAACCTTTTCTTTTTAAACAATTATCTAGTGTGTATGTGTGTATTTAAATTGCATGTTCGGTCCCACATTTACAAACCTAATATTAATATGAATGTTAAATGAAGACGTTCCCCTGCCGCATTTTAGATTTAATTGATAATAATGTATCTTACAACGATTTTGAATGATATAATTTAACGTAATTTATTATATTCTTTTTGTGAATCGATAAACGGCAAGACAACAACTTTGTTTTTTAGAACATGTAAGCAATTTAATTGGATTTAAATTATTTAATTACATAATTTATCTACAGAGATTATGCGAATAGACAGAGCAACTGCTGAAGATGTTTCCCATCATTTTCTGCGACGTTCTCACAAGTTAAATGACGCACATGGTTCGAGACCGAGCGGGGACTCAATTGGATTTCTTCAGAAATCCGGAGCATGGGTGCGATAAGAATAGACCGACAGCATTTAAACATTTTTATTAAATAATTCGATAATATTTTTAAATATAATTCTAAAGCTAAAACATTTGCAAAATTATTATATTATTTTATTTATTAACATTATTCATTTTTAATGAAAAAAATGATTTGTATCGAAACAAATAAAAAGCTCATTAATTTCACGATCACTCTCCATACATGAAATATGATAGATTAATTAAAAATAACTTAAAAATTATTCGAAGATTAACAATGATTATGTTAAATTAAATAAATTACATGGAATTGAAGAGGATTAATAACAATAAAAACTAAAGACAAAGGGGGACTTTATGAGAACGGCAATTGTACACGTAAAGTACGACTATTCCTATTACACACATAATAAATAGTTTCTAAATCGTCACTAATTTGCAAACCGGGCAATAATTACAAAGCTCGATTTCATTTCGAAAAGGCCAAAATTAATGAATGAATTACACTTTTATTAATTTTTTAATTTTGTTACTACCATTCTCTACGTCAACGGAAGACTATACGTGTAACATTCGGATTATTGAACGTTTTGATAACACTTTAAACTAGTTCTGTGATTTATTGATTTTGTTCCCTTTAATTTATTTCCCTTATCTTATTGTAAGATAACGATTTCGACGATTCCTCTTATACTTCTTGAGCCGCTGTCGCTTCCTCTTGCATCTTTCTTCTTACCGCTTGCACGTCGTCGTCAATTTTCACCAATAAACGGAATTTCTAAGCGTAAGCGAGCAAAGGAAAAAGCGCAAAAATAAATTCGTTTTTCGTCTCAATCGATTGAAATTAATTTACCGTCTCTCTGTCGCCAGGTGTCGTGTACCATTTGTAAACCATGTAACCAGGTATGCAGAGCATCGACGTTAGTGCTGTGAACCAACCGAAGAAGTGGGCCCACAATGGGAATTCGTAATTCAGGTATTTAACAGGTGTCCATTGAACCAAGTTGAAGAAGAACACGCCCTGAAACCAAATCGATTACCGTCAAGTTTCTGTCGTTGGTTAGGCCGATCGCTGGACTCGTACCACGCAAATAACCGGTGTCGTAAAGGTCCAGCAGAACTTCCACCACTTCATCGGATAATAACCGATCATTTCCTTGATGCCGTCGTAAAATTTGTTCACGCCGAATGCCCACGATATCGCTATGCACTCGAAGAATATCAAAAACAACAAGCAGAAACCGCTGACGGCGTACGAGTCCAATATTTGGAACACGTACATTCCACCCTAAACGAGAAGGGATTTGTAAACGGGAACAGAAAAAAAAAAGAAAAAAGAAAAAAAGAGACAAATACGCAGCGATAGTTACTTGTGTTATGCAAGAGAGACCGACTAAATAAGACAAAGCGCAAACGATCGCGATGAATATTTCTTTCCGTCTCCGCAACAGTATCGGCCACTCGTCGATGATCGCGGTCACGAAGCCCTCCATCGTGCAGAACTGCGAGTCCAAGCCGATGAGGAGTATCATGAAGAAGAAGAGGCATGCCCACAGCGGAGATCCGGGCAGCTGTAAGACGGCCGACGGATAGGCCAAGAACGCCAGTCCGGGTCCGGACGCGGCGACCTCCGCGACCGGCTTCTGCTGCTCGTGCGCCATGAAGCCGACGACCGAGAATATGACGAAGCCGGCGAACATGCTCGTGCTCGAGTTGACGGTGCACACGATCAGCGCGTCCCTGAAACGCCAATTCGACGAGATCGAATCTCCGCTTCATGGTTCGGATTCGACGAATACGTACTTGTAAACGTTGTTCGTGAACTTGTTGTAGCTGCCCAATGCGACCAACGTGCCGAGGCCGAGGCCGTACGAGAAGAAGATCTGCGTGACGGCGTCGATCCACACTTCGGACTCTCTCAGTTTCGACAGGTTCGGCATCACGTAGAACTTGATGCCTTCCATCGCGCCCGGCAACGTGACGCCGCGTATCAACAGCACCGTGAGCAACACGTAGGGGAAGAGCGCGGTGAAGTAGACGACTTTGCCCGTCCACTTCACGCCCTTCCAAATGCAAAAGTAGCAGACGATCCACACGAAGAGCAACGTGCCGGCGAGTTCCCACCGGATGCCGCCGACGTGCTCGATGCCGTCGGATATCATGAGGGCCCTTCGTCTAAAAGCAAAAACGAATAAAATTGATAATCGTTGTCGTTCGTCGATTATCATCAGTGCGATGATTTTGTGTGATTTACTCCCAAAACTCTTTAACGGGATCGGTTAATTGTGATATTGATATATTTTGAGAATTTAGCGAACACATTTTCGTAAACGTATTATTCACATTATTGTATTGATCCCAGCACAATAATTCCCCGCGATCGTATGGATTCACGCAATATTCCGTGTTCCAATAATTATTACACGTCCTCCATGGCACGTCTGCAAGCGAAAACGAAGAGATTAGCCTCAAAATCGCTCGCAACCGCCGATTAACGTACCAGCACGGAGCGACATGAAGAAGTAAAATATTGCCCACGCCAATATAACTATGTAATAAACGTTCATCCAGCATGACATCACTGCGGCCGCATAACCGATACCTGTCGAACAAAACGAGTTACAATCCTTTCGCCAAAACAATTGCAATCCTCTGTCACCTTTGAAGATGGGCGCAATTTTGAATACCCCCAAACCGCCAACGGTCATCATCTGGCCGAGGGCCAATTCCATGAAGAACATCGGAATGCCGGCGAGGAACAACGTGATGAAGTAGGGTATGAGGAAGGCGCCTCCGCCATTTTTGTAGCACAAGTAGGGGAATCGCCAGACGTTGCCGAGACCGATGGCCAACCCGACGACCGACAGGATGAAATCCAATTTGCTCGCCCAGGTGCCGCGCTCGGGTATCGGCCCCTTCTTCGATTGCAACTTGCCCGACGAGTTCGGCACGCTCATCAACGTCTTCAGTTCGATCTCCTCGTCGACGTGCTTGTTCGAATCGACGGTGTTGTCCGAACAGTCTTGCGCGTCAACCTTCATCATATCGGCCATCGTGCTTTGTGCGGCGAGGAAAATGGAAACGCGA
Organism: Hololepta plana; assembly: GCA_963695495.1. Lineage (NCBI taxonomy): Eukaryota > Metazoa > Arthropoda > Insecta > Coleoptera > Histeridae > Hololepta > Hololepta plana. Next base: position 39,386 of record OY968835.1, read on the forward strand.
AGCGATCTTATCTCTCTTGTCCTTCGTAGTCGATTCGTATTATTGGCGAGTTCGTCTCGTCAAAGTCAGCTCATTACCGAAATGATTTGCACCTGAAACGTTCAACAACGAACAATTGACGGGAAACGATTCGGTCCCGTTGTCGTGGCAGTTGCAATTCGTTATCCTAGTTCGGTCTCAAAGAATTTATATCCGAACTTATCGATTCGATAATTGCGATTTTAAACGTTTCGTAATTAATCCGAAAGATTTAACATTCTTCATAGACCGAACTGAAAAGATGACGTAATTCGCTCGATTGCACATTCTGTCGAGCGAATTTCGCATCGCGTTCGTCGGGAACGCAGGTTGCAAGTGTTCGCATCGGATGGCTTGGAAATGGTAGCAAATGGCATCGACAATTATTTACCATTAAATAATTCGACTAATTCGTTCGCGAATAGCGCAGGTTAGAGATTTATTATGCGTGGGCTTTATGCGCATATTATTATTACTATGTAGGACACCAATATGATTTAAATGTGAATATCCGGCATTTGTTGCTCTTATTTTAAGTGACCGACTATGGCGAAATTAATACGAATCAAATGAAATGATAGGGAGCGATCTGTTGCTGGGCGCACAACGGCTCATGATGCTTGCGGTTGGACGTGATCCGCTCGCCAGGAAAATAAACGACTCGAGGGGGGAACGGGATTTGCCTAATAAATAAAACGAATCAATTAATTTACGACAGTCGGACAATGATCCAATTACGAAGCGCGATCGTCGTTCACGGACGTGCGAAATTAATTAATCAATTAGCGATTAAGTCGCGTCTGAACGAAGAACCGATCGAGACATTTTCATCTGTGGATGTTGGGCTTTAGCTGCGTGCGAAAAAGGAAGCATTAAAATTTACTTTATGCGATAGATCAAATCAGATTTCATCGATAAATCGGGTAAAAATCGGGCTTTTTCTCGATTATTTTTTGTGCGGGATTAAATGATAATTTGAATATACCAATCACCAGGTTGTATTGTTGTTGTTATTCAAAATAGTAAAACACTTCACATCCACTGGAATGAATCGTAATTAATTCGATTGTCACCTTCGAATGATCAATTCGAATCGTCGAATTCGAATCAATGGACACTTACGCGCAAACGACAACAACAACAACAGTAAAACGACACACCACCAGCGCAAGAAGAGTGGCTAACTCGATGAACAAACAACCACTGATCTTATTCCGCATCAACGCCACATGCTCACTTTATCTGCAATTATTAAATCGTTTTTGCCATCTCTCCCATCGCCGTTTTACACACGGATAACAATCGGATGATAAAAGAGTAGCATTAAAAAAAAGAAGCGTGTACAGTAGTGGGGATGCGTTGTTTAACTATTTGCTTGGCTTAAGAGAAATCGTTAAGTTTACGTTATCACAGGACTTAATTAGATTGACCGATTGAGAAAACGGTAGGTAATCGGAAGAAATTCGGACATGAATTCGTCGCGCTCGAGGAAATGATTCAAAAGCGATCCTGTCAGGTCGAAAAGTTAAGTTGCAAAGCTCCTTCGGTAAAAAGCTTAAGATTCCGTCCTGCGAAATAGGTGAGCGAAGAAGGCGAACGAGAAAGAGCGAAAAGAAGGTGAAAATCCGCAAATAAAATTGCACTATTGCAATACAGTTTAAGTACCCTAGTTTGGTATCGTCGTAGTAAATTATTTAGATATCCGGTCATGTGACATGTATCCTGCCATTCATACTTCCTTTCCCGTAGCCCTAAAGGAAGCCCCTAACCGGGAAATAATATTCTACCGCGGCTACAGCACACACACATTCACGTACGCAGATTTAAATCTATCTACACTCGTATGTTGCGTCTAAAATAACCATTACAGATACACGATCCACCAAATTGTGCAATAACATTAATCTAATCTAATGTAATTGGATTAATGATTGAGGAAGAACTTCGACACCTTTTTAATTGATTTTATGATGCACACCATCACCTATTTCCAAACTCATTCCCATCGAGGAATTTCTAAGAAACTCGAAAGCCAAATTCATTACGAGTATTAACTTTCGATTAATTTCACGTTATCTACATATCATCTAAGCGTGCTGCGGACGATCTCAAAACTGTTAAAGTTTGTTCGACACTGTCAAAAGTTTAGAGTGACGTTTGAACTAACGCCAAAAATTTCGACAATGTCAAAAGTTTAAAGTAGCATTGTCTGACAAGGGAATCGCAGATTCCGTTCAAACTTTGATATGCCGTGGAGTGGATGCCCCTAATTAAAATTGCCAAATACCGAAACGCAATTTGCTATCGTTTTCGCGAAAACTCCATTCAAAGTTTTAATTTTTTTGCTGAGCTGTCAGATAGCAGTGATTGTGCCCTGGCCTACTAACGCTCATATATCCCAATTTCTGCATAATTCTCACCCTTTCTCAATACCTTTTTGACTACATTTTACCATCATCCGATACTAGTAACTTATTGAGAAGAGGAAAGAAAGATTCCATTCACGGAATCCACCACTGCTATGCTAACAGCGCCAATATGACGTCATATGAAAAGTTTCAAACTTTGAATCAATTTTTTGCGGAAACGATAGCAAATTGCGTTTCGGTATTTGGCAATTTTAATTAGGGGCATCCACTCCACGGCATATCAAAATTTGAACGGAATCTGCGATTCCCTTGTAACTTAAATCCAGTAGTCAAATTGGAAAATGACAATTACTTGTGACTATCCGAAGGTGGTCAATGAATATGCAATGAATCCAATTAATGCGTTTAGAGTTTAAAATTAAAAATTCAATTCACGTTCACGTGTATTGTTTGCCCGTTTAAAATAAAATGATTATTTGCCAGTGATATTTCGTGCTTACGATCAAATCAAAGCGCACCTGTGCTTTGATGAATAAGAAACGATCCAATCAATACGTAATCGACAATCTTCTGGTATAAAAGCTACCAAAAATATGACGAGAATTCATTTCGTGAGAATCTTTCCGAAATGAATTCTACACGTTCCCTTTTCGTATTGCTCGCGAGTGCTTCGATAATCAATTGCAACGCCTCAACTAAGCGAGCTCTGCAAAAGTCTCACGAAAAGCCGAAGGCCGAGAAATACATGGACGCCTTTTTCGGTAGAAGGAACGAGATCGACAGATCGCAATCGCTAATAACGTTGTTGAACATGATATTGAGCAATTATTTAGACAATTGCTCGCCGATCATTTTCTACGACGATCTAAACAATTACAACGAACTAACGTTACTCGATCGTCTGTTCAGTTCGCTATCGAACTCGTTGATCGAATTCAGTCACGGGCAAATAACGACGAGTTACAGTTTGAGGAATCGCTTGATGCCGAAACCTTACGGCAATAAATGCGTGAATTACGTGCTGTTTATGGCGGACGTGATGAAATTGCGTCAAGTTATCGGCGAGCAAAACCGCAATAAGGTGATCGTCGTCGCGCAATCGTCGCAATGGAAGGTGCACGAGTTCTTGACGAGCGACTTGTCGCAAGATTTCGCCAATTTGCTGATCATTTCGAAGTCGGAACGTGTGCCGTCGCCGAACGAAGACTTGCCGTACATTTTGTACACGCATAATATGTACGTCGACGCGTTGGGCTCGAGCGTTCCAAGGATATTGACGTCCTGGTTTAATAACAATTTAACGCGGCCGAACGTTAATTTGTTCCCCGATAAGATGAAAAACGGTTTCGCCGGTCACAGGTTCATTATCTCGATAGCCCATCAGCCGCCTTTCGTCGTAAACAGGTTAACGTTTTATGTATAATAGTTGGATGGAGAAGTAGAGGAACGAGTCTGATAAACTCGAAACGATTGAGTTCTCGAACTGTTTTCAGAGGCGAAGACGGCAACGAGAACGTCGATTGGGACGGCATCGACGTGCGATTGGTGAAATTGTTCTCGGAATTGTACAACTTCACCATCGACTTCAAGCCGGCCAAGAACGCTCACGTTTTAAAGTAAACCGTTTCATCGCATCGTCGAATCTGTCGCTAACAATTCTCTTTCCTGTCGAACAGTGCCGGGGACGCGGTCATTTCGGAAATTCAAAATAAGAAAGCCAATTTGGGAATCGCCGGGATCTACACGACCGTCGATCGCGTGTCGATCGTCGATTTGGGCTTCAGCCATTCGCAAGATTGCGCCGCGTTCATCTCGTTAACGTCGACCGCCTTGCCGAAGTAATTGCGCGAAAACAAACGCCAAACCACCAAAACTTATGGCATACAGTTTGTCCCAAGGCGGCAAATTAACCTATTTAAAGTCAACCGTTTTCAATTTAAAGCTTACTACAGATATTTGCTAATTGATGAAAAAAGTGCGATAAAGTAATTTGTTGCTTTTTTTTTTTAGATATCGTGCGATAATGGGACCGTTCAATTGGACCGTTTGGTTGGCCATCACCTTCATCTACTTATTTGCGATATTCCCGATATCATTTTCGGATAATCACAGTTTAAGTTACTTACTGTCATCGCCGGAGGAAATCGAAAACATGTTCTGGTACGTCTTTGGAACGTTCACGAACTGCTTCACCTTCTCCGGCGTCCACAGTTGGAACAGATCGAACAAAGTGACCACGCGAATTCTCATAGGTGTGACTTAAGCGAATCATTAATGGAAAAGCGAATTTTCGCACGTGTTTACGTTCAATCTTGCAGGTTTTTATTGGATTTTCACGATCATCACGACCGCTTGCTACACGGGCTCGATAATAGCGTTCGTCACGCTGCCAGTTTATCCGAGTACGGTCGATACCGTGAAGCAATTGCTTCAAAATCGATATCAAATTGGAACGTTAGGTAAACGATTTCATCGATGCAACTTCCCGGTTGTTTAATGAATTTAATTAGATAAAGGCGGATGGGAACGATGGTTCTCCAACACGTCCGATCCGTACACGGAGCGATTGTTTAAGAAGATCGAATACGTTTCGACGATAGAGGCCGGTTTGAAAAACACGACGAAGGCGTTCTTTTGGCCGTACGCGTTCCTCGGTTCCAAAGCCGAATTGGATTACGTCGTTCGCACGAATTTCTCGACAAAGTGAATCAATCGATTTCCCATCCGTTTATTGTCGGTAAATCGACGCTCTCGTTTTAGTTCGAAGAGGTCCGTCTTGCACATAAGTTCCGAGTGCTTCGCGCCCTTCGGCGTGTCGTTGATATTCGTGAAGAATTCGATTTACACGGACGTTTTGAACAGCGGCATTCTTCGGGCCGTGCAAAGTGGCTTCGTGATTAAATATAAGCACGACGTCGAATGGAATATTATGCGCAGCGCTGCCGGGAAATTGTTACAGGTGGAGGAGTCGATCGAAGAATTACACTGCGACGTTGATTTAATGTGCGAAACTTTTCAGGCAAACTCCGCCGGACCGTCCTTAAGAACGTTGACTTTCGAAGACAGAGCGTTAACTTTGGACGACACGCAGGGAATGTTCTTGTTGCTCGCGCTGGGTTTCGTAATTGGCGGTTCGCTTTTCTTGTCAGAGTTTTTAGGTGGATGCTTTAACTTTTGCAAAAAGAAACGTATGCGCAGTATGTCGAGCATCGAAAGTAATCCAAGACTGCACCATAATCCTACGCCGAGAGAGAAACTGGATTCCATACAATTAAATAAATCGCCAATGGACGAGACTCCCGTGGTCAATCAAGTCGAGGTTGATGTCGAAATGAATCGATCAAATCACTCCTTAGACCAGGAGCGTAACGAAACGACGGAGCCGAATGACGAAAATGGTAACGATGCAAGTGAAAATGAAATGGTTGATTACGAGTTTATAAAAGAGGAAATCGAAAGAATATTTAATTTTGACGAGATATTTGGCGACGTGAATCGAAACATGTCAACGGGGACAGAAGAAATTGAAAGCGATTAAAGTCGACAAGGAAACATATTTAAATTTGCCGCGTGTTTTGAGTAGAGCGAAGGTCCGCAACCATCATAACTCTAAATCATTTGTCTAAGAATCAATTTTTTAATTGAACCAAATTGCGTAAAGAATATAACATAAAATGCATTGTTATTAATATTTCTTAATTTTTTATCATTGTAATTCAATAAAACCATATATATATAGATAGTAAGTTTTCGTTGTTATGTTGGTAGAAGATTTGGTTCATCAATTTGCTTTGATCATGTACTTTTTGACGTTAGACAGCTGTGTTTGTTCATAATATTTTGATGAAATTTTTCATGATTGTTCATTCATTTTATCGAAGTAAAATTTAATGTTATTATTGTTAATTGCTAGTAAAAGCCTGGCGTTTATCCAATATGACCATTTTGCCCGCTAAAAGAAGTGCAAACACAGTAGAAGAGGGTAGCGATGGTAACAATCAAAATGTAAGTGAAATGTGTATTATTTATTTTCGAAATAGTTATACCCATGGAACAGTCAGATTTATTTTAATTAAACGAAAATGACAAGTTTTATTTTGTGCGCACTTTTTGCGTGTTTTTTGCATATTATTTCCTATATATTTTCGTGTGCGATGGCAGACGTAGTTAATAACAAATCATTAAATTACAAGCCATTCATTTTTCACGAATAATGTTGTAGGGGACTGCTGAGAGAACGGTACGCAGCAGACGGGAAGAGCTCAGTGCACACAACTCAAATTCTAATGATAAATCAGCAAGAAGGAACCAACTGATTCGAAGGTAGTTCGATGAAATTTGTCCGACGTTGAATGATTTCAAAAAATTAATACGTTTTCATTTGTTTCTAGATCGGCGACACCAGAATCTAACGAATTATGCACGAGGAAACGCTTCAAAGAATCGAAACCTGGCCGAAGAAAGCAACCAAGAGAGAGAAAAACCAAACGAAATGATATTGCACAAGAAGAAACATTGGAAAGCTCTAGTCCTTCAGCTACTGTTGACATTGACATCAAAGAGAACACTGATGATAATATTAATGCTAACAATGTTGATACTGAGGATGGAACTGGATTTAACAGCGAAGATGAATATGCATCTCCACTACGCCCTCTTAAAGATCAGAGGTTAACTGAAGAGGAATGGACATCGGTAACTAGTTTTAATAAATGATTGTGATCTATATTTCTTTTTTCCTTTTAGAGAGATTCACTGTTTGCTAGATGCCTATCTGACATGGGATATGAGATAAAGCAAATGCATGAAGATGGTGCTTGCCTCTTTCGGGCAATTGCAGACCAAATTTATGGCGATCAAGACTTGCATTTCATGGTCAGAAGCTCTTGTATGGACTACATAGTAAGTGTTTTATAATCGATATGACATTAGTTAAAAGATACATTTTCTTGTCGCTATAATATATACATGCAAATGTGGCTGAAATTCAATTTTAGGTGAAAAACAAGGATTTTTTCGCCTCTTATGTTACCGAAGACTTTGACAAATATGTTGCAAGGAAAAGAAGATGGAATGTGCACGGTAATCATCTAGAAATCCAAGCATTGAGTGAAATGTACAACAGGACCATCGAAGTCTATTGTTATCAGATTGGTATTGTTGCATAAAGAAATTATTTAATATATTCATAGAAAAATTTACATTTTCAGAACCAATAAATATATTTAATGGAAACCGAATAAGCACAGATGAGCCAATTAGATTGTCATATCACAGAATGTGTCATTATAATTCAATCAGTAATCCAAACAATCCATCAGTGCTTGTCGGTTTAGGACTGCCAGCATATCATACGATTGATCTGAATAGAAGAAGAATGGTCGATGCTGTAAGAGCCAGCGAAGAATTACTCATCGAACAAGTAGGTCTCATTTGATTTTCGTTCACTGCACTGTAACCTACAGACCAACGTTTGTTTTAGACGATGCTGGAGGATAAATTGAAGGCAACCGATTGGGAAGCGACTAACGAAGCATTAGAAGAAGAAGTTGCTAGAGAATCGTATATTCAATATTTTCGTGACGCGGAGAAGAGACTGAAGCCGCAAGGGCATTCATCGTCGAGCAGTAGCTCGACCATTACATCAGCTGTATGTGCTAGTCCGCGTGCGTGCAGGCGTGGCTCTGCATCGCCTAAAGGAAGCACGTCGCCTAAAGGTAGTTGTTCGCCTAAAGGTTCTGGATATTCTCTAGGTAGCAGCACTTGATCCAACGCATTTATATTTCATCGAATCAAATTTTTATCGTTTCAGCAACTTCACGCTACCGATGCGATGCGCTACAGAATAAATGTGCGGGTAACGACTATGAACCGCCAATGGTGCCGTATGTAGCAGATACGAATGAGCCATTATTCCCCGATCATAATTCAAACAACGCCGGTAATCAGTCGTCGAATTCTCAATCGTTTAACGATTCCGATTTTAAAGCGAGTTATCAAAAGTTCCACGATGTTTGCGACGGCATCGAATCGGTTGGTAATAGAACAGACACATTAACAAAACCTGATGAATCAAACGGTGCGAGTAAGATGCAAGAAAGTGAGATACCATCTGATATGATGAGTAATTTAGATGATTATGTATTTAACTTTCGTCATTGAATATGCTTGTTTCCTTTTAGGCGACCAGGATTGGGACGCTGGAATCATGGCCCAGATACTTGCAGAATCGCGCAAAACATATTTAGATGACTTAAAACGAAATTCAAAGAAACGCCAAGGCTCACCAGGGCCATCAACGTCCAGATAATTTCATTTATTTGCTTTTCCTTGTGGAAACTAAAAAATTAGACTTTTCTTAAATTAATTACAAGTATTGAATTTTTGTTTATCAATTGCAAAATTATAGTTACACATATTACAATTTTTATTTATATATATATTTCTCGATTTTTGTAAATTATAACGATTATTGAGAACAATTTTTGTTTTTATTTTGTTTAATTATCCTTTTCATTTTGCGAACGTTCAAAGAAAACTTGGTGGTATAGATTAATTGTAGCAGTAATGTATCTTAGCACCTATGTCAATCATATAATAATGTTCTCATTAATTAGATAAGGCAGGTGATTACTCTGTTGCTCGACCGTCCAGGCGACTTACTAAAACAAATCGGGTAATAGATATGGAAATTTTGAGTTGTCGAGTAATAGAGTATTTTGCTTGAACAAATATTGCATAAAGTAACTTGTGTGATTTCGATCCATACAAAAATGACTTCTTTTTGCAATAATAAAAGCTGTAAATACGTATATTGTAAGGCTTTTTCTGTTAAATTTGGAAATGACTGTGACGCGGTCAGACCAGCCAAGTTTAATATTTATTTCTTAATTACTTTTCAAAATATTATATTTAAATGAAATATATTGTTTAAATTGGTTGTTGGTTGTAATATTTATTTAACCGGTTCATCTCTCCATTTTCCTTTTCATAAAGGCATCGCCTCTAAATGCGATACAATGTAACTGGTGGCTAATATTAATCATACGATTCTCATTATTTATCAGGTTGCTGTTGGCAATACGTAGCAAAAAATTGAAGGCGGAAATATGCCGCTTTAAATTCGAACAGATCTGCTTAAAAGTCGCTCAAGATTCTGATGCAAGTGTGAGTTTAGAATCGATTAAAATCACAACTAAATACCTCAAATGTAGCAGTCCGTTGATTGAGATCAACAATAAATTAAAGCAATAAACGATTGATATTGGAGGATATTGGTCGAGAGAGAACATTACCCCAAAAAGAATGGGCGTGACTTTGAATTCGGTCGTGAACCATGAGTGGTGCTTTCTTTCTACTATCGCCATTTTGAACAAGTGCATCTTAAAGACAGGATTTTGAAAAGCAACATTTTAACACAAAATTTTATACACTCAACGTAATTTTATAAATAATAATAATTACACCTTCATTCAGGTACAAATTCATTGAAATCACTAATGGAAGTCTTATACGAATCTAATTCGATTGAAGTTTATCTCAAAGTCGCTCTTATAATCTACATCTAGAACAATTGATAATTCACAATTATCAGTTCTCTTGCTAGAATTCGTTGAGTTCCACCTTCTCTGATACGATAATGGCAAAAAGTTAATTGGAAATGTGATACGTTCTTATCAGAATCATGAATTTGAATTAGATTATGCTTTGTGTTCGTAGATGTCACTAAATGCATTTTTTCTAAATTAACAATTGCATTTACTAAAAGAAATATTTAATTATATTAATATTAATTTTGAGTTATTTAATGGGCGTTGGCTAAAGATTGTAATCAAACTTTGTAACTAATATTTAATTGCTCGCTGGCGTCCCCTATCAATAACAGAATGAATTATTATCGCAATCGCTATACCGTTGCACTATTGGATTCGAACAATCAAATGTTTTCTTATTTATTTTATCAACATCATTATAAACATCTCTAAATTTACGCGTAAAAAGGCATCAACTGGAAAGTGGTGCATCTTCAAGTAGTCATCATTAGTAATTCTCTGATTTTCATTCCTGAATCAACAATGGATTGGAATAACACTGTGGCTAAAAGACAACGCAAGAGGAGATACATGATCAGTAAGTACTTTACTTCAATAAGAAACAAAATGATAATTAGTCTTGTTTTATTTTAGAACACATGCTAAAGACTTTGTCCAAATTTGTTTATGTGGACATCAAGTACCTGTCTACAAACGGCTTACTAACAAGAATGGCCATAATGACCGTAGGTCAATTATACATGCGGTTAAAATTAACACCAGGCGAGGATAGAACACTCAATCCGGATCGGGATTACTTTTTGACGGATCTTAATAATCCCTTTCAAAGGGTTCCGATCTGTTTTACCAGTCATGTTTCCAGAAGCAAATATAAGAAGTCTTATTATGTGGCAATCGTAGGAATTGCTCGATTCAAAGCAGAGCATCGCTTTGTAGTGCCCAAGGACCAGAGAATTACGGAAATAATGGTGTGTAAAATCTGGTCGTTAAAAGATTACAATACAGCGAGAATCTTAAAGGCATATTTTGACAATTAATCAACAAATAACTAATTCAACAAGTTATGATTTTTCTATTTGATGTTGTAAATATTTTTTTCCACTTTGGGTTGCTAAAAATAAATGTTCCTCGTTTTCTATTCTTGTGATTTATTCGCGTTTACAAATGATGCGGTCACTTGGGTCATTTAATTTTTGGTTTGTATTTTGAAACAACAGCGCTGCAAATATATGATTTGCTCATACATGCTAGATGGCGCTTGTAACCGGTTTCAGTAAGAACCCAGATTTAGTAAACAATTTATAAAGTGAATAGATTTCTTTCAATTACGTTTTTATGAAGCGATAAGCGCATACACTTTGATAACAAGTGAGTTCATGTGGGCGAACAAACAAGGTATTGTATCAAATAGTAGTAAAAGACCTTGAATTCAAATGAAACATTTCAGTTAAACCTTTGGATACGTAACATCTTTAAGTGATCAACAAGAAAGACAAAACAATTGCCCAAAATGTGTATTTTATTTGTGTATACAGATAAAAATAACGATACAGTCGCTAATAATAGCGATGTAGGCAATAATTACAACGATGTAGCTGGAAACAAAGGCAAGTATCGCATAATATTAATTTCCAATAGAGATGAATATTATGCAAGACCGGCAAACGTTTTAAGTGCAGTCAATGAACATGTAATTGGGGGTAAGACTGACTGAAACAAGGTGAAAATCATTAAATATGAATTGAGCCTCTTTTAAACAGGCACCGACATGGAACCTGGCCGCGAGGGTGGCATGTGGCTGGGCGTGTCTACAAGAAAGATTGAACCAAACGTTAAGCTAAGAATTGGCGCTGTTCTAAATCTAGCCGGGAAGTGGGTCGACGAGGATATGATAGAGAGAGGATCAGCTGTTGTCAATTATTTAAATGGTGACCTGGATGCTGATGAATATGTGAAATCAGTTCTCATTACTAAACATTATAAGCCCTTGCATTTTGTTGCTGTTGAAATACAGTAAGTACATTTAATTGAAAATGATCTTTGTTAGAGAATAATTTAGTTTATATATGTACAATGAATCTTTTCATACCCTTAGAGAGACCAATAAAATACTATGCTATTGTAACATGCCAAAAGAGTATCACACAAGGCTGGGTGGTCAATGCATGGGATTTAGCAACACAGCAATTGATGGTCCATATAAAAAAGTTGAGGATGGCTGTAAGGCATTTCAAGAAATCGTTGAAAAGTACAATGATGTACAACAAAAGGATGAGCTTGTCGCTGAACTAATGAAGTTATTAAAAAGCACTGAAAAGTAAGGGAACATTCGTAAATAATTCATATTCATTATTATTATTGAAAACTATTCAATTAATCAAATACACTTTATAAGGAGGCATTCATGAATAATATTTTTTTGTAGGCATATGCCAGATCCGGTATTAAAGAAATGCAATAGCGAGGAAGTTTATGAATTCTTAAGTTCGATTTGTGTGTATTCCAAAGACATTAACTATGGCACAAGGTTAGTTTTTATTTCATTAAAAAGTAATTATTTATACAGGACCATTTTCAATTAATTATTGTGCTTATTTTTGTAGGGCACATTCCATCATATTGGTTGATTATGATGGGAATGTGGAATTCATTGAAAATTCCATGCAGCAGCCAATTGATGAAGAGGATCCAGTTTGGCTTACTAACAACATGACAGTAAAATACGAGAAAGATTGAGGGAAAACTCATTATCTTGTATTTGCTTTCTTTACTCATTTATTGTTCTTATATTTTTATACTTATGTAGTTTTTTGGACTACACATAATAATTTTTAGCTTTGTTTCGATATTCATTTTAATTTTGAATACAGTTTATTGTAATTATTTTCGTTGTTGACTTAAAATAAAGGCTTAATTTCTCATAAATTATTATTTAAATTGCTGCCACCTATTGGCGAAATAGGAAGTTGAAATTTTGCTTTCCTAACTCATCTGCCTATATTATCTTTGCTGTTAATTGTCAAAAGTCATAGTCATAACCTTATATATTGTTTATGAAATTAATTAATCATTATCTTTAATTTAACAAGTTTTAAGGAATTTTAGAAAATCATGGTAAGATCATATTTACTTCAGGTTAAATAAGATTGAAATATCATACTGTAATTTGTAGCATGGAAGACTCAAGGTACGGACAACAGAGGAACAGAAACAAGCTAAACTCAAAGAGCAGCAGAAGAAGTTATGCTTTTATCGTGCTGGCATGAAGACCATATTAAATATGAAGAAAGATAAAAATTATGGTTCAGAAACATTAAAATTATCTACACAAATATTAGTGCTAAATCCAGATATTTATACATTGTGGAATTATCGCAAAGAATTTGCTTTGAGTATGTTACATAATTGTAAAAGGTACATGTAAATTGTTTGATTCTATCAATTAGTTGAATCTAATTGAGCATTTTGTATTAATTGCAGCAAAATTGCTCAAGATTCAGAGGAAAATGATGAATTCACGAAGAATACAATAGAGTTCTTTGATGGTGAATTAGCTTTTACTGAACAGTGTTTATTAACAAACCCCAAATCATATGGAACATGGCACCATCGCTATTGGATTTTGGAAAATCATCCAAAGCCAAACTGGAGCCATGAGTTTCAGTTATGTACAAAGTATTTAACATACGACGACCGTAATTGTGAAGTTAATTCAAATTACTTTTATTGGTCAACTTTATTAACGTTTATTTATTATTCTTATTTTAGTACATTGTTGGGATTACAGAAGACTTGTGGTGAATAAAGTTGGTGTTTCGGTTGTTGACGAATTAACATTTTCGACAGAAAGAATCAACGTCAACTTTTCCAATTATTCAGCTTGGCATTATCGCAGCACATTGCCTTTATTAAATGAACACCAAGACAATCATGGTGATCATGATGATGATTCCGAGACAATTAGAAAAGAATTAAAATTGGTCGAGAGCGCAATATTTACGGATCCATACGATAGTAGCGCTTGGTTTTATTTACGTTGGTTAACTAACAATAAGAAGTTCGAGGAAATCGAAAAATCCTCGTTTTTAAACGATTTAAAAGAACTGGAATTATTGGAGCCACAGTGCAAATGTAAGTTAAGTGATTGTTATTGCTCAAAATTCTAAACGTTCGGTTCTTCAGGGATCCTAATTGCAAAATGCTGGATAGTTTATAATGGCACTCACAATACCCCTGAAAGTAATACGATTCGCAAAGAGTCGTGGAAGAAGTTATGCGAATTGGATCCAGTTCGTATAGGACGTTACAGTTACTATTTAAATAAGTTGAAGTAAATTTTGGATAAATTACATTCCGAAGACATCTTAAGAAAGTAATTTATGGGGAGACGCGCATTTAAACTTAATTTTACATTCGGAATTGAGTTCAGAATAAGTTTAGAGCTTAGGTATTTCAATATAGTTACGCCTCTTTATATTTAGTCATTCTTATAAACGTTTTAGAACGTCGAAAAAATTGTAATTTGACTAGTATTTATATTTGCTCAAATTCAAATAAATCGGCAATGTGTTCTTGGAATCGATTAATATTATGTATGCAACCAATATAGCAAAATGTATAGCTCTGGCTAGGCTAACACCCAGTTGGAAAATTTAATTATAAGTTGATTAAAATTGATCAATTTTTAGTTTTAGCACAATGCTATCGCCTTATTGGCATTAAAGTTTTATTATTTTAATAAATGTCGAGAATACTTTCCGCAAGTGTTGCAGCAATAAATTAATGTTGGGCACTATTTTAATTTGGTTTATATTCGTCTATGGAAATCTACGGAAGGAGGTAATGGATTAAAATCGAATGAAAATCGATAAGCATTAAGGAAATTAGTAAAATGCCGCGCCTTCGGTTTCCTGGGATACAGCCATTTCACTTTGAATGCGTTATGAAATTGATGTCCATCCAGCAAGTAATTCCAGTCGATTTCGAGTGATCGCAATGAATGGATTACCATGGGCAATAAATTAGTTACGTTTACCGAGCAGCAAATTGAAAATTATCAGGTAATGCCAAGCACACGTTTTCATTTTCTTTCCGCGTTCTCCTTTTTCTTTTCTTTATTCGTTATCATTTTAACACACGAATAAAATTCGTGTCCGCTTACATTGGCCAGGACTGCACGTTTTTTACGCGAAAGGAAATATTAAGGTAGATTTTCATTATTTACGATTGATTTGATTCGTCATATCGATTAATTCGTTTTATCATTGTTAGAGTGCAAAAAAGATTTCGGGAAATCCGTCCAGATATCGTACCGAAATGTATGACGGAGAATCAGCCCGTGACCGTGCGCATTCCGTTGGAAAGTATGGAAAAATTGCCGGAACTGAAGGTAATTAAGATAAAGGCCAACTGGAAAATTAAAACAAATTAATCGCGTGCAATTTAGGAGAATCCATTTAGGCGACGAATTTGCGAAGTGTTCTCACGCGACGGCAAAGGCAACTTGTCGTTCGAGGACTTCCTGGACTTGCTGTCGGTTTTCAGCGAACAAGCGCCGAGGGACATTAAAGTGTTCTACGCATTCCGCATATACGGTTGGTTCTTTAACGTTAATTGAACTCGATTAAACTGTGAAACCGACACGAAATTTCGTTATTAAATAGATTTCGACAGCGATCAACACATCGGACCAGAAGATCTAGATCAGGGGTTGAAGTTGTTGACGAGGCAAGAATTAACGCCGGAAGAGATGCAACAGATTGCGGAGAAGGTGATCGAAGAGGCGGACGTCGATGGCGATGGGAAATTGTCTTACATGGAATTCGAACACGTGATTACGCGGGCACCCGAATTCTTATCGACGTTTCACATACGCATTTAATCGTTTCTTCGTTCTTCGCTGCCCTTTTCTGTGCCCTCGAAATGACAAAAGGAACGTGTTCGGCTTTAATTATTTATTCAAATAAATCAAATAATATCGATACATAATTCATTTTGTTGTTCAATCACAAACTAGATAATGTTTCTGTTTCGATTCTAATATGTAACATTCTTTATTCCATTTTCTTAATGTAGAAGAAGTAGAAGAATAACGTTTCATTTAATCTTAGTCTCTTTAAGAACGAAAAGGCACAATTAATACATACATTATTATTATTTTTGATTGATTGTCAACAAAAAAACTCGATGAATTCAAATAATCTCAATCCGTTCTCACGATGATTCGATCTCTCTCCGACATTCCCTCACGCAATCTCTCGCTCTTTCGCGCTCCATTCAGTCAATCTCTCGATTAGCGTTATTTACATGTAAGAAAAGTATGTGTGCATATATTATTTCCTTTGGTTTCTTCCTAAAGAGCCCTGAGTCGTTTGCTCCTGGCGAGGCTAGAACAATCACAGACAGTCAGTAGAGGTAGTGCGACGAGCGGCGCCGAATCGGCGGCGGACGCACTAAACGCGGATGAAACGGTCCGAGTGCGGCTTCGTTCGTCGACGACGCGCTGCGATAGAGCACCGGCAAACGGAAGCGGCACGGCCTTTGTAACCACTGATGATTCAACGTCCAATATAACAATGGACTGAGGGCGGAGTGCACGTGGCCCAACAGGAGGCAGTAGCGTGCGATCGTACGCGACGGCGTCGCGTCGAATTCGGCACAAATTGTGCAAATGACGTGGGGCGTCCAGCAGACGATGAATATTATCGCGACGGTCAGCAACGAGTTCGCCAATCTGCGTCGGCTGCGTAACGTACTCGTCGGCGGCTGTGTCACCTCCTCGTTGTCGTTCTTGCCCAAGCGGTCGCATCGCTGCGGAAAACACGGGAAAACCGGTGTCAGATCGGATCGATGGGCAAATGGCAGCGACCACGGTTTCGTGACCGTTATTACGTGGGCCCACCGCGAAACGGTCGCGTTTACTTGAAAATGATTCACGAAAAGTTTTTCTTTGTTCGCGAACTGTATACAGGGTGTTTAAATAAACGTGACGCAAACTTTGATGGGCGATAGTATGACCCAAAATAAGCAGAAGAGTCTTAACGAACATGGGGCCGGAAATGGATGGTTTAGGAGTGAAGAAACATTTTGCAACTTTTATATTTTGTAAATAATACAAAAGTTGCAAAATGTTTCTAACTCCGAAAGCGTCCATTTCCCCGGGCTCGGGGCTATATTAACACCCCTTAAAAATTGTGACCGTTTATCTTTAACGCTCTGTATACATTTCCCCATCCGAAATGTAGTGGAACTTTTTTAAAATAAAAGCCCTCGTCTGTTATTTTTAATCCAAACTTTTATTCACACATTTTCAAAGCTCTACAGATAACTTTTTCAATTCCTTTTTTGTGGACATCCACGAAGCTAGCGGAAGATTTTTAAATTGCTTTTGCATCAACAAAACTCATCGCTGTTCGAATTTTTTTAACAAATCAGGTCTTTGATCATTACAATCCGCAATTTTTTGCCAAAAAGTCTTTTAGCAATCGTTGAATGAAAAGCGCGCGCAATCGACATGACGAACTTCAATTCGACTTTTTCGTGCCAAAAGCTAAGTTAAAATGGCGCGAATCGAATCTTTCGATTTCGCAACTTCATTTCAGCGTGACTCGATAACGATTTTAGTTTGTTCTTGATGAATTTGCGCGCTTTTTCACTGTTACTTGCGATAACTTTAGGTTTTTGGCCTTCTTGATCGATGCTCATCTCTCTTAAAACGCTTTAACCACCCTTAAGAAACTTATACAAGTTGCATAATTTGAAATCTTGAATGTTTTTCCCAGTTTATAACAATTCTTATCGCAATTTCTATCGACTCTACAAAAATGTTGCCGTCACATTTTGCGCTATTTTCGGAGCTAAATTCGGAGTAGGTACATTGTAGTTTCAGAGTTGTTAAGCGTGTTCCACTACTTTTCGGACAGCGAATGTTATTCCGTTATTAAATTTAAACTCAGAGTTGCGACAGTCTGTATAGTCTCAAACGTAATTTCAAACAATCGATACGAAATTCTTCGCTATTCTTTACGTTTCAAGTAATACAAAGCGCATTGTTTTAATGACGAAAGAATATTTTTGGGAAAACTTCGTAAAAGATCGGATTTCGTTTAATTTGCAATGCTCACCTGCGTGTCTCTGTTCGAAATGCCGGCAACGATGATTACGTGCGTGGGTCGTCTTAAAAGCGGCATCGGCAACGGCAACTCGCCGTGTTTCGCTCTGGCCGTCAACGAAAGTGCCGTCAACTTCGCGTGCACGCCTAAATGGCTCGCGAACACCGCGACCGCCGGCAACAGATGCGTGAAGATGATCCGCACGAACAAGATCGTGCGCTTCCACGTGTTCTTTTGCAAGAATTGCAACGCCGAGAGGGCCGCGGCCGAGATCCACGTAGTCGCGACCGCCGATATCAGCAACGGACGTCGTCTAACGACGCGACCCGCCGGCCGGTAATTTTTCACGGTAAGATAACGATCTATCGATATTGCCATCATCGACAACGTGCTGGCCGACACTGGCCATGACTGCAAACAAATTGATTAGAAAAACAATGAAAGATCATTAATTCGCTTGTTTCTTTGTTTTGTTGTTTTGTTTTTTTTTCGGTTTGTTTCTTTTTCTTTATTTCTGTCTGATTACCTGCAAGAACAAAGCAACGTCAAACCACGAGTAAGTGAACGAGGTGACGGCATAGATGACCGCCGTTATCGGGCCGCTCAACGAACAGACGAAGAAGTCGGCCGCAACCAGACCTAATAATAATGGACTACGACTCTTTCCACCTGGTCCAGTACTCAAAGCTAAACCTAAACTTCCATTACCGAGTACACCTAACAAGAAAATACATCCATATATACTCAGTATGTAGTCCATTATTAGGGATCGTACTGTTGATCGTCTCGTATCGAAATAATCGAACTAAAAATTTGATTATAACGGAATGAATCGACTGCTTCGATTAATCGCAAACGACCCGCTTTTAATCATCTTTCTTTATTTATTTATTTCGTTCATCCGACTGATCGATTTTATTTTGTTGAATGTAAAAAGATGTTTTCGATTTTACTAGTACAAGTCCAACTGATACAAGAGCCCGGCCTCAACTGGCACCCCCAGCATCTTTTCATTCTCAATAGGGGAAAATTTGTTACCCTTTCTGTGCGTCATCGGGGAAATTCGCTTCCATTCGGGAAATATTCCTAGATAACATCCCCAGCCGCACTCTGCCGTCATCCCCCTTCGAATGCGAGAGAATAATTTAAGTTGTTTGATAAGCAATCAGCAAAAATGATCCCATCGTAATCATTGGATTAGTCGGAATAATTAATTTTTCGTTTTTGTTCCATTCGAACCCTCATTTGAGATTCCAAAGTGTTACTGATCAACGCGAAATTTAATTGCGAACTTGGCGATATCGATAACGTCGTGCTGCATGGGAAACTTAATGATTAATTATTAAAAGAAATTTTCACTTGGAACGATTAAATTTAAATTACAAATGAACGGTTATACAATAACATGGGAATTGTTCGGACGCATTTAATAAAAATTACATAAAATGTAAGCGTTTAAAACTGAATAATATTTAAAGAGCGAGCGAGAGAGAGAGAGAGAGATGGAGCTCATTTCTTTTATCGCAGCGAAACTTACATATACAATTTCTTTTATATTATGTTATATAAAATATAATAGAAATTCTTAAGTGAGGTGGAAAGAGGTTTCGTGTTTTGGAAACTAGCCTGACGACTATTGAATGGTTCGTTCGCCGGCAAAGAAAAATCAAATCCCATCTATCTGCAGGTAATCGCCTACGCTGGAATTTATACCGTCTTCGTTGGCCGAAAACTAAAACGGAACCGGCCGTCCTTGGTCAATGCGGTTTGCTAAACGCACACAATTCGAAACGATTTAATAACTGGAAAGAAAATTCGATTTCGTTAAAAGGCGAAACGTGGAAAACGACTTCCTTCATCGATCGATCGTTTATTTATCAATCTCAAACGCTTTTGCATACATTTCTTTTAGACTAAAATTTAAATCGGTTATTTCTTTAAAGGTGTATGGAGTTGTTCGTATTCGGTTTTTAAATAAGAATCGTTTCTCTTTACGATTTATATTTATACGAACGCAAGCAAGAGCCTTTATTGAAGACAACATTCCGTCGTAAAAAAATGTTTCAAGTATCAGCGCGGGAGGCTGGACACGACCGCCAAGGAATGAAGCTCAACTGGATGAACCGGTTATGCAAATCTCTCACTCTCTCATTTTACCTCCATCACAATCTCTCTCTCTCTCTCTCTCTCCGTGTTACTCTCGGCAATATTCGATTTGATGACGCACAGTTTCCATGCTACATCTTCCAACTTTATATTAGAACGAAAATATTCCATCATTTTCATCACGATATTGTTTCGTTTCGAAATAAAGTCCCTTTATTCAATTAATAAAAGCGAGACCGAGAACTCGCCGATCGAAAATGATTTCTCCAGTCGATCGTTTAGTTCTAATTAAATTTCATTCGAATTTGAATTTTAAATGAGGGAAACGTTCCGTTCGAACAATCGTCTAATTATTTGTTTTTAAATCAATTCTCGAACCAAAACCCGTTACCTATTGCGATACTAATTGAAAGACATTTCATTGAATCGGATTTGTTTAATTTAATTCTCGAATTCGAATATTAAGTGATATGCTTTTAAATGCGTAATTGATGGTAATGCCGCAAGCCGCAAAACCACAGAATAATATTCGAACCATGACGGTTTCGTTCGTTTTCTCCCTTTAATTTTACTTGGCTCAATTTATTTAATTGGAAAATGAAACGAAAATAAGTCACCGGAGCTTTTTCGCTGTTCTTAATTCGAAGCTTCCCGTTCTCCTTATATTATTTGTTAAAATTAATAACGCATCAAGTCATTACAAATGCCATGTATGTTCATTTTTTCTTTGCGAAATCCTTGTTTTTAATATACAAGAAGCATACGAAATGTATTACAATTCCTTAAAGCAATAAAGTGAACGAAAATAACTGGAATGAAATTGGTGCAATTTGAGTTTTGAAGTTTTACAAAAGTAATCGGTTTGTCGTTCGGTAAGCACGAAAATCGCGATGTTTTTTTGGCGGCAATATGGAGTTTTCGTTAAATTTCAAAAGAAAAAAAAGCAGTTTTACGTGCAAGTTTCTTATAAAAAAATGTATTTTTTTTCGTTTTCGTGTGTGTACGGCGATTGTGTGTGTGTGTTGGTTACCAAATATTGCCTTGGGATAAGAAAGTTTGGCAACGTAGTAGCATGTAGAAGAAACAGGTTGAGGCTTGGCTTTTTCAAACTGGTTTTTCTGAACGATTCAAGTTCGACGACTGACCGAATCGCCGCCTTATAATACCACTCGATGGGGAAAGCCAAATGTCTCTCGTTCTAGTTGATCTGTGCGCTTGGTCAGTTCTTCTTGTGCGTCGAAAGAACGAACAGTTTACGGTCAATTTCATAGGTTCATGTAGAAAAAAAGAAAACTTTTTCGCTTTTCAATTACAAATCATTTCAATTCAATCTAATTATAGAACAATATTCGAATAGATCAAAAATGGGGTTCGTTTCGTTGAACTAATCACCCTTTTAGTCCTGGCATTTTCAAACTATCGCATTTTTCACTTCCAGTCCGCTCAATTCATTTGTGCGCGGTTTGTGCTTACTTAACGTGTTAATTAAATTCTTGTACGTATAATGTATGTAATTAATTTTTTTATTTCATTATTATGTTTAAGTGTGTGAAAGAGTTTTACAACAGGAAAATTAATCGCTTTTAATTCTTTTTTATTTTGCGTTGAAATTATTATATTTTTTATTTTTTGCTTGTACTGTATGGAAATTCGTATTCGATTGGTGGTAATAGATTTACACGTGGAACTGATATTTTCTTTGGTTATCTAGCTGTATGAGTGTTCCTGACTTCATAAAGCTAGGTTACCGGAGTTAAAACCAGTTCCCATGCGTCGGATCAAAGGATACGTACATAAAAGAAGCGAAGAGAAAAAGGATACGAATATGCGAGAGAATGCTGAGGCATACAAGAGAAATAAATACCTGGTGACAGGTAGAAATCTGACTTTCATTACATTTACCACCACGACCTGGATATAGCCGAGCATTAAAAGAGAGAAATATATTATGGATAATAAACGAACGAACGAAATTAATGCTTTATTTGTTGATTTTTTTTTTTAGAAAATGAATTTTATATTGAAATAAATTGTAGAAAGTTGATTCGATTTTATTGGATTTATTTATTCTTCCTAACATAAGAGCTTATCGACAATTTCGAATTGTATATTCATAGGCGGTCTTAATTCGTATCGTTAAGTGCTTATACATGGGACGAATTTACCGCCGGAACATTTTTTGAACGGACTGAAAAAGCCAAATGAACGACTGTTTATCGCGCAAACATTAGTAAACTAATCAATCGATTTCCATTAACGTCTAAACGCAAATTTATTCATCAAATACACTCGAACGTCACTAATTACTAACGAAATAATATTTTCTTTCTTGACAATACGCTTATAAGTTCATTTATTTTTTTAATATAATTTCCATTTCTTTGATGTTTTTGTTTGTTTCTTGTTTTAGAATTAATAACCACTTCAATCAATAATACTAATTCCGTCGATGTTGTTGTTGTTGTTGTTGCCTTTTATTTCATCATGAACGTGAATATCATGTTGACTACGAACAACAGTAAGGTATGCAAGACAGTCGATGACCCGGATCTTGTCGCCCACCTCGATTGTATGGTTACTCTGACTTGATCTGGATACCTACAGTCTGGTTCTACAACAAAATTTATAACTCATAAGTTCGTTATTTTTCAAAAAAAGTTAGAGAAAGTTTCAAGAAAGTTTGAAAAAGTTTACAAAAACTTCCAAGAAGTTCCCCGAATCGTTTCAATATGATTGTTAATAAAATGATTTTGCAATGATTTTACCTGAACATTTATATAATGTCGAATTCGTGGTCAGTTCCAATCGCATCGTGCAATCGTTATCGTCCGAACAAAAATCGTTCAATTTGAATTCGATTTCGCCATTCGCATCGATCTTATTACATTTAACGCCACCGTTCGCCTTCTCCTCGTATAAACAAACGACGAACGTACCGTACTCGTGATTAGAAAACTTAACGTTCACGTCGCCGCGTTTCAAATATTTCTTATTCACCTCATAAATATTGGTCATGTTCGGCGTAACGTAATCTTCGAAATTGTCGGTCGTGTGCGTTAACAAATGCATCGGTATCGTTCGAATATTATCCACGGCTTTCGAATCGATCGATCTACCAAAATCGTCTATCGATATCGTCAATTCGTTCGTACCTACCGGTAATTTATTTCCGTTTCCTGTTACATAAATCAAATACAATTCCGGATACGCTTCTTTGATATCGCTTAAAACATTCAAAGCCCCGTCTCTTTCCGAATCCGATAATGGATCTCTTAAGAATATGATCGCGGCGTAACCGAATGGTCGTCTTATTTGCGAATTATTTTCAGCGAACATTTTGTCGTAATATAATTTAATCGTTGTCAAACTGTCCGTTAGCGATATGTGATTGGGCCCTGCAGGAATTTTTAATGCAATTATCAAAGAGAGATGACAATAAGATGTCGCTTACACTGCGAGATATCGTAAGTAGTTAAATTAGAGAAAATCTCCGTGATGCTGTTGGTTACGTTAACAATAAATTTCCCATTTTGACCGTTTATTATGCCCAATTTGCTGCCGTAGTGAGAGACATCGAAAACGTCCGTTAAATACCTTCAAAAATGATATTTTTTAAAAATTATTGTTAAAAGATTTTTTTTTGTTGCATACGAAATTATCCGTTGGGATTGGTAGAAGTCTAAGGAACCATCAAAGACGACCGTCAATATCACTTTGGTAATCCGCTTCTCATAATCTTCTTTACACGGATCAAATTTTTCCAATATCTCATCTGGAATAAAGCGGAAAATGAATGAGATAATAACAAAGCGAGGAAAGGAAACTTAATCAATATTCGTTTTCTTTCTTAATCAATTTTCAGTTACCTCTTTTCTTTGTGTAAGCTTCAGCTACGTATTTAGCGTACGCCTGAATACCCTTGTCCAGGACCAATGAATAAGTGACGCTGTTTCTCAGGAGTAAGGCCGTTGTTGCTATCTAAAAGTATGTCTTTTCTAATTAATTTTCTATTTTAGTGAACCCAACGCATCGTTTACTTGTTCTCCTAAATCGATGCCGTCGAATAATTGGGATATTTTCGATTTTCTATTGCAAGCTCTGAATGTGCCGTCGAAAGCTACACCTCGATCCGAGTAATACATATCGATTATTTGCGATAGTCTTGTACTCGACAAGCGTTTCGTCCAAATTTGGATTTCACTCGATAATATCAAACCTGAAAAGGCAAGTGACCAATTAACACTTTAATTGCATTCGATGTTTAAATGAATTCCAGCTCTAGAGTGCTGTGAAACATTATTTCTAACACAGTGCGATCAAAAAGAAATCCGTTTGCAGCAGACGTTGCAGTTGTCAAATATCGAAAATGTTTGGGTACTCTTCATTGATCAATCAAGCAGAAAATTTCTTATAAACGTCAATGTCACTTGTCAATGCTAATTCCGTTGGTGTGTTGGTCAAGCAATTAGAAAATTCGTTATAAATGTCAATGTCATTTGTCAATACTTTTGACGTATTGGTCAACGAATCAGAAAATTGGATAAACGTCACTGACATATGTCAACGCGAATAACAATGCTAAATTGATCAAACCATTAGAAAAGGGCATTTGTCAGTGTCAATAGTATTGATTCAGTGCGATCAAAAGGAAACATCAATACTAGTGTCGTTTGTCAACGTCAATACTACTGACATTTGTCTACGTTAATAGTATTGTCGTTTGTCAACGCGAACATTATTGATTATTCTTTTTGATCGCACTGTACACAGTAATTTATTGTACGCTTAACAATGAAATGTTTTTCATGGCACTCTATCAGGAATGTATTACTCTATTAGGACACTATTATACGTCAAATACCAACCGTCGATGCCACCCAATAGTTCGGATGCGCTCATTGTCCAGTCGTATTCGGTCAAATAATGTAATCGCGGCATAATTGTGTCGTTCCACTTGGCAACGTTCGCTATATTAATGCGATCGACTTGATACAAAAGCGTTTCAGCTAAATCGGTTAAAACCGTCGCAATCCAAACGTTATTCAAATTAGTGTTTAGATAAGTCTCGTATAACGCTTTATTGATTTTGTCCGTATCGTTTGGCTGAATCAATCGCGACAACGGTTCGACAGTTTTCACGTATTCGGCAGCGATGCCGTTTAAAACGTTCGACGACGATATCGTGCCCCATCTGCTATGCAATACGCCTTTCTCAATTGGGCAACTGCTCGTTTCGTACGAACTGAAACATTTATTAATGATCTTTATTAAATTCGTTAACATTCTCGTAAGAATTGTGTTTACCCGACGTTCTGGATCGGTTTCCTCGTAGGACACGTATTACTTTCGTCGCCCCGTATGTTAACGTCCAATGTTTCGGATATGATTTTGTGTAAAGTGCAAAAGTCGTAAAGCGTCAATGTGTCGTTCGGTAGTTCGTGTCTTCCCGGTATGAATTGCTTGAGAAATTTGTATTTGAAATAACTGTTACCGGTGTTCGAATATGGTATCAGATGCTCGTTTGACTGCAAATCTCTTGACAATTGTATCCCGTCCAATTGTACGCTATGACAGTGATTATTAAAACAAAAACAAAAAATTGATAATTTCTTTCGATTACCTCTCGTATAACATCGACGACAAGATACGGATGTTGGTCGATAAAATTTCGTTGAATTCGATCTTCCTCAAAAGCTCAACTAACAGTCTCACATTTAACGGTGGCGACTCGTTCATCGATGGATATTCAGTTCTGTTATAACATTTTAATATACTTCCTGGGATTTTCTCGCCACAACTCAAATTTATATTAATTATTATGAAAACGATTGTTATTAACTTTAATTCTATCATGATTTTCACTTGTTCGTGTCTCACCAAATCTACAATTAAATGAAACCCTTACTATAGAATTTGTTTTCTCAGATAAGACTGATAACGATAATAGTGAATAATGCTGTCATCAGATAAAAAAGCGAATAGAAATTTCAAAATTAAAAAAAAAACTAAAACGCAATTGCTTTCCCCTCATAATCCTAAATTGAACTCTGACATCGGTTTTCGTTCGATTTCATTCAAATGTTTGATGCTCACGAGCAATTTAGCTAAATAATTCAGATTTAAAACTCCCCTAGCGCCGGACACAAAGAATTGCTTGTGCTGAGTGTTGCCCTGGAGTTCCCTTTAGTTGTGACAGTTTGCGAACTAGTCCATAAAATGGGCAAGCACATGACAATTTAAAGAACTCGCTGCTAGTTTTGGACACTCTCAGAACCGGACTCTCGGATGCGTTTACACGTGAGAGTTTGCATTTTAAATGTAAGTCGCGAGAGTTTTGCTCTCCGAGAGTAAACTTGCGGGAGAAACTCTCACGTGTAACCGCACCCTTATAGATAACGAAAAATGTTACAGTGATTATATGATGGGGTTGAGGGATGAGGGAAATTAACTTGTTTGCAGCGGCTAGCTTTAATTGAGCACCGTCGAACAAAATAATATAGTTATTTGTTTGAGAGCTGGCTGTCTTTGGGATGTAAACTCTCACGTGTAAAGGCAGCATTAGATATTAATTGTAAGTTAGTTGACTATGTGTTGCCAAAAGATTTTTTTTTGTTTCTAGTTAGTTTCTTATTTATTGTCAAAATTGCTTAAGTGGCCCTCTATTAACAAAACGATTATTACTAGTTGGAATTTTGCTTTGTGCCGTTGGTTGGGTTTGTTGGGCGCTCGTCTTGAAATTGCCGATGGTTTAATCATAAAACTTATTTAATCAAAATCTATAATGCTCGTAGCAAACTAAATCAATTATAAATACATACACTAAAATAATTGTTTAACAATGAAAATGAATAAGTATGTGATTAATGTGTAACTTAAGTTAACGTGGCTCGAATTGCTGGTGCATCCAAATTGTTGCGTAGATATTGTGTAACGAAGGTAATCTGGAGATCTGCATTTCGAATCTGAAAGTTCACCCGAAAGAAGCATTAAAAGAAGATCGATGAATCACCACTGATTTCGTTTACTTACCGGCACATCGAGCGTTTGTTGTCTTCACCGATGTCGAATTGACCATAATATAATACGGCTTGCAACTATCGACTGAATCGCTATTACACGATAAATTAATCGAATACTCGTCGGTGTTGATCGTTTTGCAATTATCGCCACTGTATTTGTTTATGACTAGCGAATAATCTTGCGAATAACAGACCGCTAAAGGTCCGTAACCCTGCCCGCGGAATTTGATGACGTGATCGCCGCTACCGAAAAAATATTGCGGCGAAATTTTATAATAATTCGCCGTGCCAATTTCGATAAACTGATCGATAGTTTTCGAATCCATCGCATCGACCCAGGTCGAACCGCATTCGGAATTTCTAATCACCCTCGGTACTAGAGAAGGAGAAATCGAATTAAATTCGTTGATAATTCAATCTAATTAAAACGGAACCTTACTGTGTCTTATTCGGCTTGCAAGTGCTCTAGTTGCGCCTCGCACTGTGATGTCGTCAAACGAACTAAACGCATAAATGTCAGAATCCGGATTTGTAACCAACACTTTATAACTATCTTTCGCCTGTTGGCCAAGTACGAGAATCTTCAAGTCTGAAATTGCGAAATTTATCAATCCCTTCAAACAAACCAATTCGAACGGCTCTTTACCTGGTAAGTAACGTTTGAACTCCTCCTTTTTGCTGGTAATCAGATAATTGTCGCTCGATGATGGCGCATTTATGGGCGCGAATAATACGATCGTCGATCTACCTCCAATTGAACGATCCGTTTTATCCTGATCGATTCGCGCCTTCGTCGTTTTATCAGCAAATTCGAACACGTTCTTGTAATTAAATCCACCCGGATCTGAATCATAAGTTCGTTAAATAAATCTCAACCTCAAAATCAATTTCACTAACGTTTCTCGTAATTCTCTAACGTGAACTTTTCGTAGAAAGCCAAACGGTTGTTCGTCGATTCCAACATAATTCGTCCATCGGCACCGTTCATTATCGTTATACTGCTACCGAAACGGTCCAAATCGATTTCGTTGATTAATTGCCTAAACATTTTGTTTTTTTCATTAAAACTATTCAATGTTAATTCTTAGGTTGATGCATAATTTCGTGCGTTTTTTTGGATGAATTTGTTTTTAATTTTAGGCTAACAAATAAGAAGAATTAATCAATGATGCATATTCTCCATCGTTCCAACGTTCGATAACTTTCTTGATGCCTCAGCAACAAAAGAATCTCAAAAGAAGCTCAGAGTCGAAAAATTCATCCAACCAAGCGCCAAGCAATTCCACGTCATTTATTGACTAAAGCGTCGCGCAAATCGTTCGAAAGAGATGGAAAATGGTGAAAATGTGAAGAAGCCGAGTCTGGAGAATATGGAGGATGTGGCAGCACCTTCCGACCAAGCGTCTGAAAAGCTGTCTTGGTCATGTTGGCGATGTGAGGGCGTGAGGGCGTTGTCGCTTTGCAAAAGACCGGAAAGTCGCATCACAAGTCGTTTCTGCCGCTCAAATCATTTTTGAGCCGTTCTTTATGTATAAATTATAAAAATCTTCAATCGAATAGCTTATAACAAATTGCTAACTTTTTTTAATTTATTTAGCGCAATCTTGCAACTAAGGAAACCGCACGAAATTATGCATCAACCTAAGA
Organism: Hololepta plana; assembly: GCA_963695495.1. Lineage (NCBI taxonomy): Eukaryota > Metazoa > Arthropoda > Insecta > Coleoptera > Histeridae > Hololepta > Hololepta plana. The sequence continues at coordinate 68,209 of OY968835.1, forward strand.
ATTAAATTGTCTTACGATAAAGCTCCGTGAATGACGTTGAATTCCCAATTCTTGTCCAAAATAACAACTAAATCCGTGGCGGTTCTGTCCGTCGCATCCGCATCGGTGGCTAAACAATCGAGATCGTGCATCGAGTCCTGATATTTAATGAATTCGGTAACTGCGCCAGCCGTAAAATACTTGATGTTCTCTTCGGTCGGCGTGTAAGGGAACGTTACTCTCGAATCGTAGAATCGCCCGAACGAAAGCGATTGATCCCTCAACGTCTGATCGTTCACCAAATCCGCGAACAACTTCTTTCGATTGCACGCTCTTAACTCTTTATCGAATACGCCACGCGACGAATAGTACATGTCCAATATTTGCGAAATCTTAATTTTTTCGTAACGTTTCTTAATATCATCCATCTTCAGTGCCAATATTAAGCCGTCCATGCCGGCGCGCAATTCGGCGTCCGTGAATTCGTAATGACCATCTTTATTCTTGTCAATGACATAATACAACGGCATCAGTGTACTGTTCCATGTGCCTCTGCCCACGATTTCCGGGGTGGCTGACATTTGATACAACGCAGCTTCGACGATATCGCCTGACGAAATGGTCAAATTAATTCCGGGCGTTATTTCGAATTTCATCGCTTTACGTACCCACCAACGTTACGGCGTAACGACTGTCGACCGGCTCTAAATCTGCGTCGAATTTGTACTCTTGCGGTTGCAACGATGCCCCGATGCCAGCCAATAAAGTGCCCGCTTGCACCGGTCCCCATTTCGTATACATAACGCCATATTCCAACGGACATTCGCTTTGGTCGGTCAAATCTATCGTTCGCGTACTACAAAATGAATGAAAATGCTTTCATTTATGTTGGACATCTAAATAAATTGCCCCCGTAGAGTGCTGTGAATAATACTTTGCTTCCTCACTATAGGGCGATCAAACGAATAAAAGTTCGAAGCAAGCAGTGCAGTTCTACTTAAATCAGCTGAATTCTAATCTCAATATATTGGCAAATGTCTATTCGGTAATTTCTTCATCAATAATCGATATACGAGGGGGTGTTGATGAGTATTTACCCTGGAAGGTTTTTAGTCAAGAAAAGTGAACACAATTGCTATGGTTACAACCATGAAGTTTTATAAATAAATTGTGAAAGTTTGACTTATCCAACAGTTGAACGGCGAACAAAGTCTGCGGGTCTGAGAAAAGAGAGAATTTGAGAAAAGTCATTGTTAAGTAATTATTTCTGAAAGGGTTAACGGGCAAAGAAAATTTTTCTGCTTGGATAGGAACGAGTTATCAATACCTCCTCGTACTACTACTCGCAACAGATAACGTTTTGATCTCACTGTACCTTGAGTTGCTTTATGTTAGAAAACTACTTTGTTTTGTCACAGCAATCTAGAGCAGAATTTAGATGCTACAGCCAAAATCGTCAGTGAGATCTGACCTCGAGATGACAATTTTAGGCTTAGTAAAACAAATTGCCATTTATTTTGAGACGTCCCATTACTATTTGATGCATAGCGAAATGGGATTCGATTAGGAAATTAATGAAATTAATTATAATTACTTTGGTATCGCAACTCTTTCAACTTCGGCGTTCCTTTTAGATCTGCTCGTATAACGTCCAACATTCGAACATGTCTCACTTTCGTCACCACGTACCGATGTTAGTATCGTATTTGATACGAGAAAATGTAAAGTGCACTATCACAGAATGAACAAAAATTATCGAAATCTGCCGACAGATAAAATTCGAGTTAATGCCATACCTGTTCCAAATTCGTTAACGTATCGTTTGGGAAATTCTTCGCGTCGCCCGGTATTAAAGTTTGTAAAATGATAACGTTTTTCGCTCTTTGAAAGCCAGTCGGACTGTAAGCCAATATGTGCGGATTGTCTGTGTTCTTATACTTTACTATACCATCTTGGCGGAATCTAATTAAATTTTAATAAAAGTTTTCAATGAGAATCAAATGCGAACTCGATTGTTCTACCTGTGCAACAATTGATAGGACAATTGTCTCGCGTCCAATAAGGTTTTTCCATCTTCGGCTTTTCGAATTAAATCAATCAAAGTGTTTATTGCAGAGGGTGGCGCGTTGAATTTCTTAAACTCGGTCGTATTGTAACATTGTCTTAACGATTTCGCAATCGACGTACCGGCATTCTCTTGGCATTTCACCAATGCGATACCCACAAGGAGCAGATAAAAGCATTTTAATAACTAGAATTGGACAATCAATTATGATTATTACGGTCGAATGTAAAGTAATTTTGTTGGCTTTCAAACGAATTAAGTGTGTTCTTAAGAGAATCCCATGGAATTTAGGCGTGGTCCAAATTCGCTTCTACGATGACTAACGCGTTACGAAACGCTTCGATCATTATCAATATAAAACGTTGCAAATTCATCGAATTGATTCAATTCACCGACTTCTCTTAACGAACGAATTAGTTCGATATGAAATATCTCAGTTCACTTACCATCGTTAACATCTACTTTGAATGTTAATTAAAACAAAACACAAATTGAACTCATGCACTGGCTTCACTCGAAAAAAATCTTATTGAAATGAACGCCTCGATGCCCATTTCTCTCATCTATATATAACGCGATAAGATTAATTGAAAATTGATAACGAATTTTTTTGTCGCTCCTTCTAAAATAATAAGGTGTAACTGATAATGAAAGTGTGTTGTGGTCGTAAAAAATTAATAAAAAAAGAAAACCATAAAGACTCATTTTATGAATTGAATTTTATCTAAAACTATGGCACAAGTTTGTTAACAATGCTAGGAATCGTGTCTAGAAATGAAAGTTTCTCGGTATTTTCTGTATATGTTGTGGTTCCTGTCGAATAACTACTTGAATCGCATGTATCCCTTGACTATTACTCGATTTCGTCGTGGTGTCAACGTTTTTTTTTCCTTCATAAGATATGTCATTATTGCTGATTGACTCTACTGGCAATCTGGCATGTTTCACAGCATAACTTTCGAATGCCTCAGCCAAATCGGTATTGATTTCCTCTAATGGCGTGTCCCCGTGCCTTATATAAACTGGTATCAGCCCTGGCAGTGGTTCTATATATTGTTTCATTACAGGTAACGAATCTTAAAAAAGAAAAGCATTTAAAAGTAATTGAAATTGTTAAATTCACAGTATTAGAATGGTTCGTTTTTTTCCGGTAAACATAATGAATCACGAGTGAAATTTAGAAGATGCGAAATTTATCTACTACATTAAACCTCGTTATCTTATCATTTTATTTATTTTGTTCAACGTACCAATTTCATAACTGAGCAACACCACCGCGAAAATGATTACCAACGTCCGCTTCATTTTAATGTTCGTTGAAAAAGATTTCATTGGAAAAATTAAAGGTGAATTGTTAATAAATTTGAATCGTTTTTATAACATTAACAACAACACCGACATTCAGCAAATGACTGGCCATTGACTTCGAAGATTACCTTTATATGGGCATCATCTCTTATTCGTTCACCATTTATTATTATTAATAAATAAATTTTTTGTTTCCTTGACGTGCCACATCTCCTTCTTCTACCTGCAACAACAAACAACAAATAGGCAATAAAGATGAGTTGCGAGAAATCAATTTAAGGATGAAAACAAGGTAGATGAGGAAGAGAGAAAAACAGAAGAAGAAGAAGAAGAAGAAGAGAATCTATTAATTATCTCCTATCTTTTGAATCTACTTAAGCGAACGTTCGGTTAACGGATTATTGTTTAATTAATGATTATTAGAAAGTTCCTGTTTGGTTTGCAATTAAAGCTGAACATTCCTTGAAGCAATTCTTATGAGTTCACTGCCAAAAGAAGCGCTTTTGGGGCCAATACAATTTTAAGTAATTGTTAACTTTTTTCTTTAGATAAATGTTTTTTTTTTTAATTAATTTTACACACATTTGCCTTGGCTTGTATCGATTCAATCTCCGGTTAGATCATAATAATAATCAAGGTGGTTTCGTCATTTATTTATGATTCACTATCAATCCTTAATTATAGATTTTTTTAATTATTTTCGATTCCTCTCAGTACTTATTCACACTTAGGACCGGATTTGGCAATTAAAATTATTCATTTTGCAATAACTTTTCTACAAACATTTGCAAAAGAGAATGTTAAATACGCTCCTGTACCCATTTAGCAAATGTCATCATCTTTTTTAACAAACAATTTTTTGCATTTACGAAAACCCTTTTGTAAATGACTTTGCTGGTTTATTAAAGATTAAATTGTTTTCGTCATTGAAAATTGTTTGTTGCAGGTATTTAATTAATTATTACATTCGAATAAACATCAAATGGATCGTTAAACCGTATAATTTCATTATAAGCGTATTTGGCTTAATTAAATCAATTCTTTTTTCTTTGATTAAGAGGGTGCTAACATTTAATGCCGGTTCGTTAGAGTGATGTAACACGCTTATACTTAAAGTAATTAATTAATAACCCGTTTTGTATGGAGATTTTTATTTAATTATATTTTGTTTGTTATTAAATGTGCTTTTTTTAAATAAATCCTTTCAAACTTGGATAAGATCTATTACGAAAGTTAATTAATTCAAATGTGATGTGAACGTAATTGCGCTGCAATAAAATAAATATGAAGAAGGAACGTGTCTCATTAAAACGAAAGGAAAACTTTCAAACGAAGCGAACAAAATTCTTAACTTAAAGTCAATTTTTGCGAAAAACTCGCGAAATTTGTAACCATTAGATAACTTTTGGGCGAAGATCTATTTATAAAACGAAATAATTCGAGTGCAATTTATATAACGCTATTTAACGAAGGAAGTGGCGAATTGATTGTTATTATGTCATCGACATTTGGACCAAATTTATTAAGGTCGTAATCTATTCGATTAAATTAATTCATAACACCGAGCCGAGACGTTTTGTTAATTCGATACCGTGCAATACGATATTTTGCTTTTCCACGAACCCGATCATTATTTCTCGTTACCCGATCTCGCAAGAAAATGAATTAAGAATAATGGCGAAAGAAGAAAACATTCGCTTCTTTTTTACGAATATAAATAGAAAGATTTTAATATGATTACGAATCAATTTCTTTCTTTTAACCGAATCAAATGAGATTAATGAAGGAAGGTAGCAAGAAAAAAGAAATGAATTCACGACATAAACCGACGAAGTAACTTGCCTCATGAAAAATTGATGTTTATATTTTTAGGGAAAAAGTTTTTCAGTTTTTTTTTTATGTTAAAAGTTTGCTAAAATGATATTAAATTATAGAAGGAAATTGCTTTCTTTTAGTAAAGCAACTTGTATCTTTCTTACTTAATTCATCATTACACTGAACGCGAGGCAAGGTATCAAATAATTGAGTTTTCAACAAGGTCTCTTTTTCAATTTACGTTTCGCTATTGTTAGATTCGCAAAACAAAAACGGTTAAAATGAAGATTTCAGAATAAATTTCCATTTAAGAAGATATTAATTGAAGCAAAATTAAATAGAAAGTTGATTAATTGACATTAAGAGTCCTATACACCGAAAACGCAACCAGGAATACACTGTGAATCTTCCATAAGAAACCATTGAAAGCTTTGGGCAGGATTTTTCCTTCATTTCAGACTGAATCCTTTAAAATAATGAATCAAATTGTTCATAAATGAAATCTTACGGGGTTGTCACAGCCCCTTTTTTGAGTTTCGCTTTCATAATTGAGAAATTTAAAAAAATGTGGTGAAAAAAGGTTGATTTCACTTAAATTTCGCTTTTTCTGTTAGTTTTTCATCGATTTTCGCGCAGTTTTCGGTGTTTTTAACTTGCTCGAATCGATCCTGGTGTATAGGACTCTTAAAAGTTATTGGATGCGTCATTATAAAATTGTAATTAACGCGACTGCTGCTTATGCAACCAAACGAAACCTTTTTTTAGAGATTTGCTGATCAAATAACAATTTTGCTTTATATGTAAGTATGCAAATTATTTTCTGCAACCAACTGATGTTCTCCACATTCAAATTCTCCAAAGGTTGACTTTCGTGTTTTCATTATTCATGACGCCTAAGAAAAATATAATATTTTTTGGAAGTTTAGAGATTTTTTTCAAAGTTTGATTGTTTCCCACCCATATACAGGGCATTAAAAATGACTTATTCTTTATTCGAATTTTTAGCCTGCGTAAGAAATCCATTTGGAAGCATAATGGAATTAGATAAATTTATTAAATTGGAAATGAAATGATGTCATAATTCACCTTGGTTTCTTAGTGTTTTTTCCAATTGATTTTCAGATGGAAACAATGTGAGAAATATCAGGTTGGTGCATAATTTCCAGTAGTTTTGTTAAATTCAAAAAATTGAATAATGCACCAAAGAACAGCTTACTATTTAGTCAATAGTATATTCTTCTGAATTATATTGCAAGTGAAGTGAAAATTTTGTTGAAGTAAATTAAAAGGTTCGGGGTCGTTGTTGAAGAAAATTCCAATCGCTTCAATTTAAGTCTAGAATTTTTTTGATAACAAAGTTCGTCAGTTACTGCATCAGTCCATTTAAGCATTTCGAATTGATTAGCGACAAGTTTGTGTCGACCCATAGTCTTAACATCGTCTTGTTTGAATGAAGATCTTGTTTGACCCAATTCGGACTCGGTCATTCTCTAGATGAGACAAAAGAGCCCTTGGTATTATTCCTGACGAGCTGAACGATAGCGTGTGAATAAGAAAGCGGATGAATGAGAATATGCAAATAAATTCTTGCGGTCAAACTTTTTAGACTGAAATTTAAGGGAATCGAGAGATTGGTCGGGAAGTCCTTCATTTTTTTCAAGTAATCTGCCTGGATTTGCCTTCAATTATTTCAATTTAAAAACCTCTGGAAATTATGCACCAATCTGATAATTAAAAAAATGCTTTCATCATGGAATCCAATTAACGATTGAGAAATTGTAATCGCTGTAAATTAATAATTCCCAAGAAGCAACCATCCGTCATCAAAATATTTAATTTATCAGTAACATAATGGTCATGAATATTAAATCTATGATTTTGTGAATGTCGCAGTAGAGCAAAACTTTAATGATAATAATATGTACAAGAAGTAATTCATTTATACAGCGCGTCCCCTGTCCCATCTGGAGGATTACATTAATTTAAACAGCTTATTAAAGACACCCTGTATATTATGTTATTTGTCGGATTTTAAGATGCTTTGGAAGTTACTTCAAGTCGTTGATGAAAAACAAATGACTTTTACATTGTCGTGGCAAATTGCTTGTGCGTAATTTCGACGTATTTGTCGAAACATACTGTATAGTGAATAGATAAAGACAATTGTTTACATTCGATTCGAACTTGACTTTATGATAACCCAAGTAATAAATATCAATTGCATATTGCAAATACGTTTTAATGGATAAGTACGAATCGATTAGCATCTACACATTTAGTTTTCTTTCGTTTTTCTGAAATCTAGGCACAACCTTCAACTTAACACGAGCAAAGAATTAATAAATAAATTCGATTAGATAACTAGTTAGTTTTAGTGTTTAATTAAAATTTCCATATGAATTGCTTCTTTATTTTGATTATTCCTGATTTTTATTCCTTTCGCTTATTGTTGTTACTCTCTCAATCTAATAGATTCGCTTGAGAGCCGAAGAGAATTAACAGAACAAAAAATAATTTATAAATAAATAAAAGTTTTTCGATGCACATCGAATAAAGTATGTGGAAAAATTTTGCTAACCTGTTTTCATAAATCGTCTCCGATCGGTTCGTATCGTTTGTAAAAGGTATAAAAACGAAGAGAAGAAGAGGATTTCTTAATTGTTTTAGATAATTTGTTCTCCCTTCTCCTTTACTCGATTTATTTACCTAATTAAAACCGAGCTGCAGGTCGAACAAAGATTTTTTAAATTACTAAACAACGATTCGAGTGTTACTAATCTTGGAAGAGAACGAACGCAAAAATGATGATTTCTCCGTTTGTGGTTCCATTATTTCTGATAAATGTTATACCAACATTTGCTGAAGTGCCAGGTAAACAATAACATATAATTACGTACGAAAGTCAATTAAATAAATAGGAAAAACTTCTTTATTACTTTTTAAATGCCTAGAGAATTATCAGATATTCGGGCCAAAAATGATTGCTTTTTACTTGAAAACTTTAATTAAATAAGGACATAAACAACCATTTTTAATACTAGAATTCTTGCATGAAAGAAGTATTTTTTAAGATGCGATTAATATTATGAGATGAAGATGAATTTAAATTACATTAAATTAAATTTAAAAAAATATTTGAAAACTGAAAAAAGAGCGAAATATTACATTATTCAGGAATTCAATGAAAAATTATATAAACACTTCGCCCTTTAAAGAAACCTTGACGCAACAGGTTTTTATGCCCGCAAAAAAATAGTCGTCTTTTATTCTTCACATTTTAGGTACGAACACGGGCAATAATGTGCCCGGCATTCCATCAGATTTTAATGCATATTTTAATGGTTTGAACCAACTGCACAATACTTTGTTCAATAAGTAAGTAACAATTAATTGGCTGAATGCCAGTGAAATTCTTCATTCTCTTTCTAATTGGTAAACGGTTAATTATTTTCGAATTAGCAAGCCTAACATTATTTCTTTCACGTATACAACTTCATTTGGTTTGTCTTCTTCAAATGCACAAGCCAGTCTAACTGCTGCGAGGTTCGTAACGCTTCTTTTCTTTCTCAAATAATAACAATTTCTCTTATACATGAAGACATTTTTCAATAAAATTGGCATAATATCTTTCAGCTTGCAACAGCTACATCAGCAAGCGTTGGCCGGCTTCGCTGGTTCGATACCGCAGCAAGGAGGCGGAACCGGTGCTGGTAATTCTTATGGCTATGGTTTTGGCCAAGGTGCCCAAGCTTTTGGCGGCACGTTCGGCTCAACACCAAATGGTGGCGCTATTTCATCGGCATCAATTGGACCGAATGGCGCACATCAAACTGCACAAATTTATCCACAAAATCCGGTAAGAAGAAACGAAAAGCTCTTTCATTGTTGCCACAACTCTAGGATGTTGAATAAGTTTTTGGTGATTTTTTAGTGATGCTTTAATGCTTTATTATAAAGCTTTCAAAAGCTTGCAAACTGTTGTGTGGTCAAGTCTAAACGATTATGCAAGTTCAACTTGCGTCTGACATGAGTCTTCTCGTGAAGCAGTTGCTCTAATTCTTCGCCTTGAACATTTTTCGGTACGCCAGAGCGTTCCTTATCTTCAATGTCGAAATCGATATTTTTGAAGCGTCTAAACAAATTTCTGCTTATTGTTTCCGACAGAGTATGGTCGTCGAAAGCCTCAATAAGAATCCAGTGTGCTTCAGCTGCAGCTTTTTAAAAAGTGGAGTAGCGCAATAAAATTCCCCGCAAGTACCCGCTTCTAGGTACAAAATTCGACATGTTTAAGACATGAAAGGGAAACTTGTTCACACTTGAGCAAAATGAAGCACTGAATTTCAAATTAAGCTTCAACTGTGAGCCACACGCGGGCAACTCTGATAAAGCCGTCTGTTAGAAAACAGCGAGAACTTATTTGACATCCTAATATAAATTTTAATTAAAAATGTGGATTTAATGGACGGACATATCGTTTGAAACGGCAGTTATCTTAATCGAATCGTTATTAATGAAAGTATTTCCATCTGATTTCTTTTAGAATAATCCGAACGTAAATACGAGATTTGGATCATCTGGCGGCACTTACTCGGTCTTTACGTCGAGCCAAAGCAGTTCGTCCAATATTAATGGCAAACCGAGTCATTTCCATAGGGCAACAACGACCGTTAACGATAATGGCAAAGTTACAACTTACACGGTACAAGATCCGCCGGCTCATTAATATTCATACGATGTCGAAATCCTTTTTAATCCGCAATTGATTCATCTTTGAAAGGCGTTTATCTGAAATCGATGCGAAAAGTTTGTAATGGATTTACAAAAAGGAAACAACAAGAGATTTACAAATAATTTTTTTTAGTTTTTAAGAGTTTATAAATCATCGGGAGGATATAATAAAGTTTACTAATTAAAGTTTTACTCGTTTGAAATTCATATTGACGCAGAATGAAGTCATTTAAAGAACAATCCAAATATCCTTTATTCAAATTATTGAGAAGGATGATTCAATAAAGTTTTAGATAACGAAAAAAGTTCTTCAAGCTTGCGTAGATAGAATGTGATATCTTGCTTTCAACTTTTAAGATGATGACAAAGTATAATTTTCTTTTATTGACGTAAAAACGGAGCAATTAAATGACTGTTGACAAATAAATTATATACATTATTGTTTATAATAAAATGCCCTTAGGCTTATTGAAAATGTTAATTGTACCATACAATTACGTATCGCCGTTTTTCTTTTCTTCTCATTCATTTTGTCAGCCTTGAAATACGAAAACAGTCACACTTAAGAATCTTCGGGTGTTGCGAAACAATTACAATTCCTGCAAATCCTCGCACTTCCATTAGCTGTCGCCGAGACGCAGATCAGTATTTGATCTGATCTTAAACCGATTAACACGCTCGACCATGCATCACAAACGGATCGGCCTCATTTTCCTATTCAATTCAATGCTATTATTTGGCAAAGGTAATTAATTGCAGTGTTCAAGTTAATCCTATTTGTGCCATAAACATTTTGAATTATCGTTTTGTTTTTTAGTTTGTTCCATTGGTGTTTCGTCAAAATTGGATTTCGGCAGTGAGAGTGACGATTCAAAGTCGTCGCGTTATAAAATAATCGAGAATGTGAACAAGAACGACTTCGATGGCATCGGTGTTATTTGCGTTTCGGGCAAATGCAATCAAACCGATAACGTCGAAGTTAGTGATGGTGGCGGTGCATCCGCCGATGTTCTTGTACGCGTACGGACGAACGTGAACGCTTCTGGGACAAATAAAGTCAAGGAAGAAGTGCCGGACGTGCCGATAGTCGCTGGTTACGGTCATCATGGTAATTCGGGCGTTAAAAGTATCGTTCAAAACGATTTTAATCCGCCCGTTGGAGTGAACGATAGACCGGAAACAATTGGCAGATCGCCACCGATAAGACCCTTCGTCCAAGCGCAACCGTTGCCATTGCCTTTGCCAAATACGAATTATAGACGTAACAATCGGCCGATTTATCATCATCAAACGAAACCGGACCCGAGACATTATAAAAATGTCGGATTTCAAGGAGACAATAACGTCGAAATTCAAATACCGCACAGGCCGCATTATATTAATCATTATTTTGGCGAGCATCCGCCGCCACAAGTGGTTTGGTATCCAAATAACGGACCGACTTATAATCCCTTGGAATTCAGGAGAACTGTAACGAACGCGCCATTTCAATATACCGATTGGAGAAGTCTGCAAACGAATCAAATACCTCAACTGACAACAGCGTGTACTTGTAATGACGGCAATAATTTTTATCCAACAACTCAACAGTATCATATTCATAACAAGAGGACAACATCTGTTCAAATAGATGATAAGTTAAACTTTTGAAACGATTTTATTTCTTTATTATATGATATTTTATTCGAGTTATAACTCAGGTTAAAAAGTATATGGAATAAAAAAAGTGAATTCGAATTGAATTTCGTTTCTAAAATCGATATTAGTCAAGGTTCCTTTAACTAATTAAGGCAAGAAAATGGAAAGTATAAAAAAGTTCAACGGATGTCTGCATTTTTTTCCTATTCTTAACGATTATTAATAATGTCTTATAGATTTACTCATTTCCGCTAATTATGTATGACTTTTTACTCTTTATAATTAACCTTCGACAACATTTTCATTTGCTTCGCAACAAATATTTATTCAGGTAAAGGAAAACGCTTTTTTTCCGAGGAAATTTAATCGATGTAAATGTATGCGAGGAATTATTAAAATAATTTCTGACTTTGAGAATTAAACAAATGAGGTTTAAACGTTGTTTTGACTTCTCAGACAATATTTTTTACCATTAAATTCTTCTTATCATCCTTTTCAAATTAGCGCAGTTTATGAAAGAAATTCAGCTTTTCCGAAACTAGATGTCAGCGTACTAATTGCGGTCGCCTGATAGTAGATGGCGGACGAAACTGCTAATTTAAACTTTATCAAAATGAATTGAATCATTAAATTTTGCGACATCTTTATACGAAATTAATGAAATTATTCGTGTCGCGTGGAATTTCAGATGGGAAACGTTTCTTCCTGTTTGGCATTGATAATTTCATCCAGCTGATAATGATTATTATCGTATCATTCCATAATTCGCATTGCTCGACGTGCATTTTTTTAGTTAAACGTGTCACGATTTTCAACGCCTTAACATTAATTGTTAAAGAATTTTTTAGTAATAAACAGAAAAATTATCGTTTCGTTGTATAATCATGTGATCGGAGAGAATAATTAGTACGAATGCACTTAAATTCGACGTCAGCGTTTACGACAGAGAAGTTACCTTACCACTTTGAGTTTTACCACTTCTATCGTAACTCAAACAGTTTTCTAGTAGCATACCTCATTCATTCACTCACTCACTCACTCACTCACCTTACCAATATAATATACCTGTAGTGCTTATATACCAATATTTTTTTTTTAAATTGCAAACCAGTTGTTGTGGTTTTTTTCATCATTCCGTCGTATTCGAGAATTTAGTTAATCGCGTGTTCGTTGTGTACAATGATATCAATTTAAGGAAAACTAAGAACATTGAAGTTGCTCAAAATAAAAATAATTGTTCGAAAGTGTCCGGATAAAATAAACAAATAAATAAATACAACGGGGACGAACAACTGCGAAGAAGTTTTGTTTACGGGCGAAAGTAAGATGTCTTCGAATACGGACACGGGTAACGCACGTTTGTGTCATATTACAAAATGGGACCACTTCGACGGCTACGGCTTCAATTTGCACGCTGAGAAAGGCAAACCGGGACAATACATTGGCAAAGTTGACGAAGGGTCGCCGTCCGAAGCGGCTGGCCTGAGGCAAGGCGACAGGATACTAGAAGTAAATGGCGAGAGTATATCGAATAAGACCCACAAAGAAGTCGTCGAATTGATAAAAGGTTTGCCGAACGAAACGAATTTATTGGTGATCGATCAAGGCGATACCACCGACTATATCCTCGACAATGGGAAAAAGAACGAGGAGAACGTGAACAATAATACGACGTCGTCGACGACGATGTCGATGTCGACGACGAAAGATAAGGACAAAGAGAACGGCCACTTAAACTTGAGCATGACGGCGGCGGAGTTACGTGCGAAATTGGCGTCGAAGAAGAAATACGATCCGAAGAAAGAGGCGATCGATTTCAAAATGAAATTCGACATCGTGCAGAAACTGTAATGTCCATTTATTCTTAGTGCCTTATTATTATCTATCTATCTATCTATCTATCAACCAGTAAAATTCATCGTTTACTTCGTTCTATTCCCCCGACTATCAACGATTGATTTGTCGATGCATTTAGTAAATTTTAAGCTGAACATTTCTTTTATCGTTACGTTTCTCTTATATAATTATTTTAATCATTAGTTAGAATTAAAAATCATAATTAATACGTAACGTACAGAGTAGCAATAAAAATACACGCATTATAACTATGGCAAATGTTTGTGCGTATTTTTAGCATTAAAAAAGTGCAAAAATAATTTACTTTGATTAATTTCGAAAAGTTAATTTGTGTTTCGATGATGCAGGATGTTCAAGCGCACGGATCAAATTATTAATTAATGATTTTGTTGAACAATGCGGGAGGGAATAATTGTTAATCGACAGAGTGCGGTTCCATTGAATTTTTTAGCAATAAGTAATGTTGAATAATTGAATTTTTGTGTTTTCTATATTAATTTCTCATATTGTTGTCCGATGAGATAATCAGTAACTTCTCTAGGTCGTATCCTTGTTGGAATGTAAGTGAAGGTTGGAGAAGCTTGAGGCCATTTAGGTATTCATAAAATACCTGTTTTTCTTATTTGCCTTTAAATTATTAATAAATTAGCTTCACATTTCGATTCAGAATGAAATTTTTTCGGTTAGTATCCTCCAAAAAAATTATTTTACAAAAAAGAATTGTTCATTACTTAGTTCTTGCTCCTCATCCACTATTTAAACCTTATTATCTTTATTACTTATGCAGATAAGAAAGTTTTTAATTTACTTTGGGAAAGAAATTAAGTGTATAATTAAACGTTACTTTCGTTCAAATAATTAAAACGAATTCTTTGTTATTTACTTTTTAGTTCGTTGGAAAGAGTGAAATTTCTTTTTTTCTTTAATCTAGCACATTTGCATAAGTGGATACTTGTTAAGGCTAATCAAGCATTGTAATAGCAAAACGCAATTGCATTAGTAATATATTAAACATAACTTAGAAAATGTCTTTATCGCTCAAGCATTGGGCGATAATGCCATAAATAATTAACTTAAGAAATAGTTTCACTTAAACGATACCATCTAACATGGTTCTTGTACGAATTACTCGAATAAATTTGTTAATCTGAGTGAAATGTTCATTAACTTGGTCCTGGATTAACAAATATATCAGAATAAACAAGAAAGAACTATTATTGTTCGCAGAAGCGATTTGGCCTTAATTAAGCGCAAAAAAAAGAAGTATAAAATTAAAATATATATTTGTAAAAATGCCATAATTGTAATTTCACACACAAAATAAATAATGATTTTAATTCTTTCGCTCGTTTTCTTTTTGTGTCTTTCTTAATATTGTTGTTATTAATTCTGAGGCAATAGAATTGAAAGAGAAACAGAGAGGAAAAGTGGGAAAAATTCCAAAGAGGGAAAAAAAACCTTGGATTCTGCGACAAAAATAAAATAAACGATAAATAGTTGAAAACACAACAAAAATTTCAACGCTTTGATGATGATAACGTTACGCATAATTAAATTTAAACAATTCAATTTACTTCAGGATAACAAGAATTGCCTGTTAATGTCGATAAATTAATTAAAACGTAAATGCAACAATTGATTGTTATTACGACACGCCAATGAGTAATTCATTATTTAAGCTGGATTAGAAATAATTGCGAAGAGAATTTATTTTGTACTGCGAGTCGGTGATTAAGTTCATGCAAAAATTTTTATTCGGATTGTTATTGCTTGCGTCATGAAATAGTGCACAAGCAATGAGTCTGAATTGAAATTCCATTACACATAAGAAATTTCAAAACACAAAAAAATGCATTTGAAACTAAAAATACTTTTTACTTTGCAGTTCATCTTGAAACTTGTCTATCTAAAGTGAACCATTCCGGCCTAAACACGTCGCCCTTTTTCTTGGGACACACTGTATATGGAAATAGATGTATCATATTTAGCATCACATGTAACATTAGGAATAAACTGGATAAAAATAAATTCAAGGTTTATAAATAAATGCAAATTATTTGCAAAAAAAAGCAGCAATGATAATAATAATAAAAATTTACAATAGACAGTAATAATAGTACAAGTTTATTACGATAAGTATAATATCGAATCAATTAAAATCCCATAAAATATTCGGTGTTTATAAGTTCGAAATTGAAAATGTGCAACCTTTTCAAAATCGTTTTATTTTATGCGATTTTTAAACAAAATATTGTTTTCATTTACATGCTAAATCACATTTTTGTCCTAAACGCAAAAGAAAGTTTCACTCGCAAGAGAATGAGATGTTTTTGTTATTTGTTTGTAATAAATGTAATTTGGAAAATCCATTAAACGTACAGGGTGAACTCGAAATGATACTAATTGCTTGATCACTAGAAAAGCGATTGTTTTAGAGTCCCAGTATGTTACTGCAGCAGTTTACGTTAATTACATTTAAAGAAATGTGATAACCATCTTCCTCTGGAATATGTTCTAAAACCAATAATTTTCTTTAGAAGATTTCCAAGCGTCTTTGAAAAACCCCAGTTTCATATACAGAAAGAATGATTAATTAATTCCGTTCGAATGCAGTAAACATAGTAGAAAAATAGGCGCTCAATAGATGAATTAATTGTTTCTGATGCTTTTTATGAATCATAATGGTGTGCAATTAAAAATAATCTTTAAAAATTACTATTTGCAAGGTTAAACGTTATAGCTTATTATACCGTACTGAAAACAATAATTATTTCAAGGAGGTTTTTTTATTATACAATTCTTTCAGCACAATCGAGACATTGTTTTAAACTTTTCAATTGTGTTGTAATTAAACTCATTTTACTTGGTAAATATCCATTAATTTCGTTATAAATAATAACATAATACGATTTAATTGCAGCAATTACCGTTAATTAAAACGAATTTGGCTAGCGAGTGATTTTGATTATTAAAAATGCATGTAGTTACAATAGCACACAGCTTTATCATAACGTGATAATAAGACTTCTTTCGTTTAACATTCACCCACGTAGTTCGCTGTGGAAATCTAGAAACCGTTTTCCGGGTTTTCCTACATTTTCTACTCAATCATAGATGGCGGGCGAATGTTCAAAATGAATTAAATATTTTTTTTTTAAATCAAATATGATCGATTAGAATTTGATGTTTGCGAATCAATTGGCATAATTCGAATTTCGCATTTCAAATTCAGTAAAACGATGTTTCAGTTTCGATTTACATTGATTTTGAAAGATTGTCAAGTTAAAAGTAGCAAACACGAATCAAGGACTTTTTTATTCAATTATCAAAACCGCAAATTATTCATACGAATCTTCATCAGCAGTTCGTTTATATGGCAAAAGTAGCAGCACAAAAAACAAGTTATTTTTGAAATAAATGCGGTTAAATTGCGTCCTTCTTTGTTTATTCATATTAACGTGAATTCTCGTAATTTCTTTCTGCAAAACCGCACAATATTCAAATGAATCCAGACCAAACCTTAAATCGTCCTAATGCAAGGAAAATTTGCAATGCAAAATTAAATATGGTTTAGTCGTAAAACTTAATGAATAAAATTATGTTTGGTGCAGCAGCAATAATTTTATTTTCAAAGAATCTGGACGAATTTGTCACTAGTCTAGTATAAAACTATTTTTTGCATATCCTGCTTCTTGTTTTTAATTTATCAAAAGACTTGTTCCCATTTAATGACTCGAATCAAATTTCCGTCGATCGATTAATATTAACTTTATTTCCTTCTGACGTAGACGCGTTAATTTTTTTTCTATCTGCGGAAACTCCAAATCGACTCAAATTAAAATTCAATCGTAATCTTTTAACATCAACTTCCAGTGTTTCCAGCTATTCTGTGTAAATATTGTTTAATGCAGGGGTTATCGATTAAACGATTTTTTATTATTCTATTATAAGAAACCGTTTCAAATCAAAGTGGCAACGATATGAAAACGGTACAAGTGATAGTAGGTTTCGCGGTTATTGGTCGAGGGAGCTTGATTAATTCTTATCGAGGAATGTCTTCAATTATGAAGAAAAAAAAGCCATTATTTACCTAAGAGAGCCTCTTTTTGTCATAGTGGTTTCGGTGACTTTTTTTTGGTTATAATAAATGTAAATCTCACCTTGGAAATTTAAATAAAAAGGAAAAAAATTAATAATAATTTACTTTTTTGTGTTAATAAAACTAATTTCTGTGGTACCTTCATTATTTTAGTGTATAAAACTCTTTTGTTTATAGTAAATCAATCTGGTTCAACGAATTGTAAAGCTTTCTTTTTCTAAGAGATCGAATCGTACATTACCGAATGATTAATAAGAGACGATCAATATTTAGATTAACGATAATGCACAATGATTCGTCGGTAAATTCTTCGGGCAATAACGCAAGTTTGACGCTTTAAATGGCGATCCAAATAAAATATTGGATTTTCCAATATAAATTGTATTTGTTTATTATTAATCTATCTCTCCTTTTCTGCTGTGGATGCTCCGGGCGATCCACTACTCGTTTTTATCGTGTATTATCGATGTAAATATATATTTGCCCCGCTGGTTTCTTTTTACTTCAGAATTCGACCGACTTTAGTGTGGAGAAGTGCTAATTTCCACACAGGAAAAGAGAATAAAAGGAGGAAAGGAACTAGTAATTACAAGAGACAAATTGCAATAAAGCAATAATTAGTGATTAATTTTAATTGTTCATAAAGTTTCCATAAATCAACATGGTAAGTACGCTGTTTTATTAGCTAATTCATTCATTCACGAGAATTGCAACGAGAAATTAATTTTATTATTGGTCATTTACTTTTAATAATGATGTAAAGTAGCAATCGTAAACCATGAAGGACTTCTAAATTTGATAATAATTACGTTCAATTTCTTAATTAATAGATTTATTTTTGCACACCTTCTACCACGAACAAATAAACTTTGTACTGTGCAGT
Source organism: Hololepta plana (assembly GCA_963695495.1). NCBI lineage: Eukaryota > Metazoa > Arthropoda > Insecta > Coleoptera > Histeridae > Hololepta > Hololepta plana. The sequence continues at coordinate 86,581 of OY968835.1, forward strand.
TGAATAGCGAGAATTGAATTGAATGAAAATAAATTCTCTATAGATCATAAGTTATCACAATTCGTTGTTAGTGCATGACCCATTCCAAAGAAAGAAAAATTATTAAAAACGATCTCAATTCGAATCTATTCATATTTTTAAAAACAATTAAACAGTAACTAATTAACGAAAATGAATCACTTAAAAAACAGGTTTACTTCGTTCAGAATCGTAATTACTACTGGCGTGATAATAATTCATGTTGGTTTTAGAAATACTTATTGGTAATAACGTTATCAATGGTTGCAATTGCATCGGGTCAACGTCCAACTTATGCTGGCAGAAGACCAATCGGCAGACCAGAATTGGCGAGCAGGTTTCGCGATGAAAACGAAACGACCACCGTCCGATTGAATAATCGCATTAACGAAGGCACCACGGAAAAGATTCCCGTTGACGCTCGCGGAGATTACGAATTAGTCGATCGTTTGCAAGAGTGGCCGAGAGAACATCGACCATTTTGGTTGTTAAATGCCGACGCTATCGAAGCTCATCGAAGCAAAAATGTTCTGGAGCAGCAATTTCAAGAAAGACAACAACGGCCAGTGCAACAGCAGTTCGCGAACGGCGGCGTTTTAACACAGTCACGTATTGGGACCGATGATAACGATTTTCCTACTGATAGCATTCCTATACGAGCAGCCGATAGGAAGCCTACGTTCGCAGGCTGAAATCATTTTTATCAAACAACAATTTACTTAGACTTATAAAAATGTTATTTAAAATGACTTAATCAACTATTCTTATTAATTTTTTTAATAAATATTTGCAGTAAGAATTTCGATTTTGTTTGAAGTTAAGTCAACTTTGTACCGCGCTCTGCAAAACGCGCTTGGAATCGGCGTAGAATTTTTAAATAAATGGGGCAAAAGTTTGCGTCGTCGATTGGGTAAATTGTTCGGATTGAATAAACTTGCGGTCATTTTAAAATGATATATTTTTTACAGAATATGATACAGTATTTGTGTGGCTTCTTTGCTTAAGCGACAATGCAATATGAAAACATAAATAAATTCTTTCTTTCGAAAATTATAACATTACAATAAATAAAATAATAACAATAATGTAAATAATATTGAATCAATTGAAAAAAAAAGTCGTAAATAATAATAAACAATTAACGATGGCATAATGAAAAGATGTGCGTAAAGCTCCTTCACACAAAAATAAAATAAATTGTTTTTCACTTGATTTCATACAATTAATTTAAGATTAAATTAAATTAAAGTCGAAAAGTGATTATTCTTTGCTTGTTCTTTGTGTTTTTTTTTTGTATTTCGCTCCAATAAAGTAATGTAAGTGTCGCGTATCGATTAAAATAAATTCAAACTAAAATAATTATATATTTATAAATATATGTATATATATATTTTTTTACAAAATCATCTTCGGACGAATTCCAAGTTGACAATAAACAATTAATGCAATCGTTCGATGTTCGATGGTCGCAAATGGTAAATCGTGCGATGTCATTGATTTGAGGATGCTGGTTTGCGACAAAATGATTACACCTCATGTAAATTCGATCAAGTCAGAATTCGCAAGCTTATTTCTCGTTTGACTGTTTCGTTTGATTATATTTTTTTTTTTTTTTGGTAAATCATATTTTGCATTTTTTTTCCTCTCTTTAATATACACAAAAAATGAGTTCAACAAAATTGTTTTCTTTCTTTTTTCGGAGCAATTCGTTCGTAATTTTCATATACCTAATATACAGGTTTGTTTTGTGTGCGTATACGAGATATATTGATTGATAGCGTGCGATGGTCATGACAATTTTAAAGATCACCGGTTGGAACTACGTTTACCGAAAAGGCCGCCAGCGTTTCTCCTTTCTTACCGATGGCCTTCGCTTGATACTGACCGATGTCGCTCGAGTCGCACTTCAATATTTCGAGCGTGTATTTCTTCTTGTCGGCGGTGAATCCGTACTTCGGTCCTTCCTTGATCTGCTTGCCGTCTTTGAGCCAATTGATTTGCAAGACTTCCTCCTCGGTCTCGGCTTGGAAAGTAGCTGATTCACCCTGGGAAACTGTTACGGACGTTGGGAATGTTTTGAACACCGGATTTTTCGGTTGGTCGCCGGGTACGACGACATTCAATGTGCAGCTACTGAAACTCTCGCCGGCATCGTTGAAGGCCTCGCACGTGTACACGCCGGAGTCCTCGGGGAATAGTTCGGCTATTTCCAGCTTGTAGATGTTCGCCTCGTTGCTGTACTTGAAGTCTTTGCTCGGTTTGATTTCTTTGTTATTATGCAACCAGATCACGTCGAACTTATCGGCGCCGATTATTCGGCACGACAACGTCACCGGCTCGGCATCTTTGACGAACTTCGATTCCAAGTGGCTCACGATCTTCGGCGGCTTGTCTTCGCTCTTCTTTTTGCCATTCGTCGCGTTTGCCATTGCTGCCCGCAAAGAGAACACAATTACTAAAAGGGCAACTCACAAAAGTGTTCAACAATTACGCTTGATCGTGAGGCGAGAGCGCGTCTCTTGGGTTCCAACGGAGTTCGTTGCTTTGCAAACGTATTCGCCTTCATCTTCTGGATAGACCTCGTTGATGCGAAGGGTCGCGATGCCGTTCTTGTATTTCAGATCGATTACTTCGGACGAGCTGAGCGGCTAAATATAATAAGAGACGATCAAATCGTATCGAATAAACTAAAATTTTATGCGAACCTTGTTGTTTTTGGTCCAAACAATGCTTGGATCGGGATCGCCTTGTACGTGGCATGTAAGTGTCAGACTTTCGCCGTCGTTTATTGTTAAGTCTTTCAGTTCTTTCGTAAATTTAGGTGGACACATTGTCGAATCGTCTGGTGGCACTGAAAATATGCAACGATCGTTCGGATTCAATCATTCATTTATTGAGTGTTGAATATATACTGCCCAAAATGATAAAAACGCACTGATGCGCGATGACTTTGACGAACTTGCGACTTGCGTGTGGAAATTTCCACTCAATTTTCATTCACGCCTTATTAATATTTAATAATATTTTTCAAAAGACCGTTAATTGTTTTGGGCAGTCTATGTACTTACGGGCCAATTCTTTGGTCGCACTGCGCGACCTGTTGGGGCTACCCATCGAGTCCAATCGGCCGTACTTGCGGGGCGATTTCTTGTCGCCGTCGACGCTCAAATTCGACGACGAGTTCGAAATGTTCAAACTGGTCGGTCTGGCTGGCGTCACATTTTTCCTTATCGTAATCGGAATAGGCGCCGGCTTGATCGGTTGTTCGATGTACTTACGATCTGATTAATGAACGAATTCAATTAACGAAGAAACTTTTAATTTCCTTCCAACAGAACTTACCTCCCGAATGCAAAATCTTCTGCGCCATGTTCTGCTGTTCGGCCGTACTGGTCTCGCCCTCGACGATGACAACGCAAGACGTCTCGTCTTGTCCGTGCTTATTGTTGGCGACGCACGAGTACTTGCCGGAATCTTCGGGTCTGCAACCGACGATTTCCATCGTGACGACGCCGTCCGTCGACGACATCGAGTACTCGTATTTGCTCAACTCGCGTCGATCCTTGTACCACTTCACCGTCGGGAACGGTCGGCCGCTCAAGCAGCACAGCAATTTGCACGTGTCGCGCTCTTGCATGACGCGCGGACGCAGCAAGAACGTGAAGCTTGGCGCGCACTCCTGCTCTTCTTGCCAATACGTGTACGGCAACGGTTCGCGTCTGCGAATCGGTTGCACTTCAGGTTTATACTCAGGCATGACCGTTGGCAACGCTGCAAAGAATGCGGAATGAAATAATTAGCGGTCGAAATGAAAATGGCTTACGTTGGACGTTCAGGAAGACGACTTCTTCCCTCGATCCGTAATGGTTCTCGGCGCGGATGATGTATTCGCCGCGGTCTTGCAACTTGGCGCGATTGATGATGAAGTAGTAATCGTCGCCGACGTAACGTCGCATGAATTTCACGCTCTGTCTCAGCTCTTGGTTGTTGTGGTACCAGGTGACCGTCGGCGTCGCGGTACCAATGACTCTGCAGTAGAACTTGACGCTTTGTCCTTCGTAACAGAACGCACTTTGCGGCTTGATGACGAATCGCGGAGCTGCTTGTCGTCGATCTAATCAATCAAGTGTAATAAGTTAGTGTTATTTTCGACGAGAATTAAAAAAAAGGGCGAGAGAGAGAGAGAGAGAGAGAGAGACGGCTCATTTCCTTACCGAACATCGTGTCGTGTATCCTGTATTTGTCCATCAACAGTTTCCGTAACGACGAATATTCGGATATCTTTCCGAGCGGCAACACGTATTTGTCCCACTGTTCGTATTGTTCGCGAATCTTGTTGCGCATCTTCAAGTAACGCGATTGATCGATCACGTCGCGTCTGTGGCTGTGATCGCCGCTCAACCACGAATGCACCAAACATTCTTGCGCCGTCATACGTTTCTCCTTGTTCTTCATCAGCAATCTACGAATGAAATCTTTGCCTTCCTCGGATATGTTGTTGAAAGCTTCCTCGTCGAAGTCCCAATCGCACGCCTTCACGTTCTTCAACGTTTCGATGTCGTTCTCGCCAGCGAACGGCGACAATCCGCTCAATAGAACGTACGCGAGTACGCCGACGGCCCACATGTCGGTGTAGAAGCCGACCGGTTCGCGTTCGACGATCTCCGGCGCGGCAAATTCGGCGGTGCCCGTCGATATTTTGACGATCTCGTTCGGATCTAATTTCGTCGCCAAACCGAAGTCGATCAATTTGATGTTCGTGCTCTTGCTCGTCTGGCACATTATGTTCTCCGGCTTGATGTCCAAGTGGATGATGTTCTTTTCGTGCATATGCTTAATGCCTTCGCATATTTGTCTCATGTAGTTAATCACTTCCGCTTCCGACATCTGATATCCTTCGGCCGTGATGCGTTCGAATAATTCGCCACCCGATAAGCTGAAAGGGCGAAAGAGATCAGTTTAATTGAAAAGAAAAAAAAGAAAACGTCGACGATTAAAAGAATAACGTACAATTCGTAGATGAGAACCATTTCGTCGTCGTCCTCGAATGCATCGTGTAAGTTGATCAGTTTCGGATGGTGCAAATGGTTCATGATGTCGATCTCTTTGCGGATGAGTTCCTTCTCCATCGGATGCGACGTCGGTATGAACTTGGCGGCGAATATGTTGCCGGTCTTGCGTTCGCGACAGCGGTGCACGACGCCGAAAGCTCCGGTGCCGATCTCTTCCAAGATATCGTAATCGTCGTAGACGCTTCTCGTCTTGATGTCAACCGGTTGCGGCACGAACTTCGAATAGATGTCGAACACGTACTGATCGTAATCCTTGATCGGTTCCTTGTGCGATTGACGTATCTTCTTGCCGTTCTCGTCGAGTTCGTACTTCTTCTTCTCGAACTTCTTCTTGATGCTATCTTTCGTCGTGATCAACGTGCTCACTTCCGAAGCGTCCGAACGGCCGTAAATGTTCTCCGCGTAAATCCTGAACTCGTACTGATGGTTCGGCGTCAATCCCTCGACGGCCATCGTCGTGAACCTCGTGTTGCCGACTCTGTGCCATGTCGTCAACGGATGCTCGCGTTTCTCGACTAGATAGTTGGTTATGTTGCTGCCGCCGTCCCAGACCGGCGCCTTCCACGACAGCGCCAAAGAATCCGTGCCGATGTTGTCGACGACCGGGAATCTCGGCGGATCGGGACGATCTGAAATTGTTCGAATCGAAGTTGTAAACGATTCATTGACGAGGCAATAAACGAATACTCACCGCTAATTTGTATCTTAATTATGGCGGAATCCTGTCCGAGATCGTTCTCGGCGGTAATTCTGTACGGTCCGCTGTCCATCTTACTGCCGTCGCGTATCGTCAATATCGCGTGCCTGTCCTTGACTTCGACGTGATAGTGTCCGCCGGATTCGATCGTCTCGCCCTCGCGCACCCACGTGATCCGCGGCCTCGGATGTCCGGTGAACGGTATCTTGATGATGACGTTCTCGCCTTTGTCGAAGTAAGCCGTGTCGCGGAACCTGGGCGGAATGTGCAGCTTCGGCGCGGCTAAACGAATTCAATTAGATCACCGTCGGCTTCGTATCGAACCGATTGATTTTGATCAATAAACTCACTCATTATTATCAGTTCGGCCCTCGTCGATTTGACGCCTCCTTTGTTCACCGCTCTGCACACGTATTCGTCGGCGTCTTCGCCGTAAATGTCGTTGATGGTGAGGTTGTGCACTTCGCCTTCGCTGTAGATGCTATAACGCGATCCGTGGACGATTTCGCGCGCGCCCTTGTACCAAGTGATCACCGGTTTCGGTACGCCGGTGATCGTGCATTGGAACTGCGCGTTATGGTGCTGAATGCAGTTGGCGTTCTTCAACGGCTTGATTATTTCCGGCGGCGTGGCCGCCATCGGATCGACGATCTTCACCGACGTCGACGCGGACGACGGCTCCGACAAACCGGCGATGTTCTGCGCGAACACGCGGAATTCGTATTGCCGGCCCTCGATCAAGTTCGAGATGTTGACTTGCGTCGGCAAGCAGATCGCGGTGTTGACGCGCTGCCACGCGTTACCGCCGACCTCGCGCTTGTCTATCCAATAGCCTTGCACGCGCGAGCCGCCGTCGGATTCCGGTTTCGTCCATTCGAGATTGACGAAATCGCCGCCGACCTCGGTCACTTTCGGCACGCCAGGTGGCGACGGCGGATCGAACGGCGCTTTGGCCTTAATCGGATTGACGCCTTCCAACGCTGGTCCCATGCCGTTATCGTTCACGGCCATCACCCTGAACAAATACTCTTGTCCCTCGGTCAGTCCTTGTACCATGAACGTCGTGTCTCTGCACGTGGACGATACCGTTATCCAATGATTCGTGCTGATGTCTTTGCGTTCGACGACGTAATGCGTTACTCTTAAGCCGCCGTCGTAAGTCGGCGGCTTCCACGAGAGCGTGCAAGTGTGCTTCGTGATGTCCGAGACGTCGAGCGGACCGACCGGCGGCCCGGGCAGTCCGGTAATGTAGACGGTGAAGCTTCCGGAAGCGGTGCCGCTGTCGTTTTTAACGCTAATTGTATAAGTGCCGGCATCGTCCTTTCTAATGCCCCTTATGTAAACGATGATGTAGTCATCGAATACGGTATATTTGAGATGTTCGGATTCGTCGATATTCCTACTTCCCTTCGCCAACGTGACGTCGAGCGGTTGGTCGCCGGAATAATAGATCTTGATCTTCGTGTTATCGCCTTCAGGTAAGTACAAGTCGCCCGGCAAACGATCGATACGCGGCGGTGAGCCGATCTTGAGCCGCGCGGTCGTCGTGATCGAACCCAACGCGTTGCTCGCCTCGCAAGTGTAATCACCGTCGTCGATTTCGATCACGTCCGAGATGTGAAGCGACGAGACGAAACCGCGCGTCTCGACGCGGAAGCGACCGCCCACGTTCAGTTCGCGGCCGTTCTTCAACCAGCGATAGGTCGGCTCCGGTTTGCCGGACGCCTCGCATTCCAAAACGCACGTTCTACCGAGCGGCGTCGTCGTCGGCTTGAGCGGTCGCATCCATTCCGGTTTCTCGCCGCCGAGTACCTCGCACACCTTAACCGGTGCCGTGCAAGAACTGGGTTCGCTTCTTCCGGCGGCGTTGACGGCAAATATGCGGAACTCGTAATCGGAGCGTTCGATTAGATTGAGGACAGTGTAATTCGTATCGGTGACGTTGTACTCGTTGCATCTCGTCCACATCGGGCTACCGATCTCGCGCTTCTCGACGATGTAGCCGGTGATTCTCGATCCGCCGTCGCTAGTTGGTACTTCCCAGGTGAGGTCGACGTAATTCTTGCCGACCTTAATGACTTTCGGTGTGCCAGGCGGCGCGGGCACGTTGAATTTGCCCTTGAGCTTGAACTTGGACGAAGCGGCCGACGGCTTGCCGAAACCTGCCGCGTTCTTCGCGCGAACGCGGAATTCGTACTCGTGTCCGCTCTGGATGTTGTACAACGTGAAGTGCGTGTCTTTGACGAGGTAATCGCTGGCATTGACCCAATGGGTGTCCGTGCAATCGCGGAATTCCAGTTTGTATCCTTGTATTCTTGAACCTCCGTCGCTGGTCGGTTTATCCCAGTGAACGGTAACTGTGCTCGTGTCCCAATCGGAAACACGTGGCGCGCCAGGCGGATCGGGCACCGTGAATGGGAATTTCGCGGTGATCGGTTCGGACGTTTCTAACGGTTCGCTGATACCGTATTGATTCTCCGCGCGCACTCTGAAGCTGTATTTGCGATTCGCTTCCAATCCCATCACGTCGTAATGGGCGTTGCGAACGAAGCTGCTCACTTTCGTCCAAATCTAACGGCAAAGCAAAGAGGTTTCGTTAAAGACAGTCAAACATTGTTTTCCTAATTCGAAACTTACTCCGTTCGTGTCGAGTTTTTCAACGATATAATTCGTTATTGGCGAGCCGCCATCGTCTAACGGCGGCCTCCACGCTAACGAGCAATTGTCCGGCGTAATGTCGGAAACATCCAACGGACCTTGTGGCGGCTGCGGTTTGTCGACGACTAACACCCGACAAGACGCCGAATCCGAGCCGACGCTGTTGGTCAATTTGATCGTGTAACTGCCGCTATCGGAGCGTTTAGCCGCTTTGTTGTGATATATCGAAGCGATGTCGGTCGTATCGAATTTAATACGGTGATCGGGTATCACTTCGTTGCCGTTGATCGACCACGCTGCAGTCGGTTTAGGCGTTGCCACATACGGCACCGTTATCTTGAACTCCTCGCCCGCGATCACAATCATGTCTCGGATACTGAGGTCGGACGTTATCTTGGGGGCCGAAGGTGGAGCTCGGCAGACGATTAGATCCGACGATGCGCTCCACGGTCCTTGTCCGGCTGCGTTCACGGCAGCCACGCGGAATTCGTATTCGTGGTTTTCGATCAGGTTGATAACTCTGAAAGCGGGAGAAGAAGATGCGTCGTTAGAGTTTGCAATTAACGTTTTCGAATGATCTACTTGTGTGTTAAGTCGGGCACGAGAGCGTGCGACGCTTTCGTCCATTTGTCGTCCGAAATGAGGCGCTTCTCGATAACGTAGCCGGTGATCGGCGAGCCGCCGTCGTGTCTCGGTTTTTGCCAAGTGATCGTGATCGAATCTTCCGACGTTTCGATGCCTCTCGGCGATCCAGGTGCACCGGGCGGATCTTTAAAGTGACGAAATTAATGACGGGGTCAAATGAAATTTCGAATGTATTTACCGAACGGATGTCTGGCCCTAATCGGTTCGGCGGTAACAGCCGGTTCCGATTGACCGTATTGATTCTCCGCGTACACTCTGAATTCGTAATCTTTGCCAAGCGTCAAGTTCCTAATTCGTATGAACGGCACCGTGCAATAACTGCTAACCTTCGACCAAGTCGGCGACTTCGCTTCCTTCTTCTCGATCACGTAATTCGTTATGTCCGCGCCGCCGTTATCTTTCGGCGGTTGCCAGTACAACGTCAGCGCGTCGCCGGCGAACTCGTCGGCTCGCAAATTCTCCGGTTTACCAGGTCGATCCAGTACTCTAACGTTAATGGTGGCCGTATCGAAACCGGACGGATTCTTCAATTGTAATCTGTACTGGCCGGTATCGCCACGCTTCGAATTCTTGACAATGATGCTCGCATAATCGTCCGCCAATTGCGGGAATATGCGGCTGTCGCTTTCGTCTAATAATTTATCGTTGGCAAACCACGATGCCGTCGGTTTCGGGAAGCCGGTGTACGGCACGTGAATGCTGAAATCTTCGCCAGCTCTCACGGTTATGTCGCGCACGCCGCCGAGGTCCATGCAGGGTTTGTTCGGTTGTTCTTCGACAACAATGCCGTTGCTGGGCCTGCTGGGTTCGGAATTGCCGACGTCGTTGACGGCCATCACTCTGAATTGATATTCTTCGCCTTCTTTTAGATTCGGTACGGTGTAAACGGTGTCCGGGACGGGCGTCGAATTAACGTCCGTCCACTTATCGTCGCCCTTGGGACGCTTTTGCAGAATGTAACCTCTGAGTTTCGATCCGCCGTCGCTTCTCGGCGGTCTCCACGAAAGCGTCACGCTGTCCTTCGTGATGCGATCCGGTTTCGGTGGTTCCGGTGCGTCGGGCTTGACTGGAAATTTTAATGAATCTACGTTAGACAACAAAACGTTCGCTTAAAACGACGCGCGACTTACATCGTTGATGTTGAGCGGTAACCGGTTCGGTCGGTTTGCTCGGTTTACCAGGTCCGGCTTCGTTGACGGCCACGACTCTGAATTCGTACTTGTTGCCTTCCCTTAAATCTTGCACGGTGTAGGACGTGTTCGGCGTCGGATAATTATTGACCCTCATCCATTCGCCGCCCCTTTCGCGTTTCTCGACGTAATAACCAGTTATCGGTTTGCCGCCGGTAGACAGTGGCGGGTTCCATTTCAATGAACAACTCGACGGCGTGTAACCGAGCACCTCCGGCTGGCTCGGCGCATCTGGCGGATCGAACGGACTCTTCGCGATAACCGGTTTACCTTCGAGCGGCTCGGACACGCCGTAAATGTTCTCGGCGCGCACGCGGAACACGTACTTCTTGCCCTCGGTCAAACCGCGCACCGTGAACGACGTCCTCGGACAGTATCCAGGCACGGGCCTCCAACTGTCCGTACCAAATTCGCTCATCTCGACGATGTAACCGGTAATGTCGCCACCGCCGTCGTCATCCGGCGGATTCCACGACAACGAAACGGTTTCTTGCGTCGTTTCGGTGTATTGCAACGGACCTTTCGGTATTCCAGGTTTATCGACGACGATTACCTCTATGTCGCCGGAATCGGAGCCGTACTCGTTTGTCGCAGTCACGGTGTATTTGCCAGAATCGTCGCGCGTCGAATATTCGACCCTGAGCTTCGTGCGTTCGCTCGTCGTTTCGCTCTAAATGCCAAATAAAAGTGTTTGATTCGTTTCAGCAAAACCGATCTTAACGTCCTTCACTTACGGATACTCTATTCGACTCCGGTATGTGGATGGCGTTCTTCTTCCATTCGATCTTCGGCGTCGGAGCGCCAGACAATGGAATGTCGATATTGATTGGCTCGCCGGCGCGCACTTTAATCTTGCGGCCAATAATTCCGTCCAACCATAATTTCGGTTTTTCTAAAAGAATAAGTTTATAAAATCCGGTCATGTAGAATTGAGGCGATAAAAATGTTACCTTTCATCGGTTTAGCGACGAAAGCGTTCGATGTGTCGCTGGGTTTGCCAGGACCTGCTGCATTCACGGCCGAAACCCTGTATTCGTAAGAGTGTCCTTCTTGTACTCTATCGTCCGTGAAATCTTGACGGCCGATCGGTTCTTTGTTCAATTTCACCCAACGGCCGGTGGTAATGTCGCGGCGTTCGACATCGTAGCCCACAATCGGCGAACCGCCGTTGCTAATCGGCGCGGCCCATTTAATTTTGATGTGATCTTTGTCGCTATCGACCAGCTCTGGCTTACCTGGTTTGCCAGGTACGTCTGCGAGAAACGTCAATTCGCATTAATCCATTAAGCCCACGTGATGACCTGTCACTTTCCTTACCGTATTTGTTTTTGGCAACGATCGGTTTCTCGGTGTTCAACGGATCTGAGCGTCCCTGCAAGTTCTCGGCGAACACTCTGAATTCGTATTTGGTGCCTTCGATCAAACGCGGTACAACAGCGTGATTGTATTTCGGGTTAACGTAACTCACGGCCGGAACCCATCCGCCTCCGTGCGTCAGATCGCGTTTCTCGATAACGTAACCGCTGAAAATTAGGGAATAAAATTCGATTGGATATCGTCGAACGTTGACGATCGGATTCGGCGCAAAATTACGTGATCTCGCTGCCACCGTTATCTTTGGGCGGTTTCCACGATAACGTAACACTTTGAGCTGTTACTTCTTCGTATTCTAGCGGCGCTAGCGGCGGTCCGGGACGGTCTATTTGTCGTTTTGCAAATTTCGAATTAATGTTCGTTTAATAATGTATGCGCAGAAAATACGTACCCAAAACAATGACTTGGAATGAACCTTCGTCTGTACCTGAACTATTCTTTAGATGTAAGTTATACAAACCGCTATCTGACCTTTTAGCGTTTACGGTGTGGATGATCGTGTGATAACCGATTGACGTGACCGTCGTGCGTTCGTCGGCCGCCAATGGCTTACCGCCGACGGTCCAAGTAACTTCCGGCGTCGGTTCGCCAACGAAATCGATATCTAAATGTAATATAAGGCCCGCTTTAATGCGGACGTCGTTGAGCGGTGTCTTAATCTTCGGCGCCACTAAAGAAACGAAGCGAACGTTGTTAATCCGAAACGGAATTGATTGAAACGTTCTCACAGAATCTGGCCTTCGCGGTAACAAGATCTGACGGCTCGGACGGTTCACTTTGTCCAGCCGCATTCGTCGCAATCACCCTGAACTCGTACTCTTGGCCCTCGATTAGGTCGGGCACCGTGGCCGATGTCTTTCCTTTCGGTACCGTCGCAGCGTTCGTCCAATATGGACTGCCCTTTTCTTTCTTCTGTATTACGTAGCCGGTGACTGGCGAGCCACCGTCGTTCTTCGGCGCGGTCCATTCCAAATCGACGTGATCTTTGTCCCAGTCGGTGACGCTCGGTTTGCCCGGTGCACTAGGTTCGTCTGAGATTTAACAATAATTAATGACATAATCGAGTCTTGCGAGACACGAGAACGCTCTCACCGTATTCGTTCTTGGCGATGATGCTTCGCGGCGTTTCCAACGGTTCCGACTCGCCGACGGCATTAACGGCCTTCACCCTAAAGTAATATTCTTTGCGATGAATGAGTCTCGTTATGTCGTGCGACGTGATGTGCGCCATTCCGGCGTCGGTCCATGTGCCGCGCGATACGTCCATCTTCTCGACGACATAATGAAGAATCGGCGAACCACCGTCGTCCAACGGCGCTTTCCACGCAATGCGCGCACTTTCCTTAGTCACGCTGCTCACGTCTAACGGTGGTTGCGGCGGCGACGGTCTGTCCAGAACGGTTACGTTCGCCGACGCCGTGCACGTACCCAAATCATTCGCGAGGGTAAGCGAATATCTGCCGGAGTCCGTCCTTGCGGCGAACTGAATATCGAACGTGACCCGATTATTGAACACCTGCATGTCGACCCTGTCGCTTGGCGTTATCTCTTTGCCATTGATCATCCATTGAGCTGTCGGCTTCGGCGACGCTTCTATTGGTATGTTATAACTAATCGGTTGTCCAACTTTAACGACCAAATCTTGCAGGAGGCTTTTGTTGAATGTCGGCGCCAAGAAGCGCGGTTTGGCGATGACCGGTATCGACGCTTCACTTGGCTCACTGTTGCCGCCCTTATTTACGGCGATCACTCTGAATTCGTACTCCTCGCCTTCGGTTAGGTTTGGTACGGTTCCCTTCGTCGTGTTGCCCGGTATTTCAGCCGCTCTCTCCCATGTTCTGCGTAATGAAATAAGTTCGTTCTTAACGGCAACCGCAAGAATTGTTCGTTGTCGTTGATTCGGCGTAAACTAGCGTCATTACTTACCCGTGCTTCGGTTTCTTTTCGATGATGTAAGCGGTTATTGGCGAACCGCCGTCCTTCTTCGGCGCGGTCCATTCCAAATCGACGTGATCTTTGTCCCAGTCGGTCGGTTGCGGCTGTCCAGGTCTATCCGGTTTACTGTACGGATCCTTAGCGGTGATCGCTTCGAACGTCGTCAACGGAGCCGATTCGCCTTCTTTATTGACGGCGCGCACGCGGAAATTGTAATCGTGACCCTCTTGCAAGTGATCGACCCTCATGCTGGTGCCGATCGCTTCGCCGCACGGCAACCATCTGCCGGTTTCCGCATCTTGCTTCTCGACGGCGTAATGCGTGATCTCGCAGCCGCCGTCGTCCTTCGGCTTGCGCCACGACAGCGTGAGCGAGCTCTTGGTGACGTCGTTCGCTTTGAGCGGCCCTTCCGGCGGCGTCGGCACGTCCATGACCAACACTTCGACCGTGGCCGAATCGCGTCCGTTCACATTCTTGGCGGTCAATTGATATGTGCCGCTGTCGGAACGTTTCGCATCGATGACGCGCAATTTCGTCAAGTAGTCTTCGTTTACGATCTTGAGGCGATCGGTGTTCGCCAAAATGTTCTCTTTGTGCTGCCACTCTTTGGCCGGTGGCGGCTCTCCAATGATCGGAACGTTGAATTCGAACGATTGACCAACGCGTATTTTAATGTTGAGCAACGCGTTGCGATCAATTTTAGGTGGCACTGCGGAAGGACAAGAAATGATAGTGAAATGTAAACGAAACTAAATCGATCAATCGACTTACGGTTCTTCGCCCTGGCGACGTGAGTTTTAGAGGCGTCGCTCGGTTCGCCTGGTCCCGCTTTGTTGACGGCGCGCACGCGGAATTCGTACGGCGTGCCCTCAATTAAGTCGTTCACCTTTCCAACGGTCGCATCGCCATCGACCTCGGCGCACTTCTCCCAGTTCGGATTGAATTTGTCGCGTTTCTCGATGATGTAGCCGGTAATCGGCGATCCGCCATCCTTCTCCGGTTTCTCCCACTTAAGCTCGACGAAGTCTTTATCGTAATCCGTGATTTCCGGCGTGCCGGGTTTGTCCGGCTCGTCGAACGGATTCTTCGCCTCGATTGCTTGCGACGTCGTCAACGGTTCAGAACGGCCCTGTTTGTTGACGGCCTTCACTCTAAATTTATATTTCTTTCCGGGCACTAAGCCGTCGACATTGAGCGACGTCGACGGGCCGTCGGTTTCGCCTGCCGGCACCCATCTGCCGGTCGCTTCGTCCATCTTCTCGACGACGTACTTCTCGACCGGATTACCGCCATCGTCAGCCGGCGGCTTCCATGCCAACTTACAACCGTTAGCGTGCACGTCGGAGACCTTTAACGGGCCACCAGGCGGACTCGGCACGTCCAAGATAATTACTTCGACTTCGGCGATGTCCTTGCCGTTTACATTCTCGGCGGTGACCGTGTATGTGCCGGCATCCGAACGCGTGGCGTTACGTACGCTGATCTTCGTGAAGTAATCGGAATGTTGCACTTTCACGTTCTCGCCCGATTTGATGTCCTTGCCCTTCATCAACCACTTGGTGGTCGGCATCGGTTCGCCGATAACCTTCGCGTCGAAATTGAAATTGTTGCCCGCTCTGATACGTATGTCGATGAGATTGGTGCGATCGATCTTCGGCGCAAGGTTGCGCGGTTTCGCGATGATCGTCGGCGTTTCGTTGCTCGGGTCACCGGGTCCGGCCGCGTTCACGGCGCGCACGCGGAACTCGTAGGGTTGTCCTTCGATCAGATCGGGCACGGTAGCTTTCAATTGATCGACGGGGACCTCTAACGCTTTCTCCCAGTTGCCGAATTTGTCCTTCTTCTCGACAACGTATCCCGTAATCGGCGAGCCGCCATCGTCCTTGGGCGGCGTCCATTGTAAGTCGACGTGGTCCTTGTCCCAATCCGTTGCCTTAAGATGACCGGGCGGTCCGGGCTCGTCGAACGGATTCTTAGCGAGGATCGCCTGTTCAGTTTCCAACGGTTTCGATTCGCCTTCGGCGTTAACGGCCGCCACGCGGAACTTGTACTCCTTGCCGGGCGTCAAGCCGGTAACTTCGAAATCTAAATCGGAGAGTGCGCGTTAAAATGCGAATGGAATAATAAAAGCAATTCTAATTACTCGGTTCGGATGCACGGCCGCACGGCACCCAGCAGCCGGTCTCCGGGTCCATCTTCTCGACTTGATAATATTCGATCGGAGTGCCGCCGTCGTCTTTCGGCCGTTTCCACTTCAATTTGCAGCCGTTCTTATTAACGTCCGACACTTGCAACGGACCTTCCGGCGAACCGGGCTTGTCCGTCACGGTTACGTTGATCGTGTGCGAATCCCTTCCGGAACTGTTCGATGCCGTCACCGTGTATTGGCCGGAATCGTCGCGCTTTACCGGTCTTATAACGACTTTCGTGTTGTAGTTGGCATTTTCGACGGTCACGCGCTTATCGTTTGATAATTTACCAAACGGCGAGCGCCAATCGATAGTCGGTTCAGGTTCGCCGATGACGTTGGCGTCGAATTTGAGCGTCGAGCCAGACGATAAAGTGACGTCGTGAAGGTGACGCCTATCGATGCGCGGAGCAACTGGAGTGATAATTAAACGAATTAGAGTGAAAAAACTAAGTTGCGCTGGCCATAAAACTTACGGAATCTCGGTTTGGCGACGAACGTCTTTCCTGGTTCGGACGGTTCGCTTTGACCGGCTTTGTTGAGGGCAATCACGCGGAATTGATATTCGTTCCCTTCGATCAATCCGTTGACGGTGGCCGCAGGAGACGCACTCGTCGTCTCGAGGGCCTTCTCCCAAATCGGACTGTATTTATCCTTCATTTCAATGATGTAACCGGTAATCGGCGAGCCGCCATCAGAAGGTGGTTCGGTCCATTTAAGGTCGACGTGATTCGCAGACCAATCTTCCGGTTCGGGCGCGCCCGGTTTACTAGCGGTAGCTGCAATTTGCGATTGATTTCATTAGCATGAAATCGTGTTTGTAAGAATGAAATGTCTCACTGAATGGATCCTTAGCGACGATCGTTCCGAACGTCTCGAGCGGCTCGCTTTCGCCTTCTTTGTTGAGCGCTTTCACGCGGAACTTGTACTCGTGGCCCGGTATCAGGCCGTCGACTTTCATTTCGGGCGTCGAGCCGAGCGTTTTGCCGGCCGGCAGCCAAATGCCGGTCTCCGGATCGAATTTCTCCACGACGTAACCTTCGATCGGTTCGCCGCCGTCGTCCTTCGGTTTCTTCCATTTCAACGTGCATCCGTCTTTATGGACGTCCGACACTTCTAACGGACCTTCCGGTTGTCCTGGTTTCGCTGCGAACGAATTTCGATTGAAAACCGTTTCTTTGCGTCTTTTAAATTAATATCCGCAACAAAGTTACTTACAAACGACGGTGATTTCGATTTCGGCCGTATCGGAACCATATTTATTTGTAGCCGTAATCTTATAAACTCCAGTGTCCTTCCTTTCGGGTTTGTCGTTGAAGAACTTGGAATTATTCGGGACATTCTCGATTCGTCTGTGGGCACTTTCGAGGAACAATTTACCATCTTGATACCAAGATACGTCCGGTGCGGGTTCGCCGGTGATCTTAACGTCGAGATAAATCGGTTCGCCTTCCTTGACTGTAAGGTTGCGCAAGTTGCGCCTATCGATTTTAGGAGCCACTACAACGAAGGAGAGAGTTCTCGATTAAACGGAAACGAAGTGTCGACGAAGCCGCGAGCGGAATTACCTCTTCTAGGCTTCGTAACGACCGACTTAGATGCATCGCTGGGCTCGCCGGGGCCGGCAGCGTTGATCGCGCGCACCCTGAACTCATACTCGACGCCCTCGTCCAAATCGCCCGCAGTCGCTTTCGTATCTTGTGGACCGACTTCGGCCGCCTTCGTCCATCTCGGTGAGCCCTTTTCCCTCTTCTCGACAACGTAGCCGGTTATTGGAGATCCGCCATCTTTCGTTGGCGGAGTCCACTTCAAGTCAACGTGATCCTTGTCCCAATCGGTAACTTCCGGTGTACCAGGTTTACCAGGTTCGTCTAAAGACCATAATAAATGTTCGCAATTATGAAATACGTGTGCACATAAAGTGAAGAGAATGATGACACTCACCGTACGGATTTTTGGCGACGATCGTTTGATCGGCTTCCAAAGGTTCCGACTCGCCTTCGGCGTTAACAGCCGCAACGCGGAACTTGTACTCTTTGCCCGGTTCCAAGTTGTTCAGGTCGATCTTCGGCTCTCTGGTTTTACCTGCCGGCAACCATCTGCCGGTGTCGGTGTCCA
The DNA here is from genome assembly GCA_963695495.1 of Hololepta plana. Classification (NCBI taxonomy): domain Eukaryota; kingdom Metazoa; phylum Arthropoda; class Insecta; order Coleoptera; family Histeridae; genus Hololepta; species Hololepta plana. Next base: position 104,476 of record OY968835.1, read on the forward strand.
TTTTCTCGACGGCGTAGTAATCGATCGGCACGCCGCCGTCGTCTTGCGGCGGATTCCATTTAAGGCTGCAGCCTTCCTTGTGTACGTCGTTAATTTTGAGCGGCCCCTCCGGCTTGCCGGGTTTGTCTAAGACCTTCAACTCAATCGTGGCCTCGTCTCTGCCGGAACTATTCTCCGCTTTCAACGTGAGCGTCCCGGTGTGTTCGCGCTTGGCAACGCCAAACACTAGCTTCGTCTTGTAATCTTCCGTGTCCACCGTGATATCGTCGCGGTTCTCGATGCGGGCCTTGTTCAAGAACCAAGCCTTCGTCGGTGGCGGTTCGCCGCTAACTTTCACGTCCAATCGCACGTGTTGGCCGGCTTTCACGACCATGTCTCTCAAATTCGTGCGATCGATCTTCGGCGGCACGAATCGATCTTTGGCCAATATCGTGTCGGACGCTTGCGACGGTTTGCTTTCGCCGCCCTTGTTCACCGCCTTCACGCGGAATTGATACTTTTGTCCCTCGATCAGATCCGGAACTTTCGCTTCCGTCTTAGTGCCAGGAACTTCGGCCGCTTTCACCCATTTCGAACTGGCCGGATCTTTCTTCTCGATGATGTATTTCTCGACCGGTGCGCCGCCGTCGTTCTTCGGTGGCGCCCATTTAAGATTGGCCGATTTACGGTCCCAATCTTTCACGTCCGGTTTGCCCGGCGCGTCCGGTTCCGTGTAAGGATTCTTCGCGGTCGTGGCTTCGTCCGTCACCAGCGGTTCCGATTCGCCTTCCGAATTGAGCGCCTTCACGCGGAACTGATAGTCTTTACCTTCGTTCAAGCCGGCAACGTCACATTCCGGTTCTTTGGTCGTCGTCACCGGCACCCATCTGCCGCTGTCGGTGTCCATTCTCTCGACGACGTAACCTTTAAGCGGTTCGCCGCCGTCGTCTTCGGGCGCTTCCCATTTTAGTTTACAACCGTCGGCGGTGACGTCCGACACCTTAAGCGGACCCTTCGGTTTCGACGGCTTGCTAATGACTTGAATCTCGATTTCGACGGTGTCGACGCCGGAATCGTTCCTGGCGGTCACCGTATAAACGCCGGTGTCGCTTCTTTGCACTTTCTGCAACACGAACGACGTCTTATAATCTTCGTTTTCGATCTTCAGTCGATCGGTGTTCTTCAGCGGTTGTTCTTTCAACGTCCACGTTACTTTCGGCGCCGGTTCGCCTTTAACGTCCGCATCCATCCGTAACAGTTGGCCCGTACGTAAGACTCTCTTTTGCAAATTCTTGCGGTCGATGTGAGGCGCCAGGAATCTCGGTTTAGCAACGACCGGTTTCGACGCATCGCTCGGTTCGCTGGGGCCGGCTTTGTTAACGGCTACGATACGGAATTCGTACTCGTGACCTTCATCGACGTCTTCCACTCTGCCAGACGTTTGATCGCCAGGTACGGTTGCGGCATCGACCCAACCACGACCGGCCTTGTCGTGCTTTTGTATAATGTATTTCTCAATCGGCGCACCGCCGTCAGAAACGGGCGGTTTCCACGCCAATTCGACGAAATCTTTGTCCCAATCTTTGAGATCTGGCCTGCCCGGTTTGCCGGGTTCGTCGAACGGATTCTTTGCGATGATCGTCTTGTCGGTTTCGAGCGGTTCCGATTCGCCCTCTTTGTTCACGGCCTTCACTCTAAACTTGTACGGTTTGCCCTCTTGCAAACCGGTTATCGTAGCTTCTGGTTCTTCGCTTCTACCGCAAGGTAACCATTGGCCAGTCAGCGGGTCCAGTTTTTCGATTTCGTAATGATCGATCGGAGCGCCGCCGTCATCGTCCGGCTTCTTCCATTTCAATTTACATCCGTGCTTATTAACATCGGACACGTCGAGCGGTCCTTTCGGAGCACCCGGTTTGCCGAGCACGTTGATTTCGACGTCGGCGGTGTCTTCGCCGACCGAATTCTTCGCGGTTATCGTATATTTGCCGGACTGAGCGCGTTTCGCTTTCAGCGCGAAAAGTTTCGTGTTGTAATCGATGTTGTCAATCGTAAGGTCGTCGCTCGATGTTAGTTCTTTGCCGTTGAAGAACCACGTGACCGTCGGTGGCGGTTCGCCCTTAATGTCAACATCTAAGTTAATGGAGAGTCCAATTTTTACGACGATCGGTTTCAAGTTTGTGCGATCGATCAATGGCTTCACTGTAAATCAAAAATCAGTTATTATTATTATTATAGCGAAACAATTTCGTTTACGGTTAAACTTACGGAATCTTGGCTTGGCCGTGTGCCAGTTGGTTTGTTCAGATGGTTCCGAGGGTCCGGCTTTGTTCACGGCACGCACCCTGAACTTGTACTGATTGCCTTCTTCCAATTTCGGAACGGTTGCCGCGCATTGCGGTCCAACTTCGACGGCTTTAACGAATTTACCGTCGTTCTTGTCCATAACTTCGACGACGTAACCGGTTATCGGCGCGCCGCCATCTCTAACAGGCGGATCCCACTTCAACTTGACCATGTGTTCATCGTAATCGGCGATTTCTGGCATTCCAGGTGCGGAAGCGACGTCGAACGGATTCTTGGCCAAAATGGAATGATCCGATTCCAAAGGTTCAGATTCGCCTTCCTCGTTAACGGCCTTGACGCGGAAATTGTATTTCTTATTCGGTTCGAGTCCGGTTATACTTTGTTCGGTCTTGTCGGGATCGACGAAACCTGCCGGCACCCATTTACCGGTTCCGGCTTCTTGTTTCTCGAGAACGTACCCGGTTACCGGCAAACCGCCGTCGTCTTTCGGTTTCTTCCATTTCAGTTTGCACCCTTCCTTATGCACGTCCGACACTTCCAACGGTCCCTCCGGTTTGCCCGGCTTGTCTAATATGATCACTTCGACCGGTGCCTCGTCGAAACCGGATTCGTTTTCTGCACGGATCGTATATGTGCCGGTGTCTTTACGCGTCGTATTAGTCAACGTTAATTTCGTGTTATAATCTTCGTTCTCAATTTTCGTGTTCGGTCCGTTCTCTAGCGGCTTATGGGCGAAGCTCCATGTAATCGTCGGTGGCGGTTCACCTTTAACGTCAACGTCATATTTGACTATTTGACCGGCGCGCACTTTAACAGTATGAAGTTTGTCGCGATTAATCAGAGGACGCACTGGAAATTAATTAACATAAATTAATGTTGTATGCAATTGCGTTAATAATTAATATCTTACGATGTCTAGGTTTGGCTACGTGAGCTTTGGTCGCGTCCGACGGTTCACCGGGTCCGGCTTTGTTAAGCGCACGGACGCGGAATTGGTAAGTGTTACCCTCTTTTAATCCGGGCACTCTCGCTTCGGTATCGGGTCCCTAAAAGAAAATCCAATTAAGACGCATTCGATTACTTCGATCCTTGAGTTTCGTACATCCGTGGTTAAAATCTCGTCCCAATTCGTCGAGAATTTCTCTTTCTTTTCAATAACGTAACCGGTAATCGGGGCGCCACCGTTATGTTTCGGTGCGGCCCATTTAAGGTCGACGCGGTCTGCGTCCCAATCGGTAATTTCTGGCGTACCAGGCTTACCAGGTGTGTCTAAAGCAAGAACGATCATCAATAAGCCGCTCATTATTTGGTTATTAGTAATTAAATTAACTCACCGAATGGATTTTTGGCCACGATTGAACCGTCCGACACAAGCGGTTCCGATTCGCCCTCGTCGTTGACAGCTTTCACTCTGAACTGATACTCGTGACCTTCTTGGAGTCCTTTAACATCCATCTCGGGTTCGGTCGTTCTACCAACCGGCACCCATCTGCCTGTCGCCTTGTCCAGTTTCTCGACGACATAACCGGTGACCGGTTTGCCGCCATCGTCTTCCGGTTTGTCCCATTTCAATTTCGCGCCGTTCTTAGTGACGTCCGACACTTTAAGTGGTCCCTTCGGTTTAGAGGGCGCCGCTATTTATTAATGAACGAGTTTGCAATTAGTGAACGAATGAAAAATTGTAATCGAGTGATAATACTCACATAATACGGTTATTTCGACTTCCGCCACATCTTCGCCGTGCTCGTTAACAGCCTTAATCTTGTACAAACCGGTGTTCTTGCGCACCGATTCGTTAATATTGAATTTGGTGTTGTAATCGACGTTCGTGATTTCGATGTTTCCACCAGGTTTCACTTCCTCCTCGATTTGAATCCAAGTGATTGTCGGTGGCGGTTCGCCTCTAACGTCGACATCGTATTTGATCGGTTTGCCGGCACGAACGATCGTCGGCTTAAGATTGGTGCGATCGATTCTCGGCTTAACTGAAGCGAAAGAAGTCGTCAAAACGTTTCGCTCTAACGATCAACTCATCCGAATGAGTTCTACTTACGCGCTCTGTGCTTAACGATTTGCATTTTGGACGCGTCCGACGGCTCACCAGGTCCGGCCTTGTTGACGGCGCGCACGCGGAACTGATATTCGCCGCGTTCTTTCAAATCTTCGACTCTCGCCTCCAACTGATCGGCTGGCACTTCCGTCGCCTTCTCCCAGTCCGGCTTATAACGGTCCTTCTTCTCGATGACGTACTTCTCAACCGGTGCACCTCCATCGTCGGTAGGCGGCGTCCATTTCAAATTGACGCCCTTATTATCGTAATCGGTAATTTCCGGCGTGCCAGGTTTACCAGGTTCATCTAAACGAATCGTTTACGATTTACGTCACACAATTAGTTACACGAGGAGCTTCCAATCGACTCACCGAACGGATTCTTGGCAACGATGGGACGGTCGGAAACGAGCGGTTCGGAATCGCCCTCGTCGTTGACGGCCGTCACCCGGAACTTATATTCGGAACCCGGATTCAATCCGGTCACGTCGAAGTCGAGCTTATCGCCCGGCTTGTCGCCCGGTATGCGGCCGCAGCGCACCCACTTGCCGGTGCCCGTGTCCATCTTCTCGATCTCGTACTCGCGAATTGGCGAACCGCCGTCGTCTTCCGGCTTCTTGAACGACACCTTGGCCTTGTCCGCTGTCACATCGGACACTTCCAACGGACCGCCAGGTGGATCCGGTTTGCCGAGCACCGTCAGGTCGATAGTTTCCTGATCTTTGCCGTTACAATTCTCGGCGATGAGCGTGTATTTGCCGGTGTCGCGTCTCGAAACGTTCGTTATGCTGAAGTCGGTGTGATAGTCGACGTTTTCGATCTTAATCCTTTCGGTGTTCGTCAGCGGCACGTTGTCTCGCCAAATCCATTTGCATTCCGGCGCCGGTTCGCCGCTAACGTCGACGGACCATTTGTGCGTGCGGCCGGCCTTGATGATGACGGTCTTGAAGGTTTCGCGGTCGATCCTCGGCCGAACTGCGAGGTCAAAAACGATCATCGTTAGATTTGAATACTAAAAAAAGCGGCTTTAAAATTGATTCGAACAAAGGTGTTGGATTGTTTCAAATAAAACAGTGTAAAAAGTGTTCGTGTAACTTACGATTCCTGTGCTTGCACAAGTGATTGTCGGTCGCTTCCGACGGTTTCGATTTGCCGGCTTTATTAACGGCGCGCACGCGGAATTGATAGACCATCTTCTCTTTCAGTCCCTCGACTTTGAATTCGGGCGCGTTGTCTTCGGTCGTCGCGACCTCGTTCCAATCGGGCGAGAACTTATCCTTCATCTCGATCACGTAGTTCGTGATCGGTCGTCCGCCGTCGCTCTCTGGCGGCGCCCATTTCAGCGTGACGCTCTTATTGTCGTAATCGATGATATTCGGTTTGCCAGGCGCTTCCGGCTCGTCGTACGGATTCTTCGCTTCGATCGCGTCGAACGTTTCCAACGGTTCCGACTCGCCTTCCTTGTTCTTCGCCTTCACGCGGAACTTGTACTTCTTTTTCGGCGTCAGATTCTTAAATGTGAACGTATCCTCATCGGGTCCAGCTTCGCCGGCCGGTATCCATCTGCCAGTGTCCATGTCCATTTTCTCCAACACGTAACCGGTGATATCGCTGCCGCCAGTGTCTTCCGGCTTCTGCCATTTCACCTTCACGTGATCGGAACGGACTTCTTCCGGTTTCAGTGGTCCTTTGGGTGCCGACGGCCTGTCTAAGACGATCACATCGGCGAAAGTTTCCAAAGTGCCCGAGCTATTCGTCAAGATAAGAATGTATTTGCCACTGTCCGCGCGCACGGATCGACGAACCGTTAGCAAGGTGTTACGTTCGTATTGATCGATCGTAATCCTTTCTTCCGCGTCCTGTTTGATCTCTTTCTTGTCCAATTTCCATTGGGCCGTCGGCTCCGGTTCGCCACCGTACTTAATGTCGTATTTAATCACTTGTCCTTTCTTAACGACGATATTGACGAGACTGTTGCCGATGATGAACGGTTTCACGAAGCGGCACTTGGCGATGATCGGTTTGGTCGGATCGCTCGGTTCACCCGGACCGGCCTTATTAACGGCCCGAATCCTGAACTCGTATTGGCTGTTCTCTTTCAATCCGGGGCACGTGGCTTGCAGGACGTCGCCCGGCACCTCGGCACCTTTGACCCAATCTTTGCCGAATTTATCTTTGTATTCGATTACGTAACCGGTGATCGGTGAACCGCCGTCCGTGTCCGGCGGCAACCATTTCAGATCGGCATGATCTTTGTCCCAATCGGTGACTTGTACGTTGTTTGGTTTACTCGGTTCATCTGGTGCGTGAAATTATTCGTTTATTAACATTCGAACAAGGTTCCGTTTAAAGCCGGCCAATAAGCAACGATTAGAAGCAGTCGGAGAAGCTGAACTTAGTGTTAATTCGTTCAATCAAATTAAAGCGTTTTATACAGGCCGTCGCGTTAGTGCCAGCTCGAAGGATTAGGGCCAAACGGTTCACTTTAGAGAACAAGATTTCGGATGAAAAAGCTTTCTCTCGTAAATAATCTCAGACAAACTCTCGTTAAAATCCGATGAGGAACTCAAATATGGCATCAAATTAACGGAGCAAGTATCAGGTACATCCGGAGGTGCGCCATATTGGATGATACTTTTACGTTGTAGTTTTATCTAAGAGAAACACTTTTTCGTTTGAAAACAATTTCTTTAAAGTCAACACTTTGGGCATAATTCCCCGACGCTCCACTATTGCAACACCCTGTATATTACAGGTCTCTTAATTATTTTAGTGGTTTGTCTCTCTTTCCTTCTAAGGTAGTTTAGAGAGCTTTTAGGTGTGAATGTGAATGCGTTATTGCGTTTGCGTGTTGCAAGCGATTTCTTCTACGTACCCCAAGGATCTTTGGCCAAGATCGGCTTGTCGAAGATGCCCGGTTCGCTTGGTCCCAGTTTGTTAACGGCCCGGATACGGAACTTGTACGTTTTCTTCGGCGTGAGTCCTTCAACCTTGTAAGTCAACGGCTCGTTCGCGCTCACTTGACCCACGTTATCCCACTTGGCTATCGATTAATTAAACGAATTATGAACCGCGAATCGTTCGATAATGATGGTGAACGCTTACATTTCAAACTGATGTCGCTCCTCTCGATAATGTAATGAAGCAACGGTGATCCGCCGTCGTCGCTCGGTGGCTTCCACGTGACGACGCAAGATGTTTGGAACACTTCTTTGACGTTAATATCAAGAGGCGGCGACGGCACATCTTGCATGTTGATCTTAACATCTTGGATGTCTTCGCCTTGTCCGTTCGACAATTTGATTTGATACGGTCCGGACTGGTCGCGCGTCGGCTTCTTGATCTTGAATATTATCTTGTCGTCGGCGACGACGACGTCGACGTCTTTAGCCGGCAACACTTTGCCATCTTTCGTCATCAGCTTGGCTTCCACCGGCGTTTGCCTGGTGCCGGTGACTTTGTACGGCACCTCCATGATGATCGGCTTGTCGGCCGGCGCTTCGAACACCGACGGGAAATCGATTTGCGGCTTGCTCTCGCCTTTCCTCACCGTCAGCTTCATGCTCGACTCCAAATTGGCCGACTCGCACTTGATTTCGCCGTCGTCGCTCAACTCCAAGCCGTTAAACACCAACTGGTGCTTGCCGCCGCCGAGGTTCTTAATCTCCACCCTCTCGGACGGCTCGATCGGGTTGCCGTTGAAGGACCAATTCGCCGGCGCCGTCGAATCTTGCAGTTCCACTTCGAGCACCAACTTCTCCCTTTCGACCGCGTCGGTGTCCTTCAGTTTCTTGTTGAAACGATTTTGATCTGCAACGAAATGTTCGTTAATGTCAAGCGCCCGGAGACTGAAAAGCTTGGTATTTCAATGACATTACATTTGACGATGATTTCGGCCTCCGTTTTATCGGCGTTCGTCACGCACGAATACATTCCGGCGTCGGTGACTTTGGCGTCCTTGATCACCAACTTCCTCTTTCTGCCGTCTTTCGAAATGACGAGACGCTTGTCGCCGGTGATCTCCTGGTCGCCCTTGAACCACTTCACGTCGCCGGCCGCATCGTTCAATTCGCACAGGAGCGTTATGTTCTCCTTCTCGACGTGCTGCTGATGCTTAAGCACCTTCACGAACTTGTACGGATACTCGACGATCTTCACTTTGGTCGAAGTCTGCTCGCCTTGTTTCTCGAGTTTGCAATGATAATCGTCGCCGTCCTCGATGACGCAATCTTTGATTTCCAATCGGCAGACGCCCTGAATGTCCTTCGAGATGCCGTATTTGTCGCCGTCCTCTAACTTCTGGTTGCCCTTGTACCAGCCGACCACGGCCATGCTGGAGCTGACCGTGCATTCGAGCAACGTCTCGTGCTGCGTGAAACCGTCGTACTTCTTCTTCAACGGTTTCGTAAACGAATAAACCGGATCGGCCTCGTCGACCTGGAGGAAACCGGTGCACGACACGCCGCCGATGTCGACCGTATACTTGCCGGTGTCTTCGACTTTCGGATTCATGATGATCAATTGATAAGTGTCGTTCTCGTTTTTGAATTTGTACTTCGAACCAGGGAACAATTCCTAAACGGCGGATTGATTGCAATTTAGTGAAGGGGATTTGATGGGGAATCGTTGAATGCGAGCGAATCGCGACTTACGTCCTTTCTGAATGACCACTTCGGTTTGCAGTTCGGTTTCGAGAATCCGCATTCGAACACGACTTTTTTGTCTTTGCCCTCTTTGGCGAATTTGTCGACCAACGGCCTCAAGAAGGTCTCTTGTTTCTATAATAACAAATCACAATTTACGCGTTAATGCGTGCCGTCATTTTCACATCGAACAGATTCAATTAATCATACTACATATAAAAAAAAAGTCACTATTATTACATATTTACGTATAATAATTGTAGTGGCTGAAACTCAAAAATTGCAATGATCAGCGATTAAAAACTGAAAAACAACGGTACAAAAAGGGCCAAAATTTATTTACAACAAAAAAAAACTTTGCAAGTACCTAAGAAAAATCTGAACAAAATTCAAAAAACAAAAAGTCTCTAGACAAAAATGAAATATTAATCCCATCAACATGCAGACGATTCCAACGACGCAGGCAACATCTATATTTGGATATAATTAATAATAACACTGTCGATTACTTGAATTTCTTTTTCAGTCTCATTTTCAATACGACAATCGTTGTTTCACTTTTCGAAAAGAATTTCAAATAATAAGTGAAACGAATTAAACGATAATAAAGGGGTTGAAGACGATCAAATTGTGCGTGCAAATAAACAAAAGAAAATAAAAAAGTAGATAAATTGCGGGGGTGGACATAATGACAAATAGATAGACATAGATTAACAGAAAAATAGTTGTTTTGTGCGTATTGTTCTGTTTGTTCATTCTGTATCATCCGACCTCCTTCTTTTGGTAATGATGTAAAATTGGCCAATCTGGTATTAGTTCAGCTAGTGAAGGTCTCCGTGAAGAAGTAGGTGTTGTCTATAAAGAAAACTACGGCTCAGGCATATTCCTCTCATTAAAGTAATTACTTCCAAATACCCATTTTGATGTCATCAACACTTTCACTCAAAATCATTCATCCGATAAGAATCAACGTGCCGTTAGATCACGAATAAACCGTAAACATGCGTGTTGTTTTTTTACGAATACCATGCCGCTAATTAATACGCAATTACTCGCTAATTAGTGCAATTAAGAAACGTAACGCAATTTTATTCGCAGACAACTTTCGGACTTCACGAGCCAGATATGTTTCTGAAAATTGTCCGAATTTTCCAAGCATTTGCCTTTTGCTCGTCACATTCTCGAAATAATCGACAATCGTATTGAAATTTTCAAATAGCAAATGGCAAACATTGAATATTTTCAATCATTAATGTATTAAATCAAGAAGACGAAAAACCATATAGAAGAAAAAGTGATTAAAAATTATTACGCAAAAACGATTAATTCGTTAAATTTCGGTTTTAATTTCATTTCATTGTAAACTGATTGTTTTGCTTTCTCAAATTTGATGCCAACCTTTTCTCTAATTACTGCAACGAGATTCGGCCAATCAACGAGCTCATCAAGCCGAATACGCCGCTTGGTATCAAAAACTTCCTAAAAAGCATTCAAGACCTAAGCTAACTGATAGCTAAAGACATACAGCCTAACAAATAAAGTATTAAATGAAAGAAGAAAATAATAGAAGATATGAAAAGTGTGAAAATGTAATTATTAACTGATGATTGAAAAGAAAAATGAGTAAAAGAGTGTTAACATGAAGAAAGATCGAAAGTTAAATTATTAATTGAAACGATTAATTGAAAGTGAAATTTGGAAATTTAGTAAATGTGTTAGTAAATGAGGAGCGTAAAGTGGTTAAGATAAGATAGAAAGAAAATAGAAAGACGTAGTAGAAAGTAAGATAGAAAGAAAATAATGAAGAAAGAAAAGATTGATAGGAGAGAAAAAGAAAGTAAGAAAGAAGAAAACTAGTTAACGCATTTATAAAACATATATATAAGGATGAGTCTCCAAAGAAGAAAGTGCAAGCATTAAGCGAAAAGCAAAGCAAAGCATAGAATTTGAGATAAGGCACAATAATAAATAATCAAATTGTACGACAAAGAAAAAAGAAGAAGCCAAACATTGGTAGAAAGAAGTGCTTAACTATAAATATGATCACTTCTAAATGAAAATTATTTGAACGCCTTTTTTCTTATAAAAACCTTTCGTTTTTTAAGCATCGGCCATATCGGTTTAAGCCTTGGCAATCGGAAACATTGTCTTATTGTCTGTGAAAAATGATTTTTATGTTTTTTTTTTCTCTTTTGCAACATTCTGTTTTATTTCTTATACAAAGCACACTTTTATCACAATTAATGTTAATTTTTGCATAACATCGTTTATTAAATGATTATAAATCAAATCCACGCAGTCACAAACATACATAACTTTACAGAAACAAAAAGAAAAGAAAATTATTAAGAAAACATAAACGTGGACGGACATTGAAATCACGAGGACAACAAGACGATCAAAATCAAAAGTCTGACAAATACTCCTCTGCTGGCAAAAAAACTGAAAAAATATTTAGGCTAAATGGTCAATTACATTTAAAAGAAAAAAACAGTAAAAACAAAATAAAAAAGGCCATGTTCTTCTTTGATTTTATGGAGACACATCGTTATAGTTTAAACGGGGTCGTCCTAAATAAATAAACGAAATAAACACCATAAAATAAGAACCATTTCGATTTGTCCTCGTGAGATTCTTTCAGAATTACTTGTTTGTCCAATCAAGTAAAAAATACGACGAGTCTTTAGCTTTCGCTTCTACTAAACCGCATTTCGATTTCAATCATAAATTTTCGACCGACTGTTGGATTTTACAGGAGATTTTTAACTTTCCTCTATTTTGAAACGATCAAGGATCCTGCATGATGGCGGCGAAGATGTTTAGGGAATGAATCGGGTTGTTTTTGGGGAGGAGGATTTAAAAACAAACAAATTAAAAGGAGATTAATTGGACTTTGTATGGTTGATGATTTGAATCGAACCTTTAACCACATCCAATTGTCATCGAATCGTTTGCTAGCCGGCAATTGCGTGACAATCTCTCCTTCGATTATCACTACAATCATATCTTTATCCTCATACCACCCGGTTAAATTTTTCGATAAAGTCGGTACCGTCGGCTATAATTTCATAAAGAGATTCTTTCAGCAAATCGATTAAACTCGAAGTTGTTTGCATGTGAAACAAAAACATCGCCTTTTTTGTTGTTGTTCGGCTCATTGGCCTTTCAGACATCGAACGTCAAAATAGTTTGACGACTTCACGCAAATATTGCAACGAATTCATAGAAAATAATCTTCAACCTGACCTTTTCGACTTTCTTCAGTTGCGGCACCTGTTTCTCGGTCTCCTTCAAGTCGCCCCAATCGGGATCGTTCTTGCCATCGTCCCATTTCGCGTACTTCCTCTTCCTCAACATGGCGCGGAAGTCCATACCGCTCGAATCTAACGGGAATTCGACGGATTAGCGAAATAACTTTTCGAACGGAAGACGCAAATCGATTGCGTCGAAATTCAATCCGAGCTGCTTCTTTATTACCTGACACGTAAAGCACCATTTCGGCGGAATCTTCGCCGTGTACGTTCGAAACGATCACCTTGTACTTGTCCTCGTCGTTCGGCTTCACTTTGCGTATGCAAAGCGTGATTGTGTTCGTTTCGCCGTCGGTGATGAACTTAAATCGACCGCCCTCGATGATTTCGGTGATACCCTGAAATGATCGATTCGCTTTGATTGTCGAAACTGATCTTTCGAACAGATGTTTACCCTGTAGAATTTGAAAGTCGGCGCTGGATCGCCCTCGACTCCAACGGTGATGTATGCATTCGAATCTGACGCGTTAATTATCTTGATTAGCCAATCCGACGCTTTGTTCGGTAATTAAGAACGTTACCTTCAACTGCGGTGTAATTTTCCTCGACGTCGATAATTTGTGCAGGCGAACCCGGTGCACCGGACGGTTTCAACGGCGTCGATTTCTTTTCTTCGATGTCCGAAGTACTCGGTCTACGCACGTCTCCCGTGCTCGGTCGACGACGCTAAACATTTCGTTTCAGTTAGTTTGGTTTTACTCTTTTTCCCGCAAAGACAACCGTTAAGTAAATTAGAGATAATTCACATTAAGTTTAATAAACAAATGACAAAATAACATGAAGCGTTTAAGAGCGTTTATTCGTTCGATCGTTTTAAATGTTTTTTAAGTATTCGCTTGTAAGTTTTTTATCGCATAGCAAGTCAGCTGTGAATGTAGCGTTAATGTTTTAATTTCAATATTCTTTCATTTGCTCCCTTCGTTCGATTTTGAACTTTCAACGAGTATGTACAAGGTGAAAGAAGAAGTCAACAAAAAATAAGCAAATTCCATCAATTAATTCGAAAGAAAAAAAAAACAAAGTTTGCAGCAAAGATCCAAAACTTTCATCGTGTTCTTGTGATAAGGATCTCGCTGTTAAAATTTTAGTAACAGTAAAAACAAGTTGAAAAAAAAATCCTACAAAATAATAAAATGTAATGAAACGAAGAAGAAAATAAATAAAAATAAATGATAATGATTGTAATAACGAATACGATCTACGATTTAATTCATCTAAACTACTTCTAAATGAGAGACACATCCGGATTATTTACATTTAAGTTGTTCTTCTAACATAAACGACACTCGATTTTAACTTTGTTTATAACAATTAATTGTAAATACTACGTCCGCTGTAACTAGAACAGGTTAGAGACAAACATATATAAAAAATATTCATGAGAAATCACGAAGATATAAAAATGTATTGTTTTTTTTTGTAAATCTTTGATTTAACAGGTACTATTCGTAATATTGAAACGCGCTAACCTGTTTATCGAGTCCCTCCTGAATAACACCCGGTCGTTTTCCTTTTTGCTTTAAACGAAACCAAAAAACAATAAAAAATAACGTAATAAAAAAATTTAATCAAAAATAGTTCCTATCTAAGGTAATAAGTAAGTAAGATGAAGAGAAATGAAATGAACGTAAAAAACTCAAATGATAACTCGAAGTAAAATGAAACTAAAACGGAAAAGAAAAGAAAAAAAAGATTATAGTTAAATTGACACCCAAAAAAAATTAATTAAATGTTAAAATTTTCACTATAATCCGATCCAATTGGAAAAAGGCCAGTTTTGTGTTCAACGACACAAATCTCACCTTTGCCTCTAACATCTCGCCAGGTCGTAATTTTCCACCCTGTGGGCAATAGGTAATTTTTCGTTTAAAAAATGTTTCATCAAAATTCTTATTTCTTTCTTAATTTATTTATATGATCTCGTTCTTCTGGGGGCACATACTCGTGGTTATTAATACCACGTCCACCTAAAGCTGCACTCGCCGCCCGAGCTTTTTGTGTGTTCTGGCTGTCGCGTGCTTTGTTAAGATCAATATCATCATGAACTTCATTCGAATACCATTAATTCGTAAAATACATTCGTATTGACTTTTATATAAAACGTGATTACTTTCGAAATTTGGAAAAACAACGCTAGAAATGATTGTTAATCGTTATAAATTAACAGTATCTTTTGGAATTAGGACCCAGAATTTTTGACTCGCATATTATCTGAAACGTGGTCAACAAAATTCTTGGTCCGCAATCATAACGTTAAGTGATTGATAGAAGTTCATTATGAATTGTAAAGTTTGTTTTGAACATTTTCGCAGAATTCTTGTTTGTTTGTTTGTTTTTTATAGCGTGCAACGAACAACACTGAAGACGGACTTAAAAGAAAGACAAATAAAAAACGTAAACGCATTGTTCGTAACATGCAGAGTGAATATTTGGACATGAACAATCAGGCGATTATAAATATCAAAATCAAAAAAAGAGCGTCCAGCTGAAAGTGAAATCGATTAGACGTTGCTAGAGGCGAACGGTTACAACATTCCCCGCCGGTTTGTCTGTTACCTTTTTCTCTTCAAGGACCTCGCCGGGACGCAATCGCCTATGTTCCTAATAAAAAGAGTGCATTTAAACAAACACTAAACAATTAGTTTACACAAAGTGACGTGAAAGATTCGAATGAACGTATAAGCAACGAACTCCACCTTTTGTTGTTTTTTTTTGTTGCTCATCGATATCTGCGTTTGGGAGAGAAATTCGCATTAATTAATGATGAAAATAACCGTTCGTATACCTCGTCACTAATGATAAGACTGGCCCTACGTCCCACTTCTTCCGGCGGCACTAACGAACCGCGGCGACCGACCTGGAGACCCGGTGCCAACGACGTCTTCCTCGGTTCCGGCGATCTCTCTTTTACAACAGCTATCTTCGGCGGTTCCACTTTGTTCATCTCAGCCTTTTCCACGACCACCACCGGTTTTTCCTTTATCACACGAAAAATTCTCTCATTTTAACGTTCAATAACAAAGTTGCAATTTTAGTAGCACAAGAAAATGTTGACGATAAGCAAGAAGCAAACGTAAAGCCATCATTTTTCTCGTATACGTTTATATGAAAGCACTTTTAAAATTAAGAATTGACCTCCAAAGAATACAATCTGACTGAGTTTTAGCAAAGATTGAGCGTTTGTTTGAATTTCCGGGGGTGAAAAACAAACGTGTCTGCTGTATTCTTGTCAGCCCTCCTTTCGTTCTTTAAGCTTAATTTTGAAAGGCGATTCATGTTATAGGTAACTCAAAAACATTGTTTTTCTTCACCTTTGTGAGTTTAGTTTTATCCCTGCCGCCGTACATGTAATCGTCGCCTTTCTCATATTTCTCAAGTTCCGGTCTCTCATAGTCGGGTATTTCGTACAAACCGTAATTATCGTCCTTCTTCTCCGGTTTTTTCGCCGGTTTCTTCTTTTCTTCTTCTTTCGGTTTCTCCGGCACCTTCTGTTTTACAATTTCGATACATATTAATTCAAATAATACATTATAAACTTTTAAAATAAACTGCGTCCCAAAAGAAAATGAACCGCATAGTAGTAGACCTACAGATTTGAAATTATGTGAAAAGAATTGATACCTTGAAACAAACCAATTAATGTTTGAAACATATCTGTCGTTCAAGGAAGAAGTTGCATTCCGTCAAAAGTTTTAAATCTTGCGTTTTGCATTCGCCATTCGGCGCCAAAACACATACGTAGAATAATGGGTAGATACCGACGAATCTAGGTTCTGCTTTTGGGCACTCTGATGGAAGCCATCGGTTTAGACTTCCCAGAGGCAAAATTTTGATAAAGTCTAGGGTAACAGTGTGGGGTGCTGTACATTTTGGAGGCAGGTCAGCTACATCGACGTGGTTCTGGAGCCGTTTGTTCTTCGGACGATTTAGAATGATCCAAGAACAATTTCCCAGGAAGACAATGCGCGACCTCCCAGTGCCAACATAACTGTGGATACTTTGAAAGAAGTAAGTGATAGCTTGCGATACGATACCTGAGGGGACAATGGACGATCTGATTTGCAGCTTGCCCAAAAGAGTTGCTGTAAATGTTTGGGGAGATGTTACGCATTATTAACTTCTTTTATTGATAGATATCGTTCGATGTCTTTGAAAATCTATTCGATTATTTGTCACAATGAGCTACTTAAATGCGCATAATTTCAAACATCTACGTCTACTTCTTGTAGCCGGTTCACTATTTTGGGATGCAGTGTAATTCGTATTTAGAATAGAATTTACAACATTTACGTAACCAAACGTCGAACAGAAACGGTTAAAATGTGAATTTAATCGATACTGATCTTATTTATTAGCTAATCAATAAAGACGATTTAGCAATAAGATCACCTTCCAGTTTGTAAAGCAGCCCATCCAAAGAATGCTTGAAGTGATAGTAGAAGAGTGGATTTATTATAAGATACATTTTAAGGAAGAAAGTCCTTAAGTTCAAATGCCGGAATATCTTATAATAAACGTTAAAGAAGATATTTAACGTCGTGCATCAGAAATAATCTAAAATAAGCATGCAAGCTTCAAGAAGTTACGTGATTGAAAAAAAATCCTTCGAACAATAACCAAAAACTTCGAAGAGAAAAATCATAAACGAACCTCGCAGAGGACGATCAAAAATCATCGGAAAAACGTATTTCAAGATGAAAATCATTTCCTTTAAAGACAAAAAAGTTGTAAAAAGTGTACGAGGAAACATGCATTTCTTTTTTAGAAGTAGAAAAGTAGCTGAAACGACGACGAATAATAGAACGAAGAGTTGTTTCATTGCGAAGAGAATGAAATTGAAAAAGAGATAAAGCGAAGATTCTCTTTCGTTTACCTTCAACTCGTATTCGTTTATCGTTGCTTTCTGATGCTCTCTTATTTGACGTACGACAGGTTTCAATTGAACGTTCAAAAACGAGTCCGAATAAATTATTTTCGGCGGCACGTAATTGTGCCTTACAATCTGTACACATTTGATTAGAAGATGAACATTGCGAAATAACTTACGAACAGTAAGATCATTGATCTCAAAAATAAAATCAAAAACCAAAGAAAGAAGTTTGTCAAAAAAATGTTTGTAAAAGAATTTGTTTTCCAATGTGTAAATTTGTCTGTGACTCGCGTCTGTTTGTGTGTAAACGTAAATTGAATTAAACTTAAATGCTATTTACCTTCGGGGTTGACTTTAATTTAATGTCAGCCAGATTCTCTTCGGCCTAACAAATGCAAAAACACGGACGACAGGACGGCACATGAAACATAACAAAGAGACATTCACAATGAAATTTGCTCGGAATCAAATTAATTATGCTTAATTCTAAGAAATAAGTTCTACGAGAGACGTTAATTAACATGAAATCGGAAACAGTTGTTAGTCGAGCAAAGAATAAAGTTGAGAAGATAAGACGTGTAAATTTGTTTTCGTGTGAGGTCTACCTGCAATGGACTCGGTTTTCCTTTCTTATCGACCGTCGCGGTCTTCGCTTTGTCGGCGACCTTTTGCACCATCTGTTGCTTCTCAGCTTCCGGCTCCTGTATCAACGGGATCTTCGCCGCCGGTTCTTTTATCGTCGGCGTCTTCGATTCGGGCTCTTTTATCGTCGGCGTCTTGATTTCATCCTTCTTTTCTTCCGGCTTCTTCAATTCGGCCTTCTTTTCCTCCGGTTTCTTTTCGTCCGGCTTCTTTTCGTCGGTAACTTTCGCTACCTTCTTCTCCTCATCTTTTTTAGTCACTGTCTTCGACTTAGTGTCAAATGGTTTGGCCTCAGTGTCATTGGTCGGTGTCGTGGGTGTCGTGGGCTGTTTATTGTACATTTATTCGTACATTAATCACAATTTAGTCTACTGGCACGAATTCGAAGGCAATTTCAAATGAGATTAAACTTACGGCTTCCGGCGTCGATTCGAGTCTCTCCGGTTTCGTCTCCTTCACCTTCTTCTTAACGACTTTCTTCTCATCGGAGACGGACGATCGTCGCGATTCGGACGTTTCTTCTTCGAATTGAACGGAAGATCTGCGGCTGGACGACTTAACTTCGCCGTCCTGTACAATCTAAATGCGAATTGGATTAATTGTTATAGGAATCGTTCGATCGATTGATTCGGCGGAATCATTTAATTACCCTCTCTTCGGTCTTCATAATCGAGCTTCTTCTTGACTCCACCTTGGTCTCTTCAACCTAAACGGATCGATTAGGAATCGTGTGTTTTACGTGTGTGTTTGTGCGATCGCAATAATTCAAATACAATACCTTTTGCACGGACGAACGTCTTTCGGCTTTCTTTTCAACCTCCTAAAATCGACACAACAACAACATTGATTTACACATAGACACAGGATCAATATCGAACAGTTTACCTCATCTTTGGTGATGCGCTCGACTTCTTTGACTTTCTTTTCTTCCTCCTTCTTCAAAAACAAACATTTACGTTTAATCGACAGCGACAATAAAAAATACAAACAACCAATTTGATTTCTCTGAAATACTGTACCTTGGTTACCTTCTTCTCGTCCTTCTTCTCCTCCTTCTTTTCGACCTTCTTTTCGACCTTCTTCTCGTCCTTCTTTTCGACCTTCTTCTCCTCTTCCTTTTTCTGCAAAGGAAATCGCCCATTTTTAATTCGCATTCAAATTAATACGACGGTTTTTTGATCAAATTAAGTTCCAATTGTGTTTGAATCGGTTGCGTTTGAATTGTGCTTTTACCTGCTTCGGTTCCTCTTTTTCTTCTTCCGCTTCCGGCACTTTAGCCTTCTTCTTCTTCTTGGTTATCGTGTCTTCCTCCTCCTCAATCTCTTCCTCTTCCTTTTGGTTTGAGTGTAAATTTGTTTGTGTGCGAAAATTTTGATCGTTATCACAAGCGTTCTTTGGTGTTTTCTTCGAGAACTTACCTTGACTTCCTTCGTTTCTTCGACCTCCTCTTCTTCTTCCTCTTCCTTCGCCTTTTTCTCGGTCACCGTTAAGATGGCAGCGGTCTCGTCCTCGCCGAATTCATTCTTCGCGACCACTTTGTAAGTGCCCGAATGCGATATTTTCGATTTGCTTATACTCAAATGGGCCGTGGTGCCATCGAACGTGATACTGATCTCGGTCGACGATTTGATCGTCGTCTGGTTACGATACCAAACGATCGTGACCGTCGTGTCGGTCACTTTGAGGCTCGTTATGAAATCGACCGTTTTGCCTTCTTCCGTCGTCACGTTCGTCAATTTGCTCAGTTTCGGCTTCTCGCCTTTCGGTTTCTCTTCCGGCGGCAATTCGGTTACCTCGACGGTTTGCGATGTCGCCTCGCCCTTTTCGTTTTTGGCGACCAACTTATAAAAGCCTTTGTCCGTCTTTTGCACGTCGGATATTTCGAGTTTAACCGTGAACTCGCCCTGAAATCAATTTTTCTTTGTAAGTTTCGATTTTCGCAAATAAGTTTCGAAACGATTATTTTAACTAAAGTTCGCAAGTTTGTCGCTAGATTATCGCAAACACAGAAACTTACGTCTTTGACGGGTTCGACGAACACTTTGTGCCTGGTGTCCTCCTTAACCGCGGTTTCCTCCTTGAACCAAGTGCAGTCCGGTGCGAATTTGCTCAGCACCTTGCACTCGACGACGACCGTACGTTTCTTAATGATCTTGATGACTTTCGGTTTCTCTTTGATCACCGGTATTATTTCGATGTTGAGCGTCAGATTGGCATTGAGCTCTCCCAGAGTATTCTTAATGTTGCACTTGTACAAACCGGAGTCTTCCGTTCCCGGATCTTTCAGTTCGAGCTTAATGTAATAGATCTCTTCTTCGATCTTTTCGACGCTTATTTTGATCTTGCTGGATTCGACCACTTCTTTGCCCTCTCTGTACCAAACGATCGTCGGCTTCGGATTGGCGCGCACTTTGCAGTCCATCACGACCAACTTGCCACCTTGGTGCGACGTGATGCGCGGCTTCTCGACGAAAGTCGGACCGTCACCTTCCGGTTCCGGTTCAGCCTCGATGTTCAAGTTTAAGTTTGCATTACTCTCGCCGTATTCGTTCTTCACGTGACACCTGTAAGTACCGCCGTCCGGTGCCGATGGATCCTGTCAAATATTTTCGATCAAGAACAAGAATTCAGACGTAGATCGTGAATCTCGTGCGTTACCTTTAATTCGATCGTTAGTTCGTACGTGTCTTCTTCGACGTCGATCACGTTCATTGTGATCTTGGCGGATTCCTTAACGACGGTAGTGCCGCGGAACCACGTGACTTCCGGTTTTGGTTTCGCTTTGCACTTGCATTTCATCGTGATCAACGTGCCACTTTCATTCGGTATAATCTTTGGTTTCTCGATGAACGAAGGCGCAAAACCGGCTGCATCGTCGCCACCTGTCGCGGGGGGGGAAAAACGAATGAGTGTTAGCGTTAACAAGGATCAACGGGAACCGTTCGTCTATCGTCAAGGCCATGCTCATGCAATCGATCCGATTCAATTGTAACATTCTATTATTGCACGTGTGTCAGGGCATTTCAAAACTGTTAAATTTGATACGTTTCGGTTGTCTTGGTTTTAGTTTTCGCAATGAACAAACGCCGCTTTTAGGGGGGATTCGTTTCTGTTTTTGAACGGGGTGAAGAACTCGACAGAAACGGAGAGCTAGACGATCACGCGACACGATGGGACGTGATGGCGATGAAGACGGCACCGATCAAGTGCGACTGCTGGACCCGATTTGAATCAGTTTGTCTTTCTTGCTTTCTTTCTTTCGCCTGCTTGCTTGCATTTCTTTTAACGGGTAAGGGCCATTACCTTGGAAATTAAGCGAGATGTTCGCATTGCTCTCGCCGTAACTATTGAACGCGTTGCACCGGTAGTTGCCGCCATCTTCACGAGTCGGATTCGAAATTTCGAGCGTAAGCATAAATATATCTTTGCCCGCCGGCTTCCTAATCATGCGTATGCGATTATTGTCGGCGACAGCTTTCGTGCCCTGATACCATGTTATATCCGGCGCCGGATTGGCCTCGAGTAAACACTCCATGACCAATATGTCCCCATCTTGTCTGATCGTCGGTTTCTTAGGGAAACGTGGCGCTTTACCGTCCGGTATTCTGTGAAATAGACAATTGTATTCGGACACCGAAATAATCGCTAGGGAGGCAATTGTTCAATTTGCCGTTGTATTTTAGAATTGATTTTATTTTTAATTTTTATTGATTGATTCCCTTACTTTGGTTTACCGTCCCCTTCGAAATTCAAATTAATCGTCGACACACCGACGCCGTATTTGTTTTTCGCAACGGCACGGTACTCGCCTTTATCGGACTTTTCGACGTTCGTTATTTCCAAACGCGCCATATGATACAATTTCTGATCCATTTCCAAGCTCATCGTATAACGTCCGCCCGCCACAATCTCTTTATTACCGTGGAACCTGCACGTGTTTTTACGGTACTCAACATAGATATAGAGCACAGAATATTGGTAAAACACAAACAAAATAGCCTAACCAGCTAATTTATCCCTAAAATACATACCACTGCAGCTCCGGCTTTGGGTCGCCGACGCAACGGCATTCGAATGTGATTTTATTACCGTCGTCTGACTGACGTATTACCGGCCGTTCAGTGAACGTTGGCTTGATCCCGTCTTCCGGCACCGGTGCTTCGTCGCCTGTGCACATCAAATTCAATCCTAAATTGTCGCCGCCAACACGTGTCTTTGCTTTGTTTTGACTTTCTTTCTTTCTTTCTTTCTTTGTTTGTTTGTTTGTTCGTGTTAAACAACTGGCCAACACTCGCGCATACGAAACAATGGTCAGAATGAAAAGCTCAGCTTTTAAATATGCCCTAACAGTGTTATTGAACCAATAAGAATAATAAATTATATAATTGATATGATAATTAAATCGAATACGCTGAAATAGAAGAGTAGAATAAAAGAGAGAGACTGAGAGAAATTCGGAATGAGAGAAAATTGCAAGAACATGGCCCTTTCTTTCGCTTCCTTAGACATATAATAAACATAAAATCAACTCAATAATTTCTGTTACAAACATACCTCTATGTAGATTCGTTAAAACTGATTAGTTTAGCATATACAATTCGCATTTAACTTAATGTTTTCCTTGATTAATTAATTTTTTCTGCATTTTTGTTCTTATCCTCTGTACAAACTACACACGTAATCAGTTACACTGTACACGGATGATATTAATTGGGGTTTGGGTTAAATAAAAAGAAAAAAAAACTGCAAAATTAAAAGCTGAGCTTAATTAAGCGCCGGTTAGTCCAATTGTTTCTGTGCACGAGTGCTGATGTTTATATATATCTTTTTTTTTTGGGTAATTTTTTTTTGTTTATGGTCTTTTGGGTAAATTATTTCATCAGCTCATAAAATGTATAAAAATTCGTTTGCATGAAAATGATTAAATCCATCCAAAAGATGAAAGCTCGTTTCGTTTATTTTACTTGATTTTTTATCGTGCGCTAGCACCGTCAAAAAATGCTGCCACTTGATTGAAAGAGAAGATGCTCGAACGACGTTTGCATTACAATAATTGGATGTTGAGAGTTCGGAGTACAAAATAAACGGCGGGGTTAAAAGCTGCTGGATAAAAGCGAGCTAATCACTCACTTCTAAACTAATTACTTTCATTTTCGTGAATTCACAATTTGGTTCTAATTCGAGATTTCGGCCTAAATGGAAAAGCATCGTCGAAACTTATCGTTTCTCTTCGTTCAAAAGCTCAATATGTACATTTTTATAGACAAAAAAAGGTAAGCTTGATTAAAGTGAAATACGTAAATTAATGGAAACACACTTACTGTCGAAATTCAAGCTGATCGTTGCGTTGCTCTCGCCGAGCTCGTTCTTTGCATTCACCTTATATTTACCAGCATCCTCAACGGTAACGTTTTGTATTTCGAGCGTTGCAAAGTACGAGTGACCATCCTTATCTATCCTCAGCTGTAATGTCATAAAATGAAGCAAACATTATAATCATGGAATGATGTTAATTAAAAAAGCTGGAAGAACGAACAAACCGAATAAACAAAATTAGTTTCATTTACATTTTCAACTTACGACGGGTAATAAATATTATTAATTGCCATAGTAGAAAATATTAATGTACGCGAAACATAAAATTAGAACTTCTTAACGATTATTTTGTCCTTTCGCAATTTTGTCACGCCGTTTACGTTAATTAATTATTTAGTGCCAATTTCTGTTCCAATTTTTATTTTCTTAAGCAAAGCAGCAATTTCATAGGCAGCGCAGTCATTATTCGCTAATAAGCACAATGTATGCGTGATAAAATATGAATCAGAATCGGTTATTTGAAACATTTGGCCGGTTGTAAATAACGTTTGGGCATATTTGCTTAAATCTATAAATAAAGGAGGAAAAATGTTTTCATCCACTGCCAATGTAATAACTTTAGTGGAATAAAAAACAAATTAATTCAATTTGTATCTAAGAGAGCCAGAGAGAGAGATTCTTCGCGAAAACTTTCAATGAAGGCCCTAATAAAATAGAGAAATTCAATTAACACGAAATAACCTAGATTGTAAATCCGGGGGCAAAAAAGTGATGTACGTGTTTGTGTGCGAATATTATAACAGTTGTTGCATGCGCTTCTGTAAAAATAGAACAGATTTCGGTGCCAGAAAATAAAGAAAGAGCGGCCGCACCGCTTGCTGTTGTCTCTTTCGTATGCCATCTCAATCATCACGTTTTAATACGAATTTTTTATTACATAAATTTCAAATATTCGCTCGCTCGCTCGCTCGCATTTAGCTGAACGTTAATTGAACGTTACCTTGTGTCTTGGTGACTCCTTTACGGCGGTCGTATTATGGAACCATGTCACGACCGGACGAGGGTCCGCCTGGATGCGACACTCAAAAAGAAGCCTTTTTCCATCGTCCTCTTGCCTGATGGCAGGCTTCTTCGCGAATGTCGGTGCAATGCCGTCGATTTGTCTAAACGAATCATTTTCAAAGTTACATCTTAATCACGAAAATCGAATATCGCGCGCGAGCTTTCCCGCTTTCTCTTGCGAAAATAATACGAAGGAAACATGACCCGTGACGTATATTTTAACTACGTATATTTAAATTTGAATAGATAAATATACATGCCAAAATTTGGCGAAATCTCTTATTCGAAGCGTAGGACGCTCGAATCGATCGTCCTTCCTTTTCGCTCTCACGAACTCTTATTTCCTTTTCGAACGGTTTACTCGTTTCATATAAAAATGTGTATATATTTAGCTTAGAGATTCATAAATCTTTACTTACTTCTCTTTCGGTTCGTCCATAGCTGCAAAAGAATAGAAGGAGATAGAGAATAGTTTGTTTAAATCGAAAATTAGATCGTAATAGCGCCAGCTCGCGACTAGCATATTTGCAATTGAACGGTTGACATTAATTTTCGTCTGAAGCTCGAAGGACGAGAAAGCGCAAGATTAAGAAAACGAGAGGATCGAAATGAGGAGTTCGCAATGTCATTTCGTCGCGTTCGTGATCTAATTCTTCGATCTCGCTCATTTCGTCCTTCGACTTTCCTTCGCAAAGCGACATCGCTTCGAAAACTTGATGAATCGACACTTACGGCTAAAGTTGAGGTTGATCGACGCGGCGACCTCTCCCATTGTGTTCTTAGCTTTGACCTTATAAAGGCCAGCATCGGTTTCGATGACATCGTCGAGTTCGAGTACCACTAAATATTTATTGCCGCCCAATGATTGTACTTTAAAGTTCGTACGTTCGTCCTTCGTTAACAACGTGTCACTTCTGAACCACTCGATTTCTGGCTTCGGCGAAGACAACAGCTGACATTCGAATATGAGACGATTGCCATCGTCTTCTTGCCGCAGTTGCGGCTTTTGGGTGAAGCTGGGAGCGAAATCCTCTGCCACTCCCATGCTTTCGATTTGTTTATTATCTTGATAACATGGACGTTAAACACAATCCCCTAAAATATCCAATTGAATTTTGATTACAATCTCATCATCATCATCATCGACAACGTTCAAAATCATTATATTTAATTGCGAAACAATTTCTCGTTGAACGGAACAACTTGAAAGCGTTTCGAGTGGTCCAAGATTGATTTCGTACTTTGGTTCAAAAAGGGCAGTATGAAAAGGAAAAAAATATTTATTCTTTCGTTTGATTCCTCGTCAAAGGTTAAGTAAGTATGAAAATGTGATTTGAATAAATAATTATTTCTTTCTTATCGAAATTTTCGCATTTCGTTATCCTGGCCACTTCACACTTCACCAACGCGACAAAATCACTCTCTTCATTTAAGATGCAATCTTCAATACAAGAATGAATAAATCCATCAAAAAAATCGACTTACTTCGATTGAGTGGATATTATTAGGTAAACGTGTGCACTAAAACTCTCACTGAAAAGGATCACCACCACGGTACCGCGTCAAGTGTTCGCACAAGGGCCAAAAAAATAATAAAAAAAGAAAGAAAAACGTGGCACAGGCGCGTCGTCAAAGTCGTTCGTCTCAAATCCCAGAGGTTGCTTCGTGGCCTCCCAAAGCAGTGACTAAATTGATGCTTCACTTGCACCCTGATCCTAAGCTAAAAGCAACGACACCGATTCCCCACCAGCAAAAAAGTTACCAATATGTCACATCCACCCCACCAACGGGATGGATACATAGACAACTTTTTTTCGATGCAAAACTGGCATTGCAAATTTTCTGACCGGCTCCCAATAAAAAAGGGATTTTTATTTATTACTCACATGTAATGACTAATCGTCGATATGCATTCCGCGTTAATTGCGATTTGCTTCGATCTTTGCGCGCCCCCGTCGAACTTTTCGAACAATTCGAGCGTTATCTAAGAAATCAAGAAAAGAAAATCCCTCCTTCTTGATTAAAATTAACGTTTCAGTTTTTCTCTTTGTATTTCCCTGTTCCATTTCAATATAAAAATAAACATTTTATTTATTCGTTCGCAATTAATTTTATTACATTCTTCTTCTTCTTCTTCTTCGTCTCGAAGTCCCCCGTTGCGCGTTCTAGATTTGAGCAGATTTCCGAGATTACCCATTTTCAAAAATAGCAAATTGTTTTCGAATCAAACAGATGCGAATAAATATTTTTCTTTTTCCGTATAATTGAGTTTAATATAAATTCAGTCTAAATTTATAAAGGAAAGCAAACCGAATTGGAGATTTTAAAGAATTATCACGGCGAGAAATAATTTCAGAACGAAATTAGAACTCGTCCGTGACACGTTGTATTTATTATTCGTTTACCTGACTTGTGGAAAGCGATCGCAAAACCAACTCGAAGTCTTCGCCGATATGAACTAGTTCATACGGTATAAAAAGACTGCGGCACATTTAATGCCGAATAAATGGGAGCCAATGTGGCCTTACGGTGTTGGTATTTCATTTTTCTTTTTCGTCGGCTTAGTGACTATTTTTAGATAACCATTCTGTTAAATGCACATCCAAAAGTAATTGAACGTACACATTAGCATCTATTTTCAATATTATTCCGCCGATCCGACTGAATGGCCTGAGGCAAAACGTTCCATCGACCGTTCCTCCGTTCCTCGATCTTCGCAGATTCCTCTATGGCAAGGAGGACGTGAAGGGAGAGAAACTAAGAAAGGACGTCCTGCAGAAAGAGAAGGAGACGGAAAATGATCATCGTTTGTGTTTATCCGAGCGGTAGAAGCGACCGAATGGCCAATCGACGCGCATTATATTATTCTCTCTAGAAATAACTGTTCCTCGGTCTGTGTATTTTTAGTAGAGAGACCGAAAAGAAAAAGAGAATGTAATCTTATACACATAAGTAATATCCCATGCCAAACCATATAGGGCGGCGCGACGCGCCTGCGGACGACAGAAAGCGTCCAGACGTTCCTTGGGTAGCGCAGGCGCTCATTCAAATAAAAATAAATTTCAAAACGAAAAAAAGATACATTTCGAATAAATTATAATGAAGAGAACGCAATGATCTGCTTATTAAATTAAAGGGACGGCCGTTTAACAAATCGCTAACGCCAATCGCTGCAAATTGTTGTTCGAGCGGATAGTTTCCGTTTCAACACGAATGTTCCCGCACTTAAGTCAGGACCGTAATAATGTTCGCATTAACGCCGCAGCTTTCTCATTTACTTGCTTAACTCCTAATCTCTCCCTCTCTTTCACTTTTAATGGCTTTCTAAATCAAAAGTTCGACGCTTAAATAGTAAAATTCTGGCGAAATGTTCGGATACGCACCGAGTAAAAGCTCTCGAGTTTACTTGTGACACCTGTAGATTGTTCAATTACTTCCACGTAAGATTTGATAACGATAAATGAACAAGGAAGGAATTTCAAATTGGATTTTATAAGATTTAATTGGTTTAATATCCCGAATCGAACGTTTGTAAACAAATTTAAATTGAAAACTTTATATTTTGCGAGCATTAAAAAATAATAATGAGAAAAATAATTACGATTGAAACGCAATGAAATCCGATTTATGACATGTAGTACATTAAATAATGCTTTTATAGTTGGCATTAACGATTTATTCAGCAGGATTATTTTTGCATTGATCTTTCTATACTTATCGCAACATTTATCATTATAATCTTACAATAAATGAAATATCTTGAATTTTATTTCAGCGAAAATAAATAAAAATTTATCTCTAAACTGAAAATTGTTTCACGTGTATAATATTTCTTTTCTCTTTCTCAATATGTTTCGTTTCGTATATTAATGTAAGTGGGCAGCAGATTTCGTTTGTGAAATTGACAAAAAAAAGTTACACATTTCGTGCCAAAAACCCTGTCAAGCATTTTTTTTTAATGTTTCAGGTCTAATGATAACAAACCATCTGTAAAGCGATTAAAATCATTTAATGGGAGTTGATAATCAATCTGTTTATGACTCCATTACATACTATATTATATTAAAAATTTACTAATGAAAATAACATTCTTGGATATTCAAACGTGTACGCGTGTGTGCATATATTAATTACACACAGGAAAATGATGTTATAAACAAATCTTAAGTTATTACTATTACATTAAACAAATCCATCTACTAAACTAGTTATTTTGAACTACGCTTGAAAAACAAACATCTATACGTTATACAGGGTGTTTAAAAAGGAATGTCACATACTTTAAGAGGTGAAAAGATGGCCCAAGATAAGCTGGAAAGTCTTAATGAACATGGGGCCGAAAGTGGACGGTTCCGGAGTGAAGAAGGATTCTGACACTTTGTTGCTTATCTCCGTTTATTTCTTTCTTCTTCACTAACTAAATTGACAACGGTTATGTCACACATAGGATTGGTAGTCAAATGATTTAAGTATTCTAGATGTCTTTTGTTTGGGAATATTTGAAGAGGTTAGTTTAATGCTCCACCTGTAAATGACCTCAAGGAGCTTGAAACAACAAATCGAGATCAAAGACGCCAACGAATTGAAGCCAACGCTTGATTGCCTCTTGATTCTTCGAAAGAATTCGACGATACTTTTGCAGCAAAGACTGGTCGTGGCTGCTCTGAAATGGGGGGAGAGCACTTTCGAACATCTTCTGTTCCTTTGTTGTTGTTTTTTTCTTCGTAGTTTGCATTTTATTTATTATAACCCCTTAGAGTTTCTGACGCCATTTTAAGCACCCTGTATACATTTCTAAAACTGTAATGTAACGAGAAATTTTTCATGTGAAAACAAATTGGTATTGTTTATTTTCACAAAGTATTGTAAGCCTTACATTTTCGCGAAAAAACACGAGACGTTCACGTATTTTCGTGAAAATTATTTAACATTTCCAACAGACAACTACATGTAAATGCAATATCAAAATTACTAAAATAAATAATCATTTACACGGTTATGATCAACAAAGATCTTCGTGTCAAAACGACCAGCGAAAATAAACTAATGTAATCAGCGAAAGATCCGCACTTTTAATTGGTAGGTAAAACATTGTCCTCACTTCTTTGGTTACTGGGTTACCAATAAAGATTTAATCGTTTTGTGGAATCAAATGAAAGTTAGAAAGTGAAATTATAGCCTGAAGGAAGTTTTGAAATGTATTCATTTGCATTCGTAAAGTGGAGCTTTTAAGGAAAGTGAATTCAAATCTGAAATATGCGAATGAGATTCTAATAAAATCGAAATAAATATTTTTATTTAGACAGGAACTATCTAATTTTATAGCAATTAACCATAATTTTCTCACATTCAAATAAACAAATGGAAGAAAATATTTTTAAAGCGTATGATTTATAAATCCTTAAATAACCGAATTAGTATCAACAAAAAGGTTTTTTTTATATCCATATTTCAAGAGATTGTTGTAACATAGGTTTTACCACTTAGCAGAAAAATACAAGTGAAATTACGGTTTAAAATTAAACGGTTATACATCCATAAGCGAATGTTGGCATTAAAAAAAAATATCCATTTTCTTAATCATACTAATAGGTGCAACAACATGTATTTTCTTTTTTGTGATTCACAACGTATGTATTCGTTACAGTTTTGAATATTATCCAAAAAATATAAACCCCTTTTATCCAAAAATAAATTTATTTATTATCATTTTTAATCCAATTCTTCTTTTAAATTTATTTCGTTTGTTCAAAAAGAAATTGTTTATAAATAATTAAATGTGATAAGTTTAATTTCGATCGCAAAAACGCTGATTATCATCATTTTCAACATATTAAAATACTTTTTTATACTTTTGGCATCGCTCATGATCTATTTGTAAGATCTCAAATATTCGAACAATTAATAGTCGGAAAAAGTCCTAGATTTCCGAATATTTACCACATTTTCCTTCCTGAAAAAATGTGTTTCGCTGGTTACTGTTAACAGTTCATTATAAGCATAATTAAATCTTTAAAAAATTATCGTCGTACAAGTTCGCAATTAGAGTAAATTACAATGAAATAATTGTTTAATTAGCCATCACTATTTATTATTAGAGCAGGTGATTAAACGCAGTGACACGAGTCACTCAAAATATTAGTTAAATAAAATCATACACTGAATCAGCGAATGACGCTTTCTTCCGTTGCAAAATTTACATTTTTAATAAATTTCTTAACCCTAACAACGTTCTTATGCGTAATTAAAGAAAATGAATTAGTATCTGTTAATTTTCCACGAAAGCGTCCTCTAAAAGCGAATGTGAGTATAATCGATAATTAATTTTATTTTAATTTTCTTATTTCGTTTTCAACTATTATTTTTAATATTCAATTTATAAATGCCCCATTTTTAGCACGTATGCCAAGATCAAAGAATACAAATAATTGTGAGAGAGATGATATCCTTGCTACGACTAAACTAAAAATAAAATCATATCGTTAATACGATACTCAAGTAGATCTCCTTCGGGGAGTAAGAACTAATTTAAGTGAAAATGTTGCAATTAGATTATTGATGTTATCTTTGGCGAATTCATTAAAAACTACGTATATTTCTGCCCGATGAGGAGTCGTTGTTGTTTTAATTTCATTTTTAGTTGATGACACCTACATCTTAAACAAGCGTGTTTTGTAAATATAGTTTTGAGAAAAGGAAGGATTTTCTGTTATAGTCTCTCGTTCGTTATAAGGATAATATCGTAGATTTGTATTCGAAACAATAATTTTCTTTCATCAATTAATGGGATGTACAGTATTTACAAATGCCAAAGTCTTTTGCAAACTGGTAACACACTGGCCGATTTTATAAATAGTCCTTGTTCTAATTTGAGCATCTACATATCGTCCTACTAAAATATCTCTACGTACACACATTTATAAACCACTAACGCCCCCATTTAGATGACGCTCATTGGGGTTATTCAAACTAATAAAATAATTGGTACAAGAAAAAAATTACTTTTGCAATGCCACGTTATAAGGATTCCCCTGTAGTTCGACGTCGGAATAATTAATCGTTTCAAGCTGAATAGAATGAAACGTCGATAATTTCGTTCAATATTGTTGCATCGCGAAAAATGATATTTTCTGCGATTTTCTAAATATACAATTCGTGCAAATACGTTGACATTTAAAACAGAGCAAATAAATTCTAAATACGAAATTACATAAGAGTCTATCGTATTACTTTAGTTATTTTTATAATATTGTAACTAAAAATATGGTATTCACTTTTTTTATGCTTTGTCCGTGATGCTCTTTTCTTTTTTTGTATCGGGAATTTTATTTCAATCGCAACTATTTGCATAATTAATCGTGCCGCTTCGGCTAAACTTCATTCCAAATTTCCCTTGTAAACCGCCATTTTTTTATGAATGTTTTTATAAATATCACGTTTAATTTAGGCAATACAAATTAATTTTCTGCTTGTTTTGCATTTCAATATTTCGTACTTGTGCCAAAAATAAAATAACCAAATGATTCGCAATACACTAAGGCCGACCTGTTCAATTAGTATCACTTACCTCTTGGTTAGTTTTTACCTGATCCTTTGATCCAATGTTGTCAAATATCTGGCCATCTGAAGCGTCAACAATCAATGGCAATCAGCAATTCGGTTTCTGCGGCTAACTCTAAAGGTAAAATTGCAGAATGAAGAAAATTCAATTTAAACGATTAGTAAAAAGTCAACTTAAAATCTATAAAAGCTTCAATTTAATTTAGTTCCAGTTTTTCCGTTATTGTGTTTAAATCGAGCTAAAAAATGATTCAGTTCTATAATTGGAGAACTTTCCCTTGCAGTTAAACTGAAACCAATTTTCAGGAGGAAGTTTAAAAGGATATTGCCTGAAAAGATTGAACATTCGCGCGCGATTAGCGGTAAACCTTGAATTTTGCATTAAAATGTGTATTTATAAAGATAAACCGACTAAAAGAAATTATTTCCGCGTTGTTTGCATAGTAAAAAGTTGTACTTTTATTACGTGATTAATGCTAGTAACATTAACAAACAATTCATTTTTTACTGCACGGCAATTACAATTGATTCGAATTGTGCGATAAACTCGTTCGTATGCGAAAACGACTGTAAACCAGTATCGTTAATGTTCAGGTAACTTTTTCTTTCGAAAAATAAAACGAATAAGTAAAATAAATGGAATTTTATTCAATATCACAAATCGATTTAAACATCTGTCTCGATTTCAGTACTAGTTTCAGTAATTTCCATAGCTTCGTAGCTGCTGTTCGCATCAACGTCCAAAGACAACGACGCCGGATATCTGCGAATCGGGAATTTGATCGGTGTCGAAAACTTGCTGTGCTGCACCTCGGAATCGATAAATTTCTCGGTCGCCTCGATACTTTTTAACAGTCGCTTATTTTCTTCAGGACTATCAATCAATATCTCGGGAACAACGTTCGATTGATCTTCATCGACATTCGGCTCTTCTAGATTTTCAATCGAATCTTCAGTTGATTCGTCCTTCTTAAACTCTTCCTCATTAAAGTCTTCCTCTTTGTTTAAGTTTTCGTCATTGTTTAAGTTTCCCTCTTGATTTAAGCTTTCCTCTCTCTTTAGGTTTCCTTCTTCATTTAAGTCTACCTCCTTATTGAAATTTTCCTCTTCATTAATATTTTCTTTTTCATTTAAGTCTTCCTCTTTATTTGGTTCTTCCTCTGCAGCGCATGTTTCTGCTGCTTGGCGATGAGAATCCTTCGGTTTTTCAGTCTTTTTATTCAGAGATTCAGGTATGGCTTCGTGCTCGTCTTCGTTATCCTCGAATATCTCCGGCATAATTGTTATGTTCGCCCTCATCTCGAACGATTTTCTCTTCTCTTTATTGTCGACAACTCCCAAGCTCGATTTATTTGCTTAATAATTGAAATCAATTGAGTGAGATTAAATTTTAAGTTTTTCACGTTAGTATGTTACGTTGCTTCCTTATTAATTCGCATTTAATTAATGTAAAATTATTTTTACAAAACAGAGATTAACAAACAGGATTTTTTTAATAAAAATTATTAATCAAACGCAAAGTGTGGGAGTTAATCGATTATTAATGAAAGTTTAGTATATATGACGATGTTAATTGATATTAGTTGATTATTAACAGGAATTTAACATAAATCCATGCTAATTATGAATTAGATAAGATAAAAAAATAAAGAGAAAAATTCTTACACTCTCATAAAATTAGTTTAAAAAACAGCAAACTGAAACTGCTCTCTTCGAAATACACCGTGCTCTCTTTCATTGAGATTACTTACTGCTAAAACTACTACTATCAATAACCGTGTATCCTAATCCTCTTAAAACAATGTCCATCACGTTCTCGCAAAACTTTTTGCGCGAGAATTCAGTACCTAAACGCTTTTTACCATTCTCGCCTAAAACGATCGACGTAGCTCTACTATTGAATAATTTATGCATTACGTTTGCCATTTCTTCTGGTACCGGATCGCATAGATAACCGGTGACATTGTTGTCGACGGTTTCGCTGGGGCCGCCAGAATTACAAGCGATCACCGGTTTACCAGCCGCCATCGCTTCTAACGGTACCAAACTGAAGTGTTCATTTATCGGCGTATATAATAAGCAATTCGAATTGGCGATCAGTTCGGCTTTGAAAGTACCCGATGGCGATTTTAAGAAAATGACATTCGTGTTAAGATCCTTCCTCTCGACTAATTTCACTAGCTTGCTAAAATACTTGGCGTTAATATGCGAACGTGCATCACATTCGCCAGCCAAAATCAGATAAACTTTCTTCCAATCGGATTCAGATAACCTTCCTTTCATTTGTTCCAGTGCATCTATTGCTAATTCCAGGTTTTTAGCTGGATGAAATTCATTCATGGACAAAAATACAGTACAATCGTTACTTCTGATTTCAGGCAACAAATCTTTTATTGATTTGTCTGGTTTGACATTTTTCAGTGCTTCTTGGTACGAAGCAGATATGGTTGGATATAATACTCTTAATTCCTTATTAATACTTCGAAAGGT
The DNA here is from genome assembly GCA_963695495.1 of Hololepta plana. NCBI lineage: Eukaryota > Metazoa > Arthropoda > Insecta > Coleoptera > Histeridae > Hololepta > Hololepta plana. Next base: position 138,702 of record OY968835.1, read on the forward strand.
ATCCATTAAAATTTCAGCTGTATATTCACTGTTCACTAACATTACATCTGACATTGATGTGAAATACATTTTCAGCCAATCAATGGGTAATCTATAAATGTGTTTCAGTTTGCTATAATGTGATCTTGCTAAGAAATCTGGTTGATGAGCGTAATAAATTACTTTGCCTTTAAACAGCTTAATTAACGGCACTGCCAATGGGATTTGATCAACGAAATAAATATCAGGTTTATCGATGTGTCTCAAGAACAGTAAGTAAATTAATGAAAGGAAAACCATTCGTACGTAAGCAAGTAAAGCCTGAAATTGTCCGCATATGCTGCGTGGTATCCAATCACAAACAGTGCGTACTAAATACTTGTTCTGTTTTAATTCAACGACAGTACGTTTCTTATCAAAGCGATTTGTAACGAATAATATTTGTACACCTTGATCCGCTAACGCATTTGCTACGTCAATTATCAGATGTTCCCTATCTCCTGTGCCTAAATCGGGCTCTATGAAGGCCATTTTCAAGTTTTTTATACGAACCTGAAAAATTACGTAAAAAACTGAAACGGAATGTGATTATGCGATTGGAATCTTACCATAATTAAACAAATACGCAAACAAATTCACTTCTACAACACGTTTTTACAGTAACACTTAACGAATTAAACGAGTTTTATGGGCGCATGTTCTGACCGCACATGTGACAGCAAAATAATTCAAATTGAAAATAACAAATAAGGATCAGTGGCGGGAACGAGACAAATTTAATTTATTGATAAGTTTAATTGATTAAAATTAATTTCATGATACACATATACATCAGCATTTTCATTACCCGTAACAATGAAAATTGATAAATAAATTAATTCTTATAAGATATGCGAAATAAAAATTTGAACTAAATTGCATTTTCCTTTTCTATATAAATAAATTTTCTTCTAAAAATTGTATTAAATTGATCTACTTTGTAATAAATGAAAGACATATACACCACAGACAAATTACTCCCACATTAAGCTTGGAGCTGAAAGACTAGAGCATCACTGTGAAAAGATAGAAGTAAATTAAGTTGGATGCAAAGAAAACTGGAGCATCTTTGTTAAAAAGCAACGATTTAAGACCTAGACATAAAATACTCTGGAACAGTTGGACGCGACTAAAATAGAGTCAACGCAATAGTTATGAGTCGAATTAAATTGAATTCATAATGTTATTTATGACGATGACTCTCATTTTCCTTTGCAACATCACAAAATAATCCACAGCCAATCTTAATTTTGTACATGCAAATTGTGTTTGTAATTACGGCATCATAATATCATTTGAGATCAGCGAGTAAAGAATAAAGTTGAAAATCTCCTAGTTTTCACAATTGAGACTCAAGCACCTTTCCTGGCTTCATTTATAATAAAAAAATGTTTGTAAATTGATGAGCTTTTGGCAACTAGAACAAAAATCACAATACTTCTCGTAAAATAACTAAATAAAAAATTATTTCAATCGTTCCTTTTCTACATTTGATAAGCATAATCGTTAAACGGCCACAATTTTTAATTCGCATACCTCAACGTAACATAATCCTGAGATTGTTGTAAACCAATTGTAATTAGATTCATGATTAATTTGTCCGATTTTACGTAAATTTATATGACAATAATGGGAGAATTGATTAAAATAATTTATACGAAGCGGGAAACTTCGATGGCAGGCTCCTATTCAAATGCTTCACGATATGATTCCAGCCCAACAAGTTGCACACTTCAATTATTTTCTCTTCGATCTCCTTTTGCGACTTGTCTTCTTGCAATTTATACAAATACTTCAGCATCCTACCGTAATGACCGTGAACGTTCGCGTACCATATGCCGAAATACAAAGCGTTCGTAGTGTAAACCTAAAATTATTATAATATTACAAATTATCCCTAATTAACAAGTTTTTCATTACTTTTGTATCGTTAACGTCGACGAATTTCAATAAATCCAGCCAAACGTTAGCGATTTCTTCGAGTGTGACACTTTTATCTTGGTCGTTTCCGTGTTTCGCCAACATGTATAAACGACACAGAGCTATTCCTTTGCGGCAAATGCAGTCGATTAAAACGGACTTTTGTCGGTCCATGTTACTAAAATACCTCGTTTCAATTGCGCTCAACTTCCGTTTAAGGATTCAGTTACGTCTTACATTTTAGTTTGTGCAGCTTCAGGACGTGGATCGTTCTTAACCGCGTAAAATGCTAACAGCGATTGTTGCGGCGTATTATTTATCACGCTATCGCATATCGCCATCAATTTCTCGATTTCTTCCTTATTTTGTGCTAATATATCGCTCTTATTTAATAACGGTGCTTGTTTCTTTATGTCCATCGGATCCTTCGACTGAAAATATGCACTATAAATTGGAAAATGATCGGGAAATTCGGATTTCATTTCCATAAATAATGAAAATGCGCTAGCTGAAACGTCTGAAAAGAGGCATTCAAGTGTAGGAGAAGCTGTATTAAAGTTTCAAATGCAAGGATTAGAGAAAAGTTTTACCCATTTTCGATAACCACACAGTTTTTAAATCCCTCAGTGCATCTTTGTACTCGTCCCATTTTGTTTTATCCTTCTCGGCCGTCGATTTCGTACATCTTTTTGAATTAACATTATTTTCGTGTAAAATATATTTAACGCTGTAACTGTCTACCTTTTTACCCCATTCGTCTTTGGCCAGTGTCATGTAGCCAGTTAAATAATTTGCTGGATTGTTATTTTTGACCGAATACCTATAAAATCGTTAAAATTTAAGCATTAAAAGAACTGATAAATGGAAATGACCATAAAGAACTCACTTGTCGCTCGGTAATAGCGCGATGTAAAGTGGTACAGTCGTAGATGTTAACGAATGACTAAAATTCGCTTTCTTGCCTCCGATTAACGCCTGCGAATAACTGCTGTAAACGTCGAGTGCAATCGGATTACTGAGCTTCTGATTTAATAATACCGGCACATCGGTCATCTTCTCCAAATAATCTTTCTTGTCGTGTCGTACGTGCATCTTTAGAACATAATCGCCCTTCTCCAATTTTATCGAATACTAAAGATATTTCAGATTAACGAAATTCTAAATTGAGGTAATAAATCAGTTACTTTGGATGGATAAGCGTCGCCGCAGCCCATGAATTGCTTATTCGTATCGAAAATCATCCACAGTTGAGACTCGAATTCCGATTCGTACAAGACGTCACTGAGTAAGGGACAATTCGGGCTCACTTCCGTCGCTTTGTTTAAATGGAAGTTGTAAGAAACGAATAGTTCGTAAATTTGCCTGCCCGGTGGTATAACATCGCGCTTCTTTAGTGGATAAACTTTAGACTCATTTGGCCTAAAATGAAGATAAGGCAAATGTTATTATTATGTTAAAATTATTGAAATGATAAACTAATCCTCTACTATGACACACAGAACGATTATCGTTTTGAGTCGAAGATTAATACATCATCTAGAATTTCTAACGATTCTGTGTATATTGATAGAGTATAATTGAGTAAAATATCGAGGGAATATACTTTACTTTAACACTTGAACTGCCGTCTTTAACGAAATCGTAGGTGTTATGTCCTCGCCATTCATGCTCGTCACTTCGAGGCTTTGGATGCCATCGACAGATTGCATCGTGATCTGCGGTAAACTCGGTTTGATGCCATGAAACGATATAGATAGATCGACGCAAATCTCACCATAATCCGCCCAATATTTCGCTAATACCAGTTCTAATATTAGGCCGCTTTTTACCTGTAAACTAATCAACGTGACGTTATCCGTAACGGTGAGGTTCTTGTTCAATTCTAAACATTTGCAACTTTGTTTCGGCAGTAATTGCATGCAGTGCAAAAAGAATCGACCGAACGACTGCGGACTCGGCGATTTGATTTGCAATAGTGCCCATGTCGCGTTTTCGGGCACCACGTAAAAGTGCCTCTTGATCGTGTTCGCGGTAAAGTAGCAATTGTTATAACTGAATGTGAAATTCGGGGCCGTCACTTCGGTCGGCATAATAACGGTTATCGGAATACTAAAGATCGGACCTTTGTTTACGCACGCGACGTCGTAACCGTTAATAACGGTGTGATGGACGCCGTCCGAAAGTCCGGTGGTGTCGACTTTAATTGCAAATACTCTGGCCAAATTCGATAAATCCAAGTGTAGCGGACACCTCACGTGTTGCGCTTTACAACACAGTATCACTTTAATGTTGAAATCGATCTTTTTCGACGGATTCACTTGGTCGTGATTCAAGAAGTACGGCTCGACGCTAATCGAGTACTCTTGAACGAACGTTCGTTTCTTCGATCTCAAGTAGATGCCTTTCGAATTGCTCGGTCCGCAGCCGATGTTGAATCGCACGTCGCGATCGCTAGCATCTTGATAAGTTATGAGATATTCGAAAGCTGCTTCAATTTGTAAGAGACCGCGTCCCTGTGCGAACGGTTCGATGCCGTCTAAATTGAAGGCGGTATTTTCGAGGGCCCGCTTTACGAAGTACGGCGAGTAGGGCAAGTTACGTTGCTTCAAGGCGGAAAGCAATAGGGCCACGGCGCCGGCGACGTGCGGCGATGCCATGGAAGTTCCGTTCATCAATTGAGAATTTCTCAGTGTGAAATTTGGAACGGAAGTAATTGCGCCGCCAGGCGCGCAAATACAAACACCGAAACCGCCGTCAAGTGTCGGACCTCTTGATGACCAAGTATACGGTATACCTAAAAAGTAACGTTCAATTCGCAACATTTTCATGTTTGAAAGAATGACGATTGTTCTTGAATTGAAAATCTGTCGCTTGTGCTTCTTTACCTGGCAACTTTTGTAACATCGAATATTCGGCTACCATCATATCAGGCGATACGTACGCACCGACGCCGATTATGTTATCCTGACAAATATCTGGTGGCGTGCTGACTGTACTTAAAGCGGGTCCGTGGTTACCGGCCGAGGCGACCCATACCACACCGTATTTATTAATGACCTCGTTAATCAACTCGCCGATCCGCCTAAAATTTGATTTCAATTTTAATCGACCATTAGTTAATTTTGAAGAGGCTTACCCTGTATTCGACCAATGAGCGTGTTCGCCGTAACTCATATTAATAACATCGATCGGTCGAGTCTTGTGCAATTCAATTACTTTAATCATGGCACGTACTAAAGCGGTACCGGTTTCCATTGACCCTAGTCTACCATCGCCGATTGTTAATGAGACAACTTTTGCACCGGGAGCGACACCGTTCTTATCCGAATCGTCGCCAAAATATGCGGCTGCTATGGACGCTACGTGTGTTCCGTGACTTGCTAAAATAATAATTTAATTACTAATAAGACCAAATGCAAATTGCGATTGAATCGTTTGTCTTGCTGAATATTCATAAAATCAATCGCAATTTTTACTTCTTGTCAACATCGACTTACAGCAGAGACCGACAACTTCCAAAATGTTGCCGTCGTCGTGTACGTTGATGCTAAAATTTAATTGATCGGCTTTCGTTAATGGTGCATAATCATGCGTAATGCCATATTCGCCTAATAATGGGCAACTTTCTAAATCACCGGTTTCCGAAGTGTCGATGCAGGCCATCCATTTCTCGCCGTCGTGATATAGAACGCAATCATAAACTGGTCCGACGTCCGAATACTTCTTATCGACGTTTGTTAAAAATTCAATTTTTCCTTCCAAATCTTCTTTCTGCAGTTTCTCTTCCTCTGCATTGCTTTGCGAACCTTACACAGTTATTTCATTATGATTGAAATTATGGAATGTGTGCTTCTTACTCGATTGCTTCCCTTCCATTTTCGACATTTCTCTATTAACGTCAGCTAACGTGGTTTTGTGTTGGCTGTCCCAGTTCTGTTGTTTGTACTCCTCCTGAATCCGCTCCCTCAACCTTTCCGGATATAAATCAAATGCATGCTTAACACCAATGCGATAGTTGTTTGTTGGGTTTATCCAAGTGTTAGGTATCTAAAAGTAATTATATATAGTAACATATGGTGTAATTAAGTACATTTATTGCTACCTTTAGTTGTCTACCAGTTATCCCAGTAATGTACCCATCATGGGGCTGTACAATTGTTGATGTACAAACATCTCCACATCCACTACAATCAAATCTTTCAATAACTTTAACACTACCATCAGGCCTTTTCTAAAGACAAAATAGTATATGTTAATTATTTAGATATGCCAACAATGATTTTAGTCAATGGCAAGGAACTTGAAAACTTCATTATGATATTTCATATCTGCATATAAATGGAATAATGAAAATTCCAAGAAACAAACCTGTAGTCCTGGTGCACCTGGATCAACTCCAGAATCAAATATAGCAATTGTGATATCTCTTCCATCATAATCTGGATATTTATTTAAAAACGTATCGGCACCAGTTTCCCTTTTTGGCAATAAACCCCAAATAGGGAAATCCGCTGATAATGCGATGTCCATTGTTCTAAAAATGTTAAAATCATTGTAATAAACAACAATTTCTTATTAAAATACATTTACCAATTTCAAGTGAATGCAAATTCGTTCAACGTAAATCACTAACACGTTTTTCGTTAATTAATTTCTTGCTCTTCGTAATATATCGATCGAAATGGAAAGCCAATTAACTTCGAAGACAAAACTAAATTTTGTAAAATAAATACTGTTTCTTGGCTTTATTTTATAAAAAACAAATATATTATTATTATTGCACGCGACAATACTGTAAAAGAATGACACCTCGAATTTTATTCTCATCAACGATATTATACTATTATGCAAAACGCAACTCGAGGATCATTCCAAATGACAGAAGCTGTAAAGTGAAATTATCTTAAAATAGATGTCGACAGCTTACGAAGATCTTCAAGAAAGTCGAATTTTTGCCTAACACCTATGATTTATTAGCAATAAGAACTGTTCGAATAGTTAGTAATAGTCTTCTAGTTTAAGAACTCAAGAATTTCTAATATATTAAATAAAAAACATTTCTGCAAAAGATCGTGGTGACGCTTTGGCGGGAATTCGAATTGATGCCGCATTTGATGAGAGTAAATTGTTGTTTTTGTAATAATAGTTAAAATGTTGCAAATAATTAATTAATGTAAATATTTATTAGATGCCTAGGTACAAATATACACAACTCTTTATGTACATAGAAATACATTAAGACAAAGAATAAAATTCAATTCAATATAAATATAATTGGAATGTAGATAAAAATTATTATTAATTAACAATAACCCTAGAATTTAACAAACTTCGATATTAGATTTGTCATTGTTTCACAACAGCGACCGATTTCATGTATATTGCATAGTTTCAATAATATCGTTTTTGCTAAAAATTTAAAGAAAACCATCAAAATATGAAAGTATATAAAATGTATATGTTAACAGATTACAAAAACATGTAACATCCCTAATTAAACTTAGGGCAGTAAGTGTTATGATTAGATAATTATTATATTTAATGTAAACTTTATTAGAGAATCAGACTTTTTTGTTATCGGTTAAATGCCATCCTAAGAGGAAATCCAAATATTATTGAAACGTTACCATTGGCAAGTATAATTTTACGTTTGAATTAACACGAAATATTCAATTACCCTGTTAGTTTGTATTTAAATAGAAAGAAAATTGTCCTTAATTAATCTGAATACTATTTCTTCGTATCTGGTAAGGCACGATTGAAACTTCTTATCGGTAATGATGGCGAAGACGGTACTTTTGGACTACTGCTACTGTGCGATTTGTGTCTCTTCAATTTGGGATCGTGTAAGTTACGATCGTGAGCATACAACAACAGACCAATGTGACGATGACCGGCCTCCATCGCTATATTTAATGCTGTGCTGCCATCCTTAAACAAAAAGGATGCCATTAGTTTAACAGTGAACTTAAATAACAACACGATTTGAGTGTACGTACGACGTCGCAAAGACTAGAATCACAATCAGGATGTGCGAGAAAGTGCTTTACGATTTCTGCGTGGCCATGTTCGGCGGCGCACATTAACGCTGTGCTACCATCCTCGTCTTGTATATTAATGTCTGCACCAGCATCTAACAGCATCTGCACCATATCTAAACGACCATGACTAACTGCTAACATTAAGGCTGTTTGTCCATGCTAAAAACGAACAATATGAAGAAACGATTTCAAACCGTAAATCGTTTTCTTACCTGTTTAGCTCGTATATTAACGTCTGCTAATTGAAATAATCTCTTTACGACATGGGCGTGCGTCTTCGATCGTACTTGTGCCAACGAAACTAACATAACGCTGGTGTATCCAGCTTTGTTCTGCTTATTTATATCACACACTTTCGAATCTAAAAGTATGGATACGACATCGAAATTCCCATGTGATACCGCATAATGCATGGCAGTGTTCCCCTGAAAGTAATTGCATTTTGAAATTGCTTTTAAAGTTAATTTTCTACTTACACTAGCGTCGCTCATGTTAACTATATATTCCAGCAGCGGATATGAAACGTCTTCGAAGCAATCCAAATAATCGTCGACATCTAATGGATTTGCATTGATGGAACTGGATACATTGAACCATTCTTGCTGAATAATATTCGTAGCATTCTTCAACTGATGTTTCATATTTTTGCTATTGTCTTTCCTCAATGCGTCGTTCAACACCTTCATAGCCGCTTGCATTTCTTTGGATGGCATTGCTCTACGCAAAAAAAGTGTTTACAAACTTCATTATCGCATTTAAGCATACGTACTTTGGTCGCTGAGAAGAAGTCGTCGGATTGTAAATGGCAGTGTCGGGCAACGATTCGGTGGCATCTTTCGAAGACGATGGCAAATTAATGCCATTTTGAGTTGCCGAAATTTGCGTGTCACTGCTGCTGCCAGCCGATGTGTAGAATTTAAAACTTTGCTTAACTTTATCCAAAGCACTTGGCGATTCGGTTGATTTAGTCGTCAAATCCAAACCAGACAATCTGCAGGGTGAAAGACGAATCAATGATAGTTAAAAATCGTAGATTATACATTATTGCGCGCATTAACGTCAACAATGTACCTTGTTAACAATATATGATGATGCATATATTCATTAGTTACTGTATTACGTGTTGGATGACTCTTTGATAACATTGAATCAATCAATATTAGGTCACATAATTAGCAACTAATTTAACTTGGTTTAATTAAAAAAAAAACCTATACCAACAAACATTTACTTCGGAGCATCAATAACTGGAACAACCAGGGAAAATAAAATGAACGCATGCGTTTATTATTGATAAATTTTGACCCATTTCTTACGGACGTTGTCCTAGGTTTTCAATTTCGCGAAAGCTAAGTCTGCCCTATTATATTTATACGAAATGCCCATTGAAATAATCGAGAAGTTAATGCGTTCTGGAAATAATTTCGCCGTACTTTTATTTTAGTTTCGAAATAGGCATCTGAAAATATCTTCGCAGTTAAACGAGCTAAAAGCTTTGTCGTTTCGCTTTTGCACGCTAAAAGTCTAAAATTAGGATTCTGACATCAATTGCGTCAACAGTTCCAATTAATGGTAATTGACCATTCACGAACGTTAACGCAATTAACAATTTTTAAACGCGATATTTTTTAACGTAATGAATATTTGTCGGTATCAACAGAATTACGAATTTCTATTCGCGTTATTAATCTCGTTTAGATCTTATACTTACGATGTCGTAGGTGACGCAGGTATGAGGGCCGGTATTTTCGTGTAAGTGTCCTGCCTTTTGAACTTCCTGTTTTCGGTCGGCGTCGTTGGCATTTGCAATCTGGGTATTCGCGACGGCGTGTCTTCCTTGTCCTTCTTCGCCACATCCGCTCTTTCTCTCGCCGTGCATTTACCGCAAGCTACAATCGTATCGGTCGGTGCATTCGCGTTACAGCCGACGTCCTTCTTATCAACTTCGACTGAAACTTCCTTCGCTTCGCACCCGACGCTCCTGAAAATCGGCTGCAAATCTTTAGTATCGGTCATCTTTGACACGCCATCGATGTCGTATTGCGAAGCTTTCGTATGGTACTTCAACTCGTGTTGACACGCTTTCGCCAAACCAACGTAATTGTATTGAGATGCTTTGTTCGTCGTGAAAGTTTCGCACTGGCAGGCTACGGTGCGATTTCGCGTCGTCAGATTTAAACGTTCCTCGCCTAAATTAAATGATTTGCTCTTGCTCGATAACGACGCTAAGGATATCGGCGCTACGTTAGTTACGTTATTGCTCTCCGGTCCGATTCCGATCGATTTCTTCTCAACGCTACATTTCAAGCAATATTCGTCGGTTATTCTATCGTTCGAAGACGCGACCGATACCATTTCGACGACATTTTGTATCGCTTTATTTGCTGTTTCTGGTCGCGCGCTCATCCCAATCGTCTGATAATGCTTTATCGAGAAACTTTGCACTCCTTTATGCGCAAATTCTTTCTTCTTAGGCGCCACCGTTTGCGCGTAATTATGTTTATTATTGCCTCTTGCCTGCAACGTTTGCGTATGCTTCGTCGATATCATTTTCGTATTGCCTTCAGGATGAAGCGGTTTGTCGCCGTTTAAGAACTTGTATTTTTCGTCGAGCCATCTATCAGCCTTCGTCTCTTCGCTATATGGCGTGATTGTCGCCACGGTCCTCGTATTTGGATATTGATGACCGACTCCGACGTTTCTCGTCAGAACGCCGCACATTACGCCGAAGTCGCGACTAGGAGGTTTCAAAGGGCTTCGATTGCCGTTGTCGCAACTATCGACTTCGGTCAGCGACTGAGAGCGCACTTTCGAGTAATTATTAGTTGCATAATTTGCATTGGTACTGTTCGACGTCGTCGCATCCGCACATTGTAACTGCAACAGAAGTCTTCGGTTTTCGCTTTTCAAGTCCAATAATTGGGCCTGACGACGAAGAATGATTAATAAGAAATCGATTGTGCTCTTTTCGTGACGCGGCTTACCTCCAATTTTGGAATGACTAATATGCGATCCTCCAGCTTTCTGGTCCTTTCTAAGCTTAATGCCATTTGCTCGCGTATATTCTGCAAAGCGGCAGGACTGAGGCCGCACGATTCGATGCTGACCACATCGAATTCCTTGCCAGTCGACAAATCGTTTGTCGCCGGCAGAACGGGAATGCTGGACGCTGACGTTATCGAAGACATTGATGGAACACGATGAATATTATCTGACGTAAACAAAACACAATACGAACTGCCACCAGAAGTGTTAACATTTAAATTAAAGGCATCGTTGCGATTGTTTAGCGAACGTTGTTATCATGGAAACGGTGAGGATACTAGATATACTGTTTTTGTTTCAAATGCACAATAGATAGATGCGAATGCGAATGTCTGATAAAATTGATAAACCTCCAATAATATAAAAGGTGATAGGGAATCGGTTCACGTTATCAATCGAAAATTGCGAAGTAAACGATATGAAATGTGCACGGACGAGACACGTTTGTTAAGCAAAGCGCACAAGTAATAATTGAAATACGTAAAAGTGGATAATCTCATTTACCTGAAACGGCCGTTACGTCCGGTAGATTGTTGGAGAGTTTTGTTTTTGATCGCTGCAAAGTCCTTTCGAAATCGTTAACGACGTCGTCGAGTTCATCGTGGATAAACGGCGGAATCTTGCTGTTTAAACTCGCTTCGGTACTACTAACGTTTCTATCGTTCTCCTTTATTGTCTAATTGAATAGGAAATAATGAATATTATTAAAATCGTTACGAATCCTACATACAATTCATTTTGTTCTACAAAAATATGCAACGTAAAAGAAAGTGAAAGTTATGATGCATGCAAAAGTATTTGATCGTCCTGCTAGAAAGATTTCTACATTTCGGTAAAATTTTAGCAAATTTTCGTACGAATTTCAGCCTTTTTCAACGATTCAACCGCTTGTTAACAACAATGCGAAGAATGTGAGTGGGCAAATTACAAGGAAATCTCATGTGCACGCGAGGTGTGTCGCATTATTTTCGTGTTGGACTTTCGATTAGATTTAAATTCACGAGTTCAGGCAGAGATCTGCATTCGTTATGAAAGATTTGATAACGGTACAAAACGAACTTGTGCGTGTGTTGCGAGACGCGAAAAAGCTATTATTAGCGAAACCGTTCTAACTGCTCTAAGCAAAATGTACCTTAAAATTGTTTTGTTCGACGCTCGCGATTGAAGGCGGTGCGAGCCCTAATAGCATGTCCATCGATTGCCTTTGTCTACGACGATCCCTACGACGCTGAATTGATCCCGTTCGTTCCGCTTGTCGTCCAATTGTTTCGCAATAACGTACGAAATCCAGGTCAATGTGATATCCATAAGGGCAACAATTACATTCGTACCATCCGTATCCTATTGAACGTTAAACAATCGACAGTATGATAAGTGAGAAGCGATTAATTGATCTTACCGCTTTCGTTGTTGTACGAGAGTAAAAACGATGTATTGGACATCTTGGCATTTGACGAATTTTCGTGTTAAACTGTAAATATTAGGATATTATTAATTTTAAAAAGATCGACAAAGTTTTACGGTCAAAATGCGCATCAGTTGAACGTCCTGTCCTAAATAGAGTGCTCTTTCGTTTCGAATAGTACATAAGTAACAAATATAGAAACTTTGTCATTCCGTCAGGTACGATTGTACTTGGTACAGCTGTAGCTCATTTACAACTATTTTTGTCTAAATGAATGATGGTATTTAATATTATATATTCGTGTTCTCGGTTTGTTGCCGATGATGTACTAATTTTAGAATAAACGTGAAACGGAAATGCTAATTGATACACAAATAGAAAACGAAACAAGGAATAGAGACGATTACGATTATCTTTTGCATAAAATTTCAAATTGTAATCCATCAAGGTTGTTTAAATGAAAACGGATGAATAAGCTGCCGTTCAACAATAATGAAAATGTTACGGTGCACAAAACCGAAATTTCAACAGGTGTCAGCGTAATATCTTTTTACGACTTGTTATGAATTCGCAGGAACATTTTCAACGAAATCTTTATCAGGCTAAACAAGGAAATATACGAATTGAATATCAATTATGTCGTTGAGTATATTCCCCAACAGGTATTTTACTTATATCATTTCTAAATATAGCGGTCGTTCTGCATGTTTTCTTCTTATTATTCCAACGTTTCATGCAAACATTTTGATTTAACGTAATGAATTGAATTTTATCGAACAGATGTTCTAATTATGCGTTACAAAATAATAATATAAAAGACGCCTACCGAAAAATCCAAAGCCAAAACTCGTTTGTTGTAAGAGATACGAAATTGTTAATTTATATCAGTTTTACACTTAAATTTCATAATGTTCATATTCCCCTCATCCAATCTTCGTTTGATATTTCACTTAATTTGCACATATTTCAATAGAAAATTATCGCATTATCTGTTATCAACATAACGTTGACATTGTAATTAAATGTTAATACAAAATCACTTTCTGGCAATAGCACAACAGTTGTTAACTTTCATCAAGCGGCAGGTTTTCTGGTTCATACAGCTTCACATGTAGTCCCGCGGAAAGCGCATGCGTTTAAATTTAAATAATGTCACTTATCAAAAGTTTAAATGTCATAATTTATATTTGTCAATTTAATACTTACAATGATAACTAAATAAAACCAAAACCTTGATCAATTTCAAACTTAATCCATTAAGACCTTGTTTCCTAATCATGCGAATGAGATAATATTTGGAGATTATAGAGGAATTTCACCACAACTTTGAACCATTTCAATGTATTTGTAAACAGGAAATAATTATTAGCTGAACGAGGAACATAATTTTTTTATTGAAAATAACGTTTAATTACCATTTAATTTATATTTATTGAACAAACTTCTGCTAAACCATCTAAGAATGGTACATAATTTACAAGTATTTGTTTACATGAATTTACTTGTTTTATGTTATTTGTATTTTTATGAAAATTCTTTTTATAACAAACTAACTGGTTTCCAACAAATAAATAAATATTGAAAAAAGTCCTTTAATACAAAAGAGAACTATGTGGTTATGTTTCAAAGATACCTTCTTTCCAAAAATTCTTATTGTGCTATATACTTATTAACCCTTGTTGTTATCAATTATTGACATTTCAATATCGCTCAAAGCCCATTGATAATCTACAATTTCTAATGCTTCTCTTTCAGCTTTGAATGCAACCTTTGGATCTGTAGGCATTACCATTGTTGCACCTGACATTTGGTCTTGAACTTGTTTACTTTGATCGGCAGCTAAAAGTAATTCATTTTTATCATCTTACTTTTTAAATGTGAATTTGTGTTATTACCATTGTTTTCTCCTAAAACTAATGCATATATGCTCCTGAGTCCAAATACATTGAGAAAGTACCATGATGCCGATGAGACCCACGAAGCATCAAGGTGCATTAATTCTATTCCTCGTTGTAGCATTGGCTTAAATCTTAAAGTCAATGGAAAGGGTACTTTTGCTGAAATAGAAACAATTAAATTAAAACCTTGTAATTGGTTACTGTATACATGATTACTTGTAATGAAACCTGAGAACATCCAATTTATCCAACCACCAATTATAATCATAGGCAATACATTTGTAATATTGCCTTTTAACATTTCTGACATCACATTCGGATCGGTCATAATGTTTTGAGTTGTTGCTGCTCGTTTTTGTCGTAAATAACCATCATCTTCATTATTGAAGTGATGCTTCCTTAATAGAAATGCCGAACGTGGTATGAACCTTGAATTCTCTCTCAAGACCCTGGACCTCAATAATACTTGACTGAAACAAACTATCGTTAATTCGTTAAAAATCAATAAGAGATGTTCATCACCTGTCTTGGAGCTGCTGTAATTCGACTTTTTTCTGAGATGATAGTAATATTGAAATGTAATGTCTTAGAATACCAACGAGAAATGTTATCACGACTATTGGCAAGAATACCCACACCCGTATTTGTGAATCAACAATTAAATCAGTCATCTTTTCAATTTAATTTAAAGATATTCCAAATAATGTTTTATAGACGAACTGAAAATTATTGAATCACAAGAAAAAAGGAATTGACAGCAAACTAATAGCCGGTAATTGCAATTGTTTTTGGTTCGCATCCAAACTAGGAGATAATGATTATGTTTGGTGCAATTAGGTGGCGTATTGTTGGTTGCATACCCGACAGGAAAAAATCATTAAATTGCAGTAATTGCTAATTACTTTAAAAAAAGGTGACTTTAACAATTAAAGTAAAGTTCAACAATTAATTAAATAGGAAATGTTATGAATAACATTTTATTCGCACGCATTTTCGTAATGGAATTAATTAATGAATCAATAAATGCAATGAATGCGTACTTACTGAGAAACGAAAAACATTTAGTGGAAAATTTCCTAATTATTATTATCATTATTTCGAGATTAATTATAGGCAGAAATTTTACATAAATATTTCCACTTTGTGTCGATTAACGAAATTGTTAATTAAGCCCGAAAATGTTTCTCAAATGAATATTCGAATTCGTATTTTTACAATTAATACGTATCATCTTACTTTGATTAATGTAAAATATATATTACATCACATATTAATTAAAATGTCAGATATATCTTTTAGAGAAAAGAAATCACCGTAAAATATTATCGTCCGAAGGTTGAATTTTTATTTATTCAACTGGAAGCAAAAATATTTTCTTTCAGGTATACTTTTCCTACGAATACATTTTCATCAAATAATAGGTGATCTGCCACTTTATTAATTTCAATTGCGCACTCCGAACGTAATTTATTTAAACGAAACTCAAACTTTTTCGTTATTATCATCATTATTTTTGGATGCAGGTACTAATTACTACGGTTGTCATTATCGTGCGATTCGATGTACGGGGACCACGACGAAAAATAATGCAATTAACGAAGCAGTAATCGTTTCGGCTTAAATCCAACGCTTACAAATCAAATTATAATTAGCATACGGGAACGTATTACATTTGTAATGATATGTAATTTCCATCGCGATTTTACTGCATTGTCAATTAATACTAATGTTCGAAGTGTTTTTATGACATAATTACAAAGTATGAAACTCAAGTAAACTAAACTTTTAACCGCGACAAACGAAACCTACATCGCCTATTGTGTTATGGATATTTAGGATTGCGCACATTTTATTATTGCCATTTCAAACGACTCCGTTTTTAAGTACGAATTTCGTTTATGGTTGTTAGCTACTTAATAAACGGTTTTTTGCTAATATTAATTGCCGTACAAATTTAATATTTCCGCAACAAACATTTATAAAACAACGAGCGTTACTGTTAAGAAAACGATGAAGAACCGAAATGAAACGAAAAAGGAAGCCAAGCAGCGCAAAATAAAAGTGTTATTATCCTACAGAAGAGAAAATTCGAATAATTGGTGACCATAATTGCTGCAGAAGAATTTGCGATTGCTGCGTAAGAAAATAATCGCAACCAGATAAATATATATATATATATATATATATAAGAGAAGCAAAAAAGTTATTGTATATATAAACACGTCCATTTTTGTACATGAATTGCACAATTAAATTTCAAGCTGACATTCTTCTCCTTAGTTTTGTACGTAAAAGTTTTTACAGAGAATTGAGCGAAGATTGTGAAGAACGAGCAAAGAAAAAAATAAGTAATAAAAAATAAGAATGTCACTAGACTTAGATGCAACGATAGAAGAGGTCAGTTATGAGGTCGAAATAAGCACGAGCCTTACACTTCGACGCAAGAATATTTAGATTAAAATCAGTGAAAAAAATATGTAGTACGAAATATTTTTTTCCTTAACTTTGTTCTCTTCGCAGCCATTTATCTTTTTGTACCGCATTCTGTGCCATATTCCCAAGTCAAAAGGTTAAAATGACTGATGACTCTTACATTATATCAATTTCTTGGAAAATCGCCATCATTTTTGCTTCAACTTTGATCAATGAAGAAGTTATAATGATTATTGACACAAAGGCAGGTTACGTTTGTTTTCAATGCAAGTGGAATACGTTGCGTCTTATTCGCTTAGAATGTACCGGTTTACTATCATAAAATCAAAAGGGAAAAGGATTTTTTTTCTTCGAAAACGGGTACATCAAAAAGTAGTTACTGTGGTCCCACGAGTGTTAAAAAGAGAAGTGAATGAAACGAAGGAAGGACAGGCGAGAAAGTAAAATAAGCAAATCTTATTTTAAGTAAAATTAATAATGCTAGGGTTATACGTAAATGGTCATCGAAAGAAGCAAAGAAAAAAAGGACAACTTACTCGGTCGCTCGAATTCACTCGCTGTTATTATACCGGACGTCCGTAGTTCTCACGAATTGTGTAACATGTGTCACTGGCCAAACTAGAATGTCCAGTTTCGGTCAGTCCGTTAGGGTTATGCTTGGACGTTGGGTCAAATTCGCTAATGCAGGGTCAATTCTTTCTTGCGAAGTGTAAGGGTGATTCCCACGACTAGCCTTTGTCCGTCATAGATAAACGAAATAATAAAAAGACGTGAATGGAAGAAAGAGAAAATAAATGCGAAGAAGGTTTCTTTACATTTTCGTATGTACGCGCGTTAATTCACGAAATGGTCAAGTGAATTCTTTTACGTCGCTTTCCATAAGGGTTATGACGAACTGCGTTTTCTTTATTCGACCCTTAACGATGACCGGTTTGTGACATAAAAGAGAAATTATTTCTATACAATCACTCCGTCTTTACTTGCAGAACGTATCTTCAATCGAATTTTCGTTACTATTTGAAACTTTCCGAACGTTAATTAATTAATTCTCATCAATTAGATATTTTCACGTTCGCAGCCTGAAGAGACTTTAACCGAACGTTTACGGAGGAGCAAAAAAAAATTAGGTCTCACAGGTTAAAATGTTAAGCGAACGATTTTTCAAAATCCGGTTTTCAGCTACCTACTCGCACTCGACATTACGGTTGTCTGCGTAATCAGAACAATCATCCCTTTTTATCAAAATGATACACATTCACGTTGCGGAAAAAAATCGAGATTTTTTTTTTGAATTACCTCAAGAAGACCGTTAATTTATGAAATACAAATGCTACGAGATTACAAACGAAGTTCGGATTCGAACAATGTGAGACTTTTCTGATTCGAATCTGAAACGATTTATTAACCGCAACGTGGCAATATATTTCGTTTAAGATTTCAAAATGCTAGCGCACAGGAAATGATTATTAACTGAAAGATAAAAAGAAGGAAAGAAACGACAGATTTCAAAGTGAGTTATATTATTACGTAGTTGTCTGTATGTAAAAGTCGTACGTATATAATAAGAGTAAAGTTAGCGCCATTAAAATGAAGTACAATAAAAGAAGAGGAAAAAAGAAACCGGAAGCGACTTCAGCTAGTTGCTTCATTCTTTCATTATTTCTACTTCTTCGGCTTCATTAATATACACGCGTTTAATAATATACGCAACTTGTTCGATAGAAACGACCTTGTTTGGATTTTATTTGCATGCAGTTGCAGTTTCTTTTTGACAATGTTCGCGGATGCTAATGATAAACAGCTGCTTGCGTATTTTATACGAATCCATTCAGACATTTTCATAAATTAATTATTGATTAGTTAGAAAGTTCAATTTTGGGGCCCATTCGAATCAACGATGCCCGCATTCGGAGGCTAGAACAATAAAAATGGTATGTCTATAAATCAATTGTATGGAAAACTATCATATCAAAAGGTGTGATGATTTCGACCTCCCTAGTCGTTTAAATGTACCCTCGTTGAGGTAACAACAGTAGGAAAAAGTTTCGGAAAGGGGTTTCGAGTAAAAGGAATGGAGATGAAAAAGCGGAACGGATTAAGGAATGAGAAAGAAGTCTACATGGGTTATTCATAAAAGTACGCTGTATAAATAATTACCTTTTTTATTTATCTTTTCCCGTTCGTCCTTTTTTCCCCCGTTTAATCTTCGGTAGTACTTTAAGGGCATCCAAAACGAAAATGTTTAACTGACGTTAAAGATTAACTTTTTTAAATAATCAATATTTTCGTAAGGGTGCTCTTAAACGTTAGAGATGGATTTCGTTAAGCACTAATGCATACCTTCATGGGAATTATGTTATTTGCATATAAGAAATTTGGAAACATTCTAATGCAAAGTTCTGTTATAAATCGCAGGATAATCCTTGCACTTTCCAGTGACAAATCGAAAAACAATTTCACCGAGTTTTCGCCTTTTAAATGGACTTTTCTTTTTCTTTTTTCTCTCTCTCTCTCGTTGGTCTCTTGAATTCATCAATAGAGAATAAATTAAGTATCAAGAGAATATTAATATTAATAAACACGTGTTATGCCATCAAGAAAAGGCAGAGAAAGACGTAAAACATAAAAAAAATCTTACATAATAAAATTTATAGGTATTTTGTATTTTGAATTTTTCAGTCAACAAATACACGAAAATATTAAAGATTTTTTCGTGTAAGAAAAAGTAGAAGTCGTAATTCTTTATTTTATAAAAGCTTTTTTGATTTATGTTTATGTTTTTCCTCCTCCTCCTCTTCGTCTTCCACTTTGTTTGTTGTTGCTGTAATTAATTGTTTAATGCAAGAATTTTAAATATATATATATTTATGTCATTTGTCGTCGCAAGGCAGTTTATAACATTTTGTTTAGTATTTTCGCTGACGGTCTTTCCTTCCTTTTCTTTCCTCGCTTATCCAACGCCGAGAAAAGTGCCCGTTAAAAATAAAGCGATAAAAGGAACAAACGTAAGACTTTTCAAACGGACGACGTTGCCAAAGTCACAATGTGCGATCGATATATTTGGGCCTTCGAATAAGCGCTGTATGTAACCGCCTACTTTTTACTTATATCTCGCCTCATTATGGTCCATTTATATTCCGTCGTCGTCCCATGCTTATATGGATGGAAGTCAGCCATCGTGTGTCCACAACGTTCTCTTTTTACATCATTGCATCCTTTCTTTTTCATCACACATAATTTCCGCTAAAACATACTGCCAACCGCAAACATTAATGCGCCACGTTCATTTGTCTCCCTCTAGTTTCATCCACAACCAGCCTGAACAAATGCAAGCGAACGTATTTTGCCAATGATCCTTTAATTCAACGAAGATCTACGCAATTTTTGCAAGTTGTTTCTGAGCTTGATGCTTACGCATTGTTTATGCGATGGACGTCGCTTGAATTGTACCCGGTGCAATCAATAATCGAATCGTCTGATGTGATTTTCTACAGGGACGCTCTCAAAATTCTTGCGAGTAACTTCAATCATCCGACCTCTTTTTTGTTTCATTTATGAACGATTTCGATGTAACTGTACTTGCTGAACTTTCAGTCTAAACGATCATAAGCGGAGAAGGCAAATCGATAATGTTTTCGCATCGCGGAGGAACTTTTTCTCATAAATAATTTCCATCGTGTAAAATAATGATTGCAATGTATCAACTATTCCATACGAAGGAAACAATTTATTTATAAAACATTCGCCTTTCGATTGCATGTTTCTCTATCCTGCTCTGTCCCTTAAGTCTCCTCTTCCACAAACATGTATATTTCTTTTTTAATCGCACAATAATCATTATTGTTACCATCATTTTATTTTATTTATTGGTTATTAAAGGTGTACCTACGTACGTGAACGTGTTTCAAAGTATTGTAATAATTCACAAGGCGCTTAATATTATAAATTATTGTAATTTTTACAGACCGTAACAGCCCAAATTACAAATGCGTGTTTTAAATTCAAAATACATTCACGAACCTCACACATTGTTTTCATCGGCTTTGAGAGAAACAGAAAAGGAACAAAAGACGACAACGAAATGGGCAATAAAATAAAAAGAAAGGCCGGCGAAGAGAGTAGAAGAATGAAAACGAAGGCGAAAAGAAAAAGAATCCACAGCATTTCTCTTATTCAGTTTCCACTGAATTTATATTCTTTGCGCTTCGAATGTTTTCAAAATCGTTCCTCATTTTATTCGCCGCCACTTAAAAGAAATCCACCGAAATGAAGGGTTGGAAACGATTTTGAAAAAGATGTTTCACACAAACCGATTACGATCTAACGTTAATCGTGTACGATGATTTTATAAGTATACAGAGTGTCCCACAGAGAAATCCAATTTAATTATATTAACAGAATTTTCTGTTCGTACGAGTCAAAAAATTAAATTAACATTTACAAATCCAATTAAAACGGTATTCAACTTTATATACCGGGCGTAAAAAAAGTGTCACACATTTTAAGGGAGGTGATAGTATGGCCCAAGACGAGCAGAAAACTCTTAATGAACATGGGTACGGAAATGGAGCGTTTCGGAGTTAAGAAGGATTCTTAATTTGTTCTGGCACATCTTCGTTTATCTCCATTTTCCAATCACAAAACTTGCATTTTCGTGCCTTAATTAAGAGAGGTTATGTCACACAAAGAGTTTGTAGTTGATATTGAGTCTTTAGTGAGAATTTTACGAATTTTAACCAAACATTTTTAGTTTAATTCTGAATCCGCTCATCCCAAGCGCCATAATTGCTTCTTTAATTATTATTTACTGTAGGTAATGAGCTTGGCTTCAACATACAAATGTGACTTACGTCTCTTGTAATTTTGAAATTTTAAATTTCTGAAAGCTTCTCTTCATATAAAACTTGATATAATACAGTGTAAGATGACTGTTAAAAAAAAAGAGATTGGTTTATCTTATCAAGATTACATAAAAAAATGTGAATGAAGTGAAACATATTAAGCTCATTCGCGCATATAATAATAAAAGGAACACAATAAAGATAATATCAAAGGAAATATTCGTGATTTATTACATTATAAAGTGTAATAACAATAATAATAATTTCGGACACATGTTACCGTTTCTTTTTGATCTTCTTTCGGGCGATTTTCTTGCATCTTTTAACCGCTACTTTTACAATAAAAACGAACAGAAACAATCTCCAAAGTTTAATTAAAACGCAACCGAACACGAACAAAACCGAATCTATTTTCTGAAGTCAGTTAAACGTTATTTGTCCATAAGCATAGAAAGCAATAAGAATATGCGTGTACATTGTACATTACATATACATATTTCGTTTCTTGTCCTTAATTGTTTATGGTACTTTACATTAAATAGATATTGCCAAGATAAAATAGTTATGCTAAAACGTATTATAAAGTTTTTTTAATACCTTTCGAACATTCGTACACATGCGTTGCTCCTTTTTTAGCTATCTGGTGGCGTCACTTTTAGCATATTTGCATTTTTTTATTTCGATAAAATAACATAAAATATGTGTCTGCATGTTAATTACATAATTTATTCAAACGATTTCTTTTCATTAAATAACAACGTTTCAATTAATACACAATACAATTGACAAATGATTATCTCATTCGATTTATTTCATCTAATTGGTATCTGGATCATTCCTTTGCAGCAATGGTTTTCAAACAATCAAAGAAGCAACAAACTTTCTGCAAAATGT
Organism: Hololepta plana; assembly: GCA_963695495.1. Taxonomy (NCBI): domain Eukaryota; kingdom Metazoa; phylum Arthropoda; class Insecta; order Coleoptera; family Histeridae; genus Hololepta; species Hololepta plana. The sequence goes on from OY968835.1 coordinate 161,197, forward strand.
CCATGCAATTCGAATAAACTAAATTAATCGCGTTGGAATTTAATTCGGATTGCATAGAGTAAAACACGAATCGAGTTTTTTATCAATTGATTGTGATCTCGTGCATTCTATTCATTGGCTTTATCCTCATCTCTTTGTTCGACCAAACAAAATACTTTTCTACGCTTATCAGCCCTTAAAAGAAACTTTGCTTCTTAGTTTCTCGTAGTTAGTAATCGACGTACACTAAATTTGAATAGAGAAAAGACGAAAAGGAAAAAGGAAAATAGGAAATTAGTGAAGCTATTGTTTTATGGTTAATAAAATGATGATCCTTAAGTCAACTCTTAATAACAAAGGTGGATCAAGATAAGGAAAAAGACGTTGTTAAAAAAAACGAGTCTTTTAGTAATAATAATTAAGAGAGAAGACGATAATTAAAATTAAAGCTAAAAGTATTGATTAATTTATATTGTTAACGTATAAAATTTATTAATCATTATTATCGTTTTAAGATCGTGAGAATATATGGAAGACACGCATATACGTTCCGCTGCTCATCGCGTATATCGGGGCTTGTGTACTTTTAGTGAACGTAGGCGTTATTGCCAATTAATTTGATTAATTAGCAAAATAAAAATTTATTATAATTTGCGGTAGTTCAATGTTATAAAATATAATCTATCGTGCATTCAAGTTGCGGCATTTTAATTACAATAATTCATCTGAATTATTATTTTTAACTTTTTCCAATTCTACAACATCAATCCATTATACAGGGTGTATCACGAAGTTCTTCGCAATAAGTGATATGAATATGGGATGATAGTGAAATGTGATCAAAAAGGCATCGAAAAAAGACGAGAATTGTGCAGGAATTGGGATATTTGAGGATTAATAAGCGAGCGCACAATCGCTAGTGCACGCCACTGCTCTACAAACGGCACAACTATGACGTCATATGAACGCATACGAAAATTTTAAAACTTTGAATTGATTTCTCGCGAAAACGGAAGCAAATTGCGTTTCAGTATTTGGCAATATTAATTAGGGGCATCTAACCTACAAAATATTGAAAGTTCAATGGAATCTGTGATTATTAATGTTATGTACTCCCCTTGTCAGACAAAGGGCATTATGTTGAATGAATAAAATACAGTTTTGAAATATTGTGACGTTTTTTATGGTAGGCTACGTAACTTATCAATAGCCCCTCGTATAATCGGTGGCACAGTAAAGCTTTCTTCCTGGGACATTCTGTATAAAGTTATTAAGGCTTCAAACATATTTTCAACAGGAACTGCCAATTTAAAAAGTACTAATCACGGAATAAGTTTTTTGTTCCGGTTCTTGGACTTTTTCCTTCATTATTGTCCGGACCATTTCTTTTATAAACATAGGAACTTATCACGCTGGCTCTCATTTTCATATCTAAATTGGACACGTATCTTGGCATTTTATAAAATGACAAAGTTATGGGCCGCATTTAATGGCGTAAAGTATTTATTTATTGCCCTCGAGTGTGTTACTTTCGTAGGAGAAGAAACTAGTTTTTAATACAAACAACGCAATTTTCACCTTCTTCATCATCCTCATCTCGTCCTTTTTCCTTTGTAATTTATTTCTTCAAAGTGCATCCTCTTAGAATATATTATGGATGAAATTAAAACTATCGTTGACGTTCAATAATATTCACTTCAGCTCGCATCCTCGCTCCTTTTTTCAATCCTCATCATTTACAATTACATATTAATGTAGAGTTATCTATATTTCTCGCACTCTTTCCCTTCATTTATCAAACCGTATCCTCAAGGATTATTCCATTAATTTTCTTTGCGTTTCTCTTGGATTATTGATGTTAAGTCTAATCGAATGCCGAAGGAAAGTAAGCAGTCGGGCTACCTAATTCTAAGAAGCTCTCGGACAAGAAAGATGAATGGAAGTTTGAATTTCGGTTGAGGCGAAGTCGAGGAGACGTCGCATCGATCGAACGAACGGAATCAATTCCCTGGCACATGTAAAGCGAAGTAGTTAACATTCGTCCGCCATTAAGCTGGTGCATCAGCTCTCGATGTATAATAATGGAGAATCGTTTCACGCACAGTGTGTGTAGACAGATAATTATACGTTCGCGCGCGCAAAAAAGAATCGCAACGAAGAGATATGTTGCGATGGCACGGTATAAGATGCAACGGCATCAGCGGCGACCGGCCAGAAGAAGTAGGAGCAAGAACGGCAGCGTTCTTCGACAGCCTCCGTCTTCAACGATCAATCCCAAGCATCTCGTACTCACTCGCGTCTAAAACGTGTACGTACGTTTAAAACACTTGAAGACCTATGTAATGGTTTAAACTTTGTCGACCAGAATCTGTCAATTGTACGATCATAGAATATCAATGTCATACGTTATTGAGAAAAGGTAAACGAACTCTCTCTTCTACTTTTACACACACGCACACACACAGACACACGTATTCTTTCTTGTTACACCTTGCATCTCTCACTTAATTCAATCTCATTTATTTTCATTTAATTTCTTCGTCTCTTTAATTTGTACATATGCCAAAGTATTATTTATTTAATTTTAATTCAATCCATTAAAATCATAAACATTATTATAAAATTTTAAATAAGATTTAAAATGAAAATCTTCTTAGCGTTTACTCCTTCATTTGTTATTCGCTTTTCCATTTTAAGTGTGCGTAGTTAATCTGAAAATGTACTTTTATGTATCAGAACTATATATGGCGTGTAATTTTATTATTAAATTACAAAAGAAAATACGAGACGACGATGGCAAAAAAATGAAGTCAAAGAACGAAGTGATTCAACTTTGTAATGAAATACGGTTCGAGCGAACGAATCGAACCTTTATTGCAACGATAATAATAATGATAAAGTGGATTTAATTAATATTGTTTTATTTAAAATAATTAAGAACAATTTGCATTTGACGATTAAGACCATAAAAAAATGAAAATAAAGAACAAAGAAGAATCGTCGAAAGGGCATTGAAAACGATGAAATTCCTTACTCTCGTATAAATGGAAAAGAGAGAAGACGGTTAAGGCGAAAGAGAAAAGAATCGTTGCGACACAGACGGAGCGTAAAAATGTTTAAAACAAGCGTGAAAATAACTAATGACACGGTCTCTACTTTATTCCTAAACATACACGTATACGTTGAATAAAATAATATTACTTTCTTATACTTACATCCACTGACATTGAAATTGCAACATCATAACGAAGTTTGCAAATCTCGAATTAACAAACTCCCCTGTACTTCACCCGAGAAATCTTTCGCAAACAAAACGAGGATTTCCAATAACCGGATGAAACGTTTCAAACTACGATTTATAGTTTTCCTATACGCATATACCGAGTGTCTCAAAAGGTCCTAGTCAACAATTAAATGAGAACAATTTTTCCGCAGTAGTACTTTTGAATTAAGAGATTTTATAAACTTAAGACTGAAATAAATTCTTAACTTAATTGCAAATATCAGGATGAAAAAAGAAGAGAGATAAAAAAAGGTGGGATAAAATTAATCCATTAAAAGCGAATGTCGAATGCAAGACGTTAAGTTTCTCGGCCGTCTTTATTTACAATGTCGTGAATAAAAAGGAATCCGAGTTGCTTTAATTTAAACTCGAAGATTAAGAGAAAAATAAACGAGGGCCCCGTAATAAATCTCAACCAAAAAACACCTACGTTGGTGTAGAAAAACTCGATAGGATTTACTCGTTTATTTTCATTTTGCCATTATGATGGCAGGGAAAAGGAATATGTAAGTAAGAGGTGTTCAACATAAAAATTCGATACGTTGCAGAAATAAAATGTAAAGAAGACTTCGTCGGAGAGACGTAAGAATTTGTTTTTCCATTCGAGCAAAACAAAACATTCGCACTTCATTTCCATTTTGCGATTCGTTTCTGCATTACGTTTTTCGTATCGTTTGAAGAAAATAATAAAGACGAACGTGTCCTTGGGTGACCTTCACATTTTCCGAGCTCACGACCAGATAGCATCACTTATGGATCTATATTCTTAAGGTTATGAATATAATTTCATTCGAATCGCCTTCTTCTTAATTCACAGCGACGTAAGTAATTAATTCGCTAATTTTCGATCGTAATCGATTTAGTTTTCTGATCGAATTCGAACTGCATTCGAAAATCGATGTGTTAATTTCGTGAAACAAAACTAAACGCACGGAGTGGAAATTAATTTCATAAAATCATTGATATTTTATTGCGCCTCGTTTGCTGATGAAATTTCTTTCGTTCTCCTCCCTGCCCTCGTCGGCCCCCCGGCCCCCGGTAAAATGGGATCTTTGTCTCTTAAAAAAATGTTTTTTTAAACTCTTTATATGCAGCTTATAATACTGACTTACGAATATATATTTTATACGGTTTATTTAAATTTTTATTCTCCTTTAAACGTATGACGGCTCTTATTATATATATCGAGAAGGAATACTATCCTATCTACCTGTTTATGTGTTCGTTTTTTTTTTTAATTCTTTTATTTTATTTCATCCTTTTTTATTTAATTTTGTTTTTTCGTTGGTCGATAAAACTCTCTCTTTCTTTCGTCTGTACTTTAAACCTTTCCACTGGATGCTGCACGTATATACACGTATATACCTACTACACGTGTGTGTTAAATAATAATAATAATAAGCGAGGTCTACTCAATAAGAGAGACTAACGCCCATTAGTGAAGATTTTTTTATGGTTTACTTTTTTTATTATTATTCCTTCTTCTTCTCCTTCTTGCTCTTTTATTTTCCCTGAAACCCTTTAGTTTTAGGATGGTACAGTCGCATGGAAAAATAATTCAACAACGGTGCTGTTGTTGTTGTTGTTATTTTCGACATCCTCTTCATTGGTTTTTATCTTTTATTTTTTTATTATTTTTAGATCTCTAAGACCTTGTAGATTAATCGTTGACGTTATTTTGAAAGAGAGAAAGAATCGAATTCGACGAGAGAAAGAGAGAGAGAGAGAGGAAACGAGCTGGAAGGAGGGGTCCGAATAATTAATTAAATTCATTTGATTTTAGTTTCGTTATTCGATATATGAAAATGAAGGCGAATAAAGGCTTAACCCATAAGAAGGAAGTGAATAATTGATTAATCAAGTGTAATACTGATTAAAAAAAAACGTCCTTTTTTAATCATCTTATTTTTATTCGTAACATTTTTTTGCCGTACGATTTCCTGTTACTATTTAATTACTGAAACTTAATCCTTATACGAAATTTACAGTTAATTTTCGTAGTTGTAGGAATTGTTACGATTTTTTTCCCGAAGTTTCGTTCCTTGATCTATCGTTAAAGTCACCAATTTACTATCAGTTTAACGACGTCCTAATGCTGCCTATCAATAGTAATTTATTTTATTCTTCAAGATTATTTATTATTACCAAGTCCTTTACGTTTTTTTCCTGTTTTATTGTCGAATCGGCCCCGCTATGCGTGCGTGTGTGTACGGTTAATTCGTTTCGTCTCCTGATCGTGCATTGAAATCTTGGGAGCCGTACGTTGTGAGATCGGTATAAAGTTTAATAATAAACGAGATAAATAAAATGAAACGAAAAAAAGGGCTGAAGGAAGGGGGAGGAACGTAACGACGAAGAAGCCGATTAACTCGGCCCGACTGTTTTCCTCTTCTACCGTATTAAGTATTATATTTATTTTTAGATTTTCCCCGGCCTTTTGTTTTCGTTTCGCTCTGTGACAGTGGCGGTCGCCGAAGAAGCGGCATTTTGTCGGTGGCGATTTTTCATCGCGAAATTAATTTCGTTGCCCGATACAATCGGCCATCCGCATCACTCGACGTCGCTCGGTGCACGAATCGCGTCGATCGACGAACTGGTCAACATCGAATTGTATAGCTATATTTGAGAATGCTGGAACCGCTTCGGGCATGTCTGGGATTATACTTTTACTTCTTATTGTTCCTATTTCACGTAATTTTTTTCCTCTTAATTCTCCTCTTCTCTCCTCTTCGCATACTTCTCCTTCGCCTCTCGCATCCTTCTTTCTTTTCTCTCCGATTTGTCTCCTCTTTTTTCGGCTCTCTTCGTTTCCCTCCGCCGTTCCCTTGAATAGCGTACAGACACACACACGCGCGCACGTTATATAGATTGTGCAGGTGAAACACCGTCCGTCTCTCTCGGTTGCGTAGAGGTCGCGCTCTTCGACGAGATGCCCCGCCGAACGCACCGGCCGCCATGATTCTTCGTGTATCCTGCATCTCTCCGTAAAGCGTAAATCGATGCGAAGAGCGAAGATGGAGGAGAAGCAAGAAGAAAACGAGCGAGCGAAGTCGCGACGGAGACGGAGCGTGTTCGAAGGCGAGGCAGCGCGATGCGATGCGATCTAGAGGGAGCGAGAGAGCGAGAGAGAGAGAGAGAGAGAGAGAGGCGTATAGATGACCGGTTGTTGTCGCTGCGGGGGACACGAAACGGCGACCGGACGGTGCACCGATCACAGACAAACGTATTGCCCGATCGTGCACCTGAGAGAGCGATAGACGGAGACGCGAGACCGTCGGATCCGTTCGCACAGTTTCATACCTGTGATCGGCTTTGAACCACCGCTAACTAACAGCCAGTTTAGTATTAGTTCGAATCACTCGTAGACGCTAGTATGTGAATATTCAAAAGAACTCTTTATTTCTCATTCCTCTCTTTTCGTTTTCGTTTGTTTTTGTTTATTTTTTTTCCCCGTTTTTTTTGTTGTTGTTGTTGGTAATTTCAATTTTTTTTCGCTTCTCTATCCCTCTTCGGTGCGACGAAAAATCGCAAAGTAATCGCGAGGCAAGAGTTCGCATCGAGCAAGTTCAAATCGATACGATCATCATTCGCGCTCATGGGCAGCATGAATGTCGCAAGAGTGCGAGCATGGGATCTGTGTTGAATTGTGCCGTGTTGTGCCATCGTCCACCATTGTGACGTTAATCGGACCAAAAACTGCGCGTCCCCAAAATAGGCCAAAACAAATAGGTAATATTGTTTGATTATCGTTTTGCAACCCCGACACGGACGACAAACGTGCACATTCACCGGTTACCGTACGGAAAAAAAGCGACATCAAACACACTCGAACGCGTACTTTTACAACACACACACACACGCGTACGAGTCTGTGCGTTTGAGTCCTTCGGCCCGTTCAGTAACTTCGCATGCAATTTATACGTGCAAAACACTATCCGGTTGAGACGAATAAGCGCCAATAAAGGAGAAACCGTCGTTTCTCGGCAGCGAATTCCGGGCCCCAGCGGATTGACAGTTCGCGAGGCGAACGGGGAGAGAAATCGAGAGAACGTTCCGCTCCCGACGACGACAATTCCGACGTCCATTCACTCGCACGCGGCACTAAAATCTACTTGTTTTCAATAATAAACGATTACAATAGTACCTGTTACTCAGGAGCGGGCAGACCTGTTCATCAACTATTGCCACACTTGATCTTGAATGGCGACTTTGAAAATGGTACGCCCCTACTAGTTTCGTCTACCTGGTGCACGTACGCACGCGGAAATTCGTTCTGCGTGCATCTAATCGAACAATTTCGTCTCGCTGTCGAGATGCGATCGCGAGGCGAACCATTTCTCGCTCCCGACAAGATTCTGCCTAGTTTCCTGTCGCCCGGCCATCCCTTGGCTTCGTTCGCGGCTCCGACGCTATTCTTCGATAAAACGTTGAAATCTTTTCGTTCGAGTCATTTGTATTCACGCGTGTACCTCGAAAGTTTGTCTGTCTGATTGGTAGGAAGAAACGGAGGTAGCTTTTATTGGTTTATTATATACGAATTGATTATCATCGTCGTTTCGTGCTGGGTGTGGAGAATTATTATTATTACATGTAGAGTGCGGTTGTTTTCTAAGTCTCCTTTCGGCGTGAGCTACGTATCAAAAATGTTTTGATAAAAGAAAACTGCTCGATGCCATAAACGTTTTTGTAAGAATCAAAGGACAAATAAAACGAAACGGGACAGGAAACGTTACAATTTATTTCGTAATGTCCTTTAAATCAATCAATACAATTACAATAAATCAACAATAGTAATGATTATTATGATAAACTTTCACTTATAATAATTATGTGCTTATTATTTTATAAGGCGTAGCCAAACGCTTAATCCCTGAATAAACGGCTGGATTACGTCGATCTCCTTTACTGAACGTTTCTTAAGTAAGCTTCAATAGAAAAAGAAACTTCATTAGGGAAGAATCAGAACGATTTCACTTCATTTTGTATGGCAAAGAAAATGACTTAAGCGCCACTTGCTATCAAATAAAGCAGGTAGGGACCGAATTAGTAAATAGTAATAATAATAAAATATTCAGTTATTAACCGACGAAAAAAAAAGAAGAAAAGGAAACGAAAAAAAGTATAAACTAGAAATAATTATAGGACAATTAACTGTGTATAATAGTCGTATTCCGTAGTAAGATGGAGAATCACGTTTACTACCGGTCCGATACCGGTTTAGCATCCAGTAGATGATTTTAGGAAATCCCTCGAAACAAAAACGTACGGGAGAAAAAGTCGAAGGCAAGTCTGTGGAAGACGAGGTGAAGGATTGCTGGATGGCAAAAGACGGTAGCCAAACCGGTAATCCACGTGTCCCAACTTTTTCTCCCATCCTCGTTCAACCATATGGTGCTATCGAATTCGCAAATCGAACCAAAACAAATGTTTTCCTCGCGTTCCGCCAGGCTTCGATGCGAAATTCTCCGAAACGAAATTGCGCACATCGGGATTAGGTCCTTTGCATTTGAACCATTTCAATTATTACTTCATAAAATTGCTACCTCACATTTTACGTGTTTGCGCATACGAAGAACGAACGCGTGCGAGAGAGACGGACGCAGCAGAAATTGTGTTGCACGTTACGAAAAGTGAAAGTTTTTCAACAGATAAAATCTATAACCAAACTTTGACATTCTCTGCTATATGTGAATGCATTAACGCCGATTGCCTTAAAACTTATTTTATTATAACTTATATTTTATTTACACACACGCACGTACGTGTGTATAAGGTCAAATTTGATCCATTTCATCATGCAACCGCTCGACTCCGAAGATCTATTTAGAAATTCGCCTTAATATCATTTCATTCCTCGTCCGCACGCTATTACCAAATCCTTATGAAATTATTATTATTTATTTAAATCGCCCGGTTGCATTGCATCGAAGTTACCAAACGGCTGCGCGATACGACTCCGATTCATTATCTCGTTAACAAAACAAAAACAAAAAATCGCGCCTTAACGCAACCAATTTCTTCTTGTTCCAGATAAGTTAGTGACGCATTTGCTCAAGCGACAAGCACTTCCTCGAAGTTCGTCTTCGCAACGATAACAACCATTTAGCCATAACCGTGCCATAGAACGTCCTTACGGAAGCGAGGGGGCGCAGCAGAGGAGAGCGAAGGGAACGAACACGTTTTCGTTTGAATTTCAAAGTGCAATAGAATCGAATTTACATCAAGAAACACGCTGTGATACTTGTTCGGACGTTGACGGACCGAAAGCCATAATAACCGATTAGCTTAATGATCGTAATGACGCGTCGCAACGTCGATAGCACGTCGTCGAATTCGTCGCCGCAGATCGAATCGGACACGGGCATGATGTCGCCGCCGCCTCCGCAGGCGTCGCCGGCCGACCGCTCGCCGCTGAGGGACGCGCCGAGTCCGCCGGCGATGTTGGCCACGATGACGCCCGTCAACGTGCTCGAGCTGAAGAAGGAGATGGACGAGAGGCGCGGACTCGGCAGTCCGATGTACGCGCAAATCAAGACGGAGGTGGTGTACGACAAGGACGAGGAGATGTACGGCAAGAGCGACACGCCGATCGATCTGATCTACGAGGACGGCAACAAGACGGTCATCTACACGACGGCGCCGGACCAGAAGGGCGTCGAGATCTACTCGTCGGACAATTCCGGTGAGATAACGATAAACAACATAAACGCGCATCAGTTGCACGGGCAGCAAATCGGTGACGTGCTGATCGACAGTAGTTCCGGGGCGATTGTCAGTGCTTCCGGCGACGCGAGCGTCAGCCCGCCCGGAACCGTGTCGGTCGTCCTGCAGGGCAACGGACAGGGACTGTTGCAATACCCGCAGACGCAAGTGCCCGCCACCACTGTGCTCGTCCTCTCCGAACTGGTCGAGGACATGGGCGTACCGGTCGTCGGATTAAGGTAATTTGCACGCACTCGATCGTCCGTCCGTTTCGCTTACGTTCGGCCGCTGCTCTGTTGTTTTGCGTTTGATTCGCGAAAAATGAAAGAAAGAAAGAAAGAAAAACGTTATTCAAGTTATGCAAAGGTTTTTTTGTCGTCGGTTTGGAAAGAAAAACTGAAATTATTTTTAGCAATGATCCCGAACGGTTCCGCCGTTATAAAGAAGAAACCGAAGATGATATTTTATGAGTGTTTGTTGTTTTTGCTCTTTTCGCTAATATTTTTAGCGATGATTTCACGATCGGACTTGCCAATCCGATGGATTTTAAAGGATAAATTAAAGGATCTTGCACAAACGTGTCGTACGTACTGGATATTATTCGCGAACAAATGGCCCAGTACGTATAATTATGCAATATTTTCTTGCCTTCGACTAAATCATCGTTGATTAACGACCAAAGACACGAATGACAACTCAATCAATCTAAAAGCGATTTTCAAACGGAGAAATTAATTTTATCGTGTCACCCATTTAATTATGTTGAGAAAGAAATTCTTAATTTATAATTAACCATTATTAATTGCTTTACTTAAACGATTCGACTAAGTACGGCAGGTTTTAATTATCGTTATTGTCTTTTTCTTTTGCGTTCTCGCTTCAATTCCATTTCGATTTACGCGAACGTAACGCAAGAACATATTAAAATGCATAAAATGATAGACACACATACATAAATAAATTTTGCAATATATTATTTGAAATAAAATATGTCATATAATTCAACTAGTTTTATTATTATAAACAATAATAATTATTTAAGAAAAATGCGTACGTACGTACGAACCATTTTCTTGCAATTTATTTGCTTATTTGGCGCGCTCGAACGAATTGTTTTAATGCGAAATAAGGAACGCATTAAAAATGAAATCATTTTAAATTTCGCATTAAATTAAATGACATTTAATAAAATCATTTTCCACTTCTTTCGTTTATTCATTAATTTTTTCTGTGCCGTTTCACTTCTCGTAATAGAACCGTAATAATAATAAAGCATAAAAATGTTGTAATATCGTTTTGCAAAATATTTTATTTGAATTTTTAATGCGAATTGCGGACGAAAACAAGAATCAGAAATCGAATGTTACCAAATAACTTTAACGCGGCAGCAACAAGGATGTTAAAGTTATTATTGGACGATTTCGTCTTAAAGGCAAAATCAATTCGCGAGTGATAACGAAATGGCCGCCTCGGATCTCTCGTCGATGCCGTTCCCTGCGGTAGCTTTTGTTTGCAGTTCGAAAGCTGTCTTTGAATGTCTTTTGTTCATTAGAAAACATTAACGTGTAATTTTTCGTTCGAATAGCTAAATCAATATTGAAATTTAGGAGAATAAATAATAGCGACGTAAAAAGTGACTCATTATTATTATTATTTTTCTTTTCGAAAACGTACGTCGTGTGCTCCCTGCGAGCATGATGCTGTGGAAATAATGTTTATTTAAACAAATAACAAACATAATGTTAGTTATTTTCGTTTCTTTTTTCGTAATCAAATAACACGTTAAAATTAAATAATTTCATGGACGCAATTATTATTTTCTAATAATAATACTTCATGGCCAAGGTTTAACATCGACTTCGTTATTATTAATTAAATATCAGATTCGTTTTGCGAATCGACAAAATGCTGCGGAATTATTTAGCAAAAAAGCTCGAGCCATTTGTTTTATCGTCCCGATACGAAAGTTTAACGATTGCTTTCGCTTCGAATTTAATTGTTTTCAATGGCGAAATTATTCTTGAAATTACTTGCAAAAACTTTCAATTGTTGTTCCGTACAATGGAGCTAATTAAAAAGAATCGTTGTTATTACTTTACGATAACATTGATTAGTTAATGCCGTTTTTAATCAATAACAATTATGCGAAATTAATGTAAACGCAACTCTTGTGACTTCCTTGTTTTAACTCGATCGGAGCTGCTGATAAAGTCTGAATCTCGAATTAATATTGGATTTTCCACGGAGGATGAAGGAAACGTGAAATGAGTCGAGTCGAGTCGAGTCGAATCGAATCGAATCGAATCGAGCAGTTTCGGTTATCGATTCGAAACGAATTCGACGTCGTCCGAGACGAAACGCTGCTGATGGAACGATTTTCAATCTTCATCAGTTATTAATAAACGACGTTCGTTCGAATTATAAGAGAACAATATAATGTAATTCCATTTGGTTCGGTTTGCACATTCGACCCGGATGTTAGCCCACGCATTTCACGATGGAGCAGGCGCAGTTTTAATTCTTTTTACCTGCGTGAAGCTGCTATCTCAGAACTACTTAATTCATTATTATTATTTCTACACCGTTTACCTTGAACCTAGTTGACTCTTCGATCAAGCAGACGTACTCTTAACAGTGTGAAAAAATTGTATAAAATAATAATAATAATAAACTACGTTAATCATTTTATTTTCCATGCGCCATCATCATCATTATCATCATCGTTCTGTCCGTTTTACAGAAAACGAAAAAGCGGAGTCTCGAAGGGAGCAGAGGGAACGGAAAAAAGCACTTTTCTTTTTCAGTCCTTTTTCTTCATCTCGTATCTCTTACATTTATTTATTCTTTTGCATTTTTCTTTTCTTGTTTGTTCCTCACTTTCTGGCCTTTTTCTTCGCCCATTCCATTGCGTTCCCCCAGTTTCCCTCGGTTCTTTATTGCTAAACAAATACATTTATTTTATTTAGCAATTTTCGTTTTTATGCGAAAATTATACTTACAAATAAATATTATTTTTATTATTACTACTATTAAATTGTGCGGCATAGAGATTTCGATTAAGAGAAATAAAAAAATTATTCACTTAACGTCAGACGTATGACGCAAAATATTCGCAATAGCATATAAATTGCCTTTTCAAAAAATTACATAAAAAAACGTAAATATATTTATAAACTCATAGCGAACATTTATTATTCAATACCATTCACTGCAATAAGCGTTTATAAATCTAAGTCTCAGTTATCATTTGGATGCTATTAATTCAACCTGCGGCTCTTATTTCAGTCTCGTCCCCGTAGAAATGGCGAAATAAACCTGAAAACTGCATTCACACTTTGCACATGCAGATAAATCGTTAATTTTGACTGGAAGAGAATCTCAAAACAAAACAAATTATTGCAAAAAAGCTTGTTTTTTTTTGTTATGGAAAGCCTAAACATTTCGTCGGTTTTAGACCACAATCGAATATTTCGATTGACGTGATTCAAGAGAAAACTTCGCGTTCGTTCGTAATAAATTTTATAACGTAAAATATCTATTATTATAATGGTTAACAACAAATATGGGAATTCGCAACGCGTAAGGGAACTTTAATGAGCGAGTGAACCTTATCCGCGATTAAAAAGTCTCACTTGTGAAATAATTTTGAAACGCAAGGAAAAAGTCCGAAAAGAAATTAATTGCTCGCAATCTTGAGACAAACGGCCGCCTAATGAATATAATAATCTACTAAGACGTCGATTTCAGTTCAAAGAGCTACTACGCTGTATAAAAACATGAGGATATTGCTTGGAGCGATGAAGAAAAATAACCGCACCATTTTTGGTGCGTCTGCCCTTGAGCTAGCATAAGAAACCTATAATAGGTTGCTGTACTTAAGTTATTATACGTATATGAACGGTAGATTATTATTAATTCCTTTATATTAATAAAGAAAAATGCTCGTTTTCCAAACGGACGATAAAACGAACAATTTACTCGTCACAACTGTATTCGTACTCCTTCAATAATAATATTAATAATTTATAATTAATTGTGGCAATTAAATCCGTGTACTTTGTACGAGCATTATTTAAATGACCCTCAATTCGAATTACACGGACGAACGTGCAGCGTTTTAATTGATGTTGGTAAATTAACTAATTTAATTTGTTCGGAAGAAACTTTAACTTCAACCGAAAAAGTAACCAATCAACTCGTAAGATTCAATTTTTATCGTTCTAACAATCGTTCAAACGGATCGCTCTTATTACCAGCGAACCGCAAATTGTTGTTCGACCACAAACCTAAACGAACGGGGATAATGTGAGCAAATAGCATCGTAATTCCTCAATCTTTTCCGAGCAGAACAAATGTTAATTAATTGAAAATTTCCTTGCTAATCTGTTATGATATCCATAAAAGGACGTCGTCGTCGTTGATAAGATGTAACGAAAGGGAACGTTAAAGGCAAACAAAAAGCGGGGTACAATTTGAAAACGATGAGGACAGTCGAGAAGAAGTAGATGGAGATGGAGAAACTAAAAATTAGTATTTTTTTTAATAAGTGCGTAGATAATAGAAATGAATAATTATTTGTGTGTTTAGTTTGTACGTTTTGTATTATATTAGATTAGTATCGTTGCAAGGATGATGTCGCACTAGTTTTTCAATTTTACAAAGAGACAATTAATCAAGTCCGTCCCATGTCAGGTAGTATAAATTGACAAGATCTTGCTGGCACGATGACATATTATTATTATTATAATGGTTATGAACCGTGAGAAATTTGATTTTCTTACGGCCTCTTCGTCCACAACATAAAGACGTGAAGAAAGATAACTCAATGCGAACGAAAGAAGCAGAGAGAAAGAGAGATAATTAAAGATGAATTTCTTGCGGAACATTAATTAGAAATCAATCGATTCCTATTGTTATAATAAACAATTAAACAGCATAAAATGATAAACATCGTCTATCTTTATCGTAAACATGATTTATTTTCACGTTCTTCTTACACGTAAGAGAATATTGAGGAAACAAACTTTTTCGTTTCATTCTCGTGCTCGTCTACTGAAAGAAAAGCAACAAGAAACGAGTTTATTTATGATAACTACTAGTCATGTAGAAGGTATTGATTTATAGGTGGGTGAACGCATCGTGAATTGCAACCGCGTTTTACCATAATTAAGACAGTCTCACAGATGTACATCGAGATTTATTGTTATTGCGCTAATAATTTTCAACTAACTGATAATGAACGCCTTCGTTTAATTCAACCTCAACGTGCCTCCATTTTCATTTCTTATTTGATTTAACAAATATTATACGGAGAGCACAACGAACATTTATTTATATCAAACGTACTCCGACATTAATTAAGCGTTTTCTGGAGATTAAGAAAAAAAAACCTACATTTAATAGTTTTCGAACGATTAAACAAAACCTAATCTGTAAGTAATGTATCCCAAAGCAGATTAACTTCGTGAATTTTTTCATAAGACAAAATTTATGTTTTATTTTCTAGATGTTATTAACTTTTGACATTTGCAAAAAAAATTACGCTTACACACATACACACGTACGTTTCTTTTTTTTAGAGAAGGAAAAAAGTGTTTATATTGATATTAACATAACTGTACACGTGTATTAAGTTTGGAAATTCTATCGAGAATTTGGAACACTTACATCACTCTCTTAATAGTTAAAACTACATCCTAAATTTGGCAACTTTTAATTGCTTATAAATAAATATAAGGTAGATGAAAATATCGTGTTAAAGAAATTGCTTAGTTCATACACTCGAACAACAACAACAACAAAAAATCGAAGGAATGAAAGAGCGAGAGAGAGAGAGAGAGAAGAAAAAATAATCCGCTACTTTGTCATCTTCCACTCCATCAACGTGTAAATAATTAATCATACATACATTTTCTATTGAATTGTAATTTCTGCGAATTATTTGCTTAGGTGAGTTTTAATTCGTTTTCTGTGTCACTTTAGGCAATAAAAATGTACACTTATAACGGACGCTTATCAAATTGATTGTGTTGTACACGTAATGTTTTTAATTAATTTCATTTTATCATTGTCGACAAATCAAGTCACCGCCGAAGCAAATAACCTCAAAAAACATGCGAGCAGTTACGTCAAGTGTCATTATCAATGTTGCCAACTTAATTTCGAACGCAATATTTTCGCGCGAGCGCGGTAACTGCAGTTTTTAGTTATTTTTCGTGCGAGATAAGAAAATAAAGTTCAGATGTAAATTGCCATTATTAGCGTTAGCGAAAGAGGAATATAATTTAATGAGACACACATATAGGCGATCGTGTAAGTTTTGTCCCCCTTTTACACCGCTAACGCACCGCAATATTATTGCAGCCTTGGCGATTTCCTAAAGGTCAAAAGATTAACATTACCGTAAGAACAACAACAGCGTATCCTATCTACGTAGGTTTTATAACCGAGCCACACGTTATTGTTTTGTTGTCTTCGCCGGCTAAATTCGATTGAATGGGAGAGAGAAGAAAAAAATAACAATCAATTTTTCATTTTTTACGTAGTTTTCTTTCCTTTGGCGTCGATGATGATATGAAACTTAACAGTTTTCCTTTATTTGTTCTCATCTGACCTTAATGAAAGGTCACGATGGATTAAGAATTTTTTGGGCTCGGCTCCCAACAAGAATTCTATTATTATTATTAATATGTGATGGAATGAGAAAAATAGACTGACTGGCCGAACTTCCGCTTTAAATGCGTCTGCTCGCGATCGCCGTTGATTTTCTTCGACGCGCAATTAACCGCTCTTAATTAGCATTTAGTCTTAATAAAATAATAATTTTGTTTGATTATAATTATGATGCAAGAAAACATGTTATGGTGTCGTGATTTGTAAATTGATCACGATTAATTAATTTTATTGGGTTCCTTTTTTTTCTATGCGAAATATTATTATTATAATAAAATGTAAAACTACAGTGTGATAATTTCATTGCCAAATAAATAATATACCAAATTAATTATTACTCAATAACATTTCATAATCTTTTTCTGCTATTTATAATATGCAAATTAGCGTTATTATTATTATTTTGTTTATGTTAATCAATTTGCCACGAAATCCTAATTTACTCTAACTTTGCATTAACGTTGCTTGAATTCAATTTAATTTGAACTATTCGATGCAAAGGAAGCTTTTTAATACTTTTGCAATTCTCGTTCAAACTGTGTATTTCTCCATGCGCGAAACAAAAACCCATACGCAACTCGAACGTATGCAAAAAACCGCAAAAATTTTACGTGGTTTTCGGCATTAGCAAATATTCTTAGAAAAATTATTTATATGACTGCGAGAACGAGGCTCACATCAAATTTCTCCCTTCAAATTATTATTCCTCAAATCGTTTCATTTATTATTTATTATTTTGTGTGTGTGTCGAACGAATACAAATAAGTTAAGCAACACAAAGATAAATTCTCCTAGGTGCGGCTCGATTGAAATCTAGTGCACATTGTAGCCAGGGCCGGATCTTAATCTTAATTTCTCAAATAATTGACTACATTTGCTTTTCCTTAACGATTTTTTAATTCCATTCGATCGCATCGTGCGCGTCTCGCGATTCCTCGTCACTTTTTTAATTGTACGGTTCGTAGTAGGCAGCAACATAAATTAGAAGAAGAACAGAACAGGAAAAAATGTGGATGTAATTGTTATTACAATGAATGACATTAAACGAGTATTGTAGTCGTTTTTGTTGTATGTGTAGTACTGTATAGTATTTCTCGGTTCGTGTGTGTGTGTGTGTGTATAATATTGAATGATCACATCTAGTTTTGAAAATTAGCTAAAGGAAAACCAGTTATAATAGTGTTGAGCATTACAAAAAGTTTGTTATGGTAGGTCATAGTCGCAGGCAGTGCTACTACCATTGCTAGGGTGTCAGAAACAGGAATAACAACTATTGGCACGTGCTTGCCCGGTTTCACCCACACCTTTTTTAACCAACACCGTACTTGTTCTCTCATCTCGACTGCCGTCTCAACCAGATTGTGTAGTTTTTGTTGTTGCCGCTGCGCATTTCTCTCTAATGCACACATTATTACTATTACCTCCTTTTTTGCCATTAACAAACAGTTCATTCAAGAAAACCACTTTACTGGCCTATGAACTTGTCTATTTAGAAAACATGTTTCTTTACGTTATAATTTTTTTTTTCATATACTACTTTTTTTCCGACAGAAAAAATCAATGTTATTAACCAATTATGCGGTTATTCGACCTGTCCAACAACAACGCCTTTATTATTTATACTTTTGCTCTGTATCTGTTTCGCTTTACTTGATTAGATTCCGTTAGCAATCAAATGAATTCCCTTTACTTACTTTCATTCATGTTTGTCGCCAGTAAATTGACGTTACGTTTTAGATTTGAACGATCTCTTCTCGAATAGATAAGATTCGTAAAGAAGTAATGAAACGCAAAAGTACAATTGTTCAGTTTTAATCTCGTTAAATTCATCATTTTGAAATTTATATGAATGAGTTGGACAATCGGTTCAAATGTAATTATAATAATAATAACGAGACGATTAAGTACTTTCACCTGCTTTAAGTGCACGTATTAACGAGATAAAGATTTAATTAAGAAATTCCATTTATTCATAATTATTAATAGATATTACGTTTAACGTTGTTATTAATATTAAAATCGAAATTTATTTATTAAACGTACAAGACAATAATAATTGGCTTCGTTTCAGTTTTTATTTACAATCGTACTTTTGTATTTTATCTCGTTAATAAAAAGTGCCATTGTTTAAATACTAAATGGTCATGTTTATGTTATAAAAGTCTTGTTACACAATATTAATTGATAATTTTACGTTTCGCAATTTAATTGGTAACAAGGTATTTTATAGACTAAATGATTAAATAGATATCAATTAATTGGCAGAATGAATGTGTGAAATATAATAAAAATGATGGGTATCCCCATAAAAAGCATTTGCTGTTTCACTTATTTTCTAATGATAGACTTCGATGTTTATAAATACATTTACATGAATATTAGATTAAATTTATTCTTGTTAAATGGTGCAGTGGACTGTCATAAATATGATGACAGTAACTTACAAAATGATTTTTCAAACAAGTCCAAATAGGAGATCATTCATTTTTCTATTTTAAATCCTACATTAACATTGATAATCACAGATTCCATTGAAATTTCAATATTTTGTAGGTTAGATGTCCCTAATTTATATTGCCGAATGCTGAAACGCAATTTGCTTTCGTTTTCGCGAAAAATCAATTCAAAGTTTTCAATTTTTCTTGCGTTTATTCATACGACGTTATATTGGCGCTGTTAGTATAGCAGTGGCGTATCCTAGTGGATCGAATCCGTGCGACAAATTCACTTTTTCCTGCTTTGTTCTTCACAATGAGTCAATATGCGATAATTGTAAAATATAATCAAAAAGGCATCGAAAAAAAAAAGATAATAGCGTACGCCACTGCTCTACTGACAGCACAATTATGACGTCATGTGAATGAATATACGAAAAGTTTAAAATTTTGAATTGATACCATGTTGTGCACTCCCCTTGTTAGTTAAATAATTATAATATTCGATTTAGTGTTCGAATAATGGCTTTATAATTTTTTGAATGTATAAAAGAGCTTTAGGGCAAAACATACTTTTCATTTTCTGTCAATTAATTTTGGCCAAATTGTTGTTTGATTTTTTTTTCTTATGTGAAATTTTAATTAACATAAAACCGTTTGTTAATTTTACATAATTTGTTTATTATATTAAAAAAAAAGTTCTTTCAAGCGAAAGTTATTGTAAAATGATAGAGATAAAAGTGATAGAATCATTTATAACAATAACATTAATAATAGAAAATAATGAAATGGAAATTGTTATTTAATTACGATTAACTGTTTCGTTGTTTCTTTTTGTTCTTTATTAATCGTTCCCTTTTCTTTATGTATTAATAACTTTTAGAATAATTAAAAGCAATTTAACTGGCATTTTAAATTTTACGTAATTATTCAAAATGGAAAAAAAACTATATTAATAAATTATATTACAGATTTTCAAGATTAATAATTGTTTAATAATAATAATTATTCGTTATGTAAGATTCGTGAATCTTTAATTATGTTATAATATATATTGGGAAAACGGTATGAGAAGAACATAGAAAAGGTTCTGTTAATCTATTCAGTGGCACAACTCGCTTCTTCAAAAATTACATAAGCTCGAAAAGGGGAGAATTACTGTTACGGTAGCCAAAAAAAAGCTTCTTTCTTTACTTTAATAAATTATTTATATGCATAGATGCGCACATTTCGAATCTCGGTGTTTGTTTAAGGCCTTTTGTTAAGAGAAACAGAAAGCTAAAGGTACCTTTTACCTCTGATCGTATTGCCATAGAAATTTCGAATGTTTACTTTGCGAATTCTTTTAATTGTTCTTTCCCATTTATACTCAACGATATGCTTGCGCCATTGGTATAATTGCACGTTGAAGACGTATTTTGAGTGATGAAACTCTTGCATTAATCAATGACACGGAAATTTGTCTTAAGTGACAAATTTCAAAAATCATCCTGTATATATTGAAATTGTAGGCAAAGGAAAATTATTAATTTTTTTTCAATTTATTTATTTGTCATCTCTCTATCAGTCTTGCGGTGTTAATTTATTAAAGTCGTACCATTGTCTGTTCTTAAGAACGAATATCTATTATACATTCTACAATGGAATACATTAATAAATTACCATAAATATATGATTATGTTGGAATTATATGGTGGCTTTAATAATAAAATTTAAAAGAATTCAATATTAGAAATAAGTTATAACTTTTTTCCTCATATTAATTATTCATTCAATTAACACGCAAGAGGAAAAAAATTGCGGAAGAGTGATTTAAATATCAGTTTATCACAAGTAACGATAATAACAATTTGGAAAAAAAATTCAACAGCAAAATATATTTATAATGCTAATCCATTTTAATAGAACTATTTGTTGACCTCCACTCATTACGTTAATAAAAACATTTCAAACATTTCACGTACCATAAACGTTTATTATTTGCTCATTTTCTAAAATATTTCTTACCAACGCACACATATTATACTATTTTATATCACTTTAACCAGACCATATTTTACAATTAGCTCAGATATATGTATATACAGGGTGTCCCAATATTGCGGACTCGGAGGATGACGCCCAATTGGTTGACTTTAGAGAAAATTATTTCAGATGAAAAAGTTTTCTCTGGAAAAGCACTACAACGAAAGAGTATTTTCCAGGATGGCGCACTTCCGGATGTACCGGAAACCGATACTTGCCCCGTTATTTTAAATGGAATGATCTCATTTTTATAATTTTTATTAATTCCTCATCGAATTCTAAAGGGACTTTATTAAAACAATCACATGCTTAAGATCCACCGTTCCAGAGTTATTTCAGTGTTTCCCCCGGAAAATGTCATTTGGAACGTCGTGGAAAATCGCACATATCTTCGGAACCATTTGAGATAGAGTGTTGAAATTTCTTTCGTTTTTTTCAGCAAGAAATTGCGAAGAGCTTCCACTTCCTAAAGTTAATTTGAAAGTGGCACTGGCTTTGATTTGTGGCCTGTTAAACTTTGACATTTTCAAATGTGCTTAACTTCACTTTTTTAAATGGAACCACATAATTTTTATAAGGGCATTAAATGCAGCAAATGATTCGCTTTGGATCATATTCAGATTAATAAAAATTGAATTATGCACATTTGAAAAAGTCAATGTTTAACAGGCCACAAATTGCAGTCAGTAATACTTTCAATTAAACATAAGTAGACCATAGTCTTCGCCATTTCATGCTTAAAAGAACGAAAAGATGTTCAGCTCTCTATCTTACATAGTTCCGAAGATATGTGCGATTTTCCACGACGTTACAAATGACATTTTCCGGGGGAAACACTGAAATAACTCTGGAACGGTGGATCTTAAGCATGTGATTGTTTTAATAAAGTCCCTTTAGAATTCGATGAGGAATCTAAAAATGCAATAAAAAATATACCATTCCCTTTAAAATAACGGGGCAAGTATCAGTTCCGGGTGTATCCGGAAGTGCGGCATCTTGGAAAATATCTTCATGTTGTAGTCCTTGCCGAGGGAAAACTTTTTCGTCTGAAACATTTTTCTCTAAAGTCAACAGTTTGGGCGTAATCCTCCGAGCCCGCACTATTGGGACACCCTGTATAGGTATAAGTTTTGTTAGTTCTTATTTTTGTTGGTCGTGTTAATAAATTCATACGAGATTAAACTATAAAGTTCCTGGTTTCATGTAAATTATATAAATTCTTTGTTCTATTAATACAGTATTCTATAAAACTGTTAACTTCCGCATTAAATTACATTTATATCAATAAATTTATTAAAATTTTAATTGGGCATCGTATTTGTTGAAAATCAACGAAAAGAGTAGATAAAGCATCAATCATTAAACCGATGATTATATTCATAAAATAAGTCGGTGAAATTATTCATTTGGAAACATGCAAAAATATGATAGAAACTT
Source organism: Hololepta plana (assembly GCA_963695495.1). NCBI lineage: Eukaryota > Metazoa > Arthropoda > Insecta > Coleoptera > Histeridae > Hololepta > Hololepta plana. Next base: position 183,730 of record OY968835.1, read on the forward strand.
GCAGAGAAGCATGAAAATTGTTTATTTAAAATTTATTTAATTTGAATGGAAAATTGATTACGTCATCTAATTAATTGCTTCACTCTATTTCAGGTACGTAAACAAATCAAATCCATTACATTGTGCTTCGCCAATACGTAAGTAAACGTTGAATTATATACCGAGTGGCATAAAAATAGCTCGTGCAAGTAATCAAAATCAATGAGTACAAAAAGTATTAAATGCGCTGATAATATTAATTTTTATTTTGACTGTACTTTTCTAAATGCTGTGCGTCGACTGGAGATTCGTCTAATCACACATTTTAGTCCGCATATTTTCCGAGGACTTTGATTGCTTGGACACCGAGTACAATGAAATACTGGGTGATCCCACTTTTGCGTCACTTTCTCTTAGTGTATTTACAGGGTAATCTTATAAACAGCTTCAAAAAATAAATGCAATTTACCGATTATCATACTGAATAATAAAACACGAAGAAAACAGATTTAATATGTTTATATAATGAAAAAGAAAATAGCCATTGCAAATTATTTAAAAAAAATGGGGAGCGATTTTTTCCTTTTTTTTTTTTCTTCTTCAGATTGCTTTTACTGATTTCATTTAAGAAGATTGTTCTTTTAAATTATACATGACTCGAGTGAAGAAGAAGGAGCTGAAGCAAGAGAAACGGAAAGAAAGAAGAAAAAAAATGGCAAGGAAAAAACTCGTTTTCGTTATTTCACGTATTAAATTTAATGTTCACACATTAATAAGACATCTTAAAAATGCATTATCATCAGATCTTACCAACGAATGAACGAACCAAACCAAACCAACCAACCAACCAACAACAACCACCATTCTCAATAATATTACTACAATGCTTTCAATAACTTTCTAAAAAAAAGTTTCAATTCCAATTTTTTTTTAATTCTCTTGGATTTCGTTAACCTTTAATAATTTACGTTACTTTATAAAGAAATAAGTTAATTAAAGTCCACTTTATTTTATTTTTTTAACGTATGTGCAATTACTTAATCCATTAGTATTTTATGCAGAAAAGTCGCCGTTTTTAAGTAAATTTTAATTTCGCCTCAAAATTAAAATCGATGTAATTTAATATTAATTAGAGCTGTTTTTATTTCGTGCCGTTTAATTGATCAGAAATCCTCTTGCATTACGTTCGGACTCTTTAAGGTCTATAATGCGAAAATAATCATAATTAAGAGGCAACGGAGGGCGGGGAAAAGGATAAATCCATTTAAAATGAAATCAATGTATTTATTTATACGGAATAAATAAACAATAAGAGACAGATAATTAGTTCTCTTATGTGAATTGTTTTGTAATGAATTTGACATTTTAAAACGAAACTTTTACAAACACACAACACACATGCGTCTATATACAAGGCGCTCGTAATTAATCTCTTTTTATGGTTTCAAATGAAAATTTATTTTAGCCGCTTTCATTCGAAGGACGCGTTACCGTTGATTTGATTTGTTTTTTTGTCAATCCGTCGAAGATGATTTGTGTTCTTATTTAAACGAAACGTTTCCCAATCTCTAGGTCACTGTCTTAAGTTTAGTTGAAAATTTTAGTTCCAAAATAATTTATCTCTGGTGCATTAGGGGACCGTGTCCGCGCGTTAAATATGCGAACATTTTGCAAATTGTATGTAATTGTCTCATTTATTTTATTACTATTATTATTCTCATAGTGGCATTAGTTGCGTTCAATAATTCTTATGTACGAACGCACCCATTAGATTGTTACATATTTTAACATTTATTATTACGCTATAAATTACGCATTTAATTTTAATTAATCGAACTTGAGCGTAATTAACTCTACCACTAAACGATATTTTCCAACTGCTGCCGAACTTCGCGTGGTCGCAAGGAGATTTTCTTTGGCTCGCGAAAGTTTCCCTTCGCCTCTTAATTTATTCTTTCGGTTGTATAAATTGAAAATAAAAATAAATGGAAGGAACGAGAAGGAAAAAGAATCAAATAAATGATGGAAAAGAAATAAATGCAATCTTTTAAACACATCTCTGATGATATACAATTAAATGTGCAGCAGCATTCTGATTTTAAATTTATCTCCAATACCAACGTACAGAGAGCATTACGTCGAGAATATAAATTAGTTTCTCCTTTTTGCTATATAGTTTTTAGTTTATAAATTATTAATTGAAATGAAATAAGACGAAGTAATGGTAAAATATATACGAAACAATATTTATTTTAGCATTATATTTATTTAAAAGTTTATAAGAGGATAATGATAATAATAAGACGAAAAAGGACAGCGCAAAACGTATCTATATAAAACTAGATTTTGTATGTTTTTATTTATAAGAAAGGCAAAAGGAGTTTATGAAACGAAACCAGAGGAATCGAACGAGCAACGTGAAATAATAAGTAACTTTATATTGTTTAGGCCGTTTCTTTGCTCCTGACTTATTAATTAATCGTGATCTTTGTATTATTTCCCCCTCGTGATCGACTTACCGTTAAATAATTTCATTTTGCTGATACTAAATGTGGATCAGTCAGTTAGGATTTACGATTTTGATGTGCTTAATGTAATCACATTCGAAAATGAGTAATATTAATCCGTGTGACCTTTTAATTTATAATTAAATTATTCGCGTGCGTTTCCTTTAATGCCCCAGATGGATTAATAAAATGATTTTATTACGCGGACACATTCGATTCATAACGTTTACGATCGTGTTAAATTTCATTTTCTTATTTTACCTCGCATTACTCGATTGAATTTTTTTGGTCTGTTAGAAAATAATATTAATGAAGGTGTTAATGTTTAGCATTAACACGATCGCCACGTATAAAGTGCATAAGTTAGATGTGCGAATTTATAGCAACAATAAAGCCCTAAGCGTTACCATAAATAAAATAATAGTAACAGTAACAATGTGATAGTAAATACTAAACAACCTTTACAAGGCCGATGCAATAACTCGCAACTATGCATATCTTTGGATATAATTTTCTCCTTTTTTTTTCGCGTTTGCATGCAGATTTTATTTATTTATTTAAACCAGTCTATGAATGTGCGATATGATCGTAAATAATTACAATGAATTTAACACTTATTAATTTGCAAATTTCCCTTTTAGTATGAATGGAATGTATTTAATTAAGCAAAAAGAAACGCGAATAAAATAGCGGTTTTTTATAAAAGAAATTATAGGCGAACGTTTCCCAATACATACGTACGTATCTGAAGATGATCGTAAAACTTTATTACATTTTATTAGATGATGTCATTTTCATTTCCATCGAATATTATGCAAATATTACGCAACGTATAAAGAAATAATTATAATAAGTTATTCAATTATAGCGATATAAAACAAAAATAATGCGAACACGAGAAAGAATCCTTAACAAATTACTTCGATCAGATAATAATTAAATTGCAAACAGTTTCATTACGAAAATTTCCCATGGATGCGATTAGAATTATGATTATGTTTTCTTTAACAAAAAATAGGAATCTGTTGAAATTATAATCGGTACGCGATTAATTTATATTTTACTCGTCTGACGTATGCAAATCAATTATAATAAATTTTCCTTTTCATGTCACTTACATAATCACTAAAATAAAAGCGATCTACCATCATATACAAATCTATAGTTATTGTTTACAGGGTGTTTAAAAGAGTGCCACGCACTTTAAGGGGGCGTTAATAGAGTGGAAAATAAGCAGAAAATCTTAATGAACATGTGTCCTGTAATGGACGGTTTAGAAGTTAACAAACAGTTTGTAACTTTCATATTACATGCAATTACTTTAAAAACAATGCAAACTATGAAGAAAACAAACGAACAGAAGATGTTCAAAGTGCCTTCCTTCCATTTGCCGCAAGGGCACCTTCGAACTCTTTGGAAGAATCAAGGAGCAACCATAAATTAAATGCATGATTGCTCAATTCAGAATTAGAGTAAAAATGTTTGGGTGAGAATTCGTAAAATTACCATTAACGACATAATATCAACCCCAAACTCTATTTGTGACATAACCTCTCTTAATTAGAACACGAAAGTGTAAGATGTGTGGGTGAAAAGTGAATAATCCTTCTTAACTCCGAAACCGTCCATTTTTGGCCCCACGTTCATTAAGATTTTTCTGCTTATCTTGCGCCATATTATCACCCCCTTAATGCTTGCGACGCTTTCTTTTAAACGCCCTGTATATACGTGCCTTCTAATAATCGTTAAAATACTCGTTAAATTTGATTAAGTTGCATCCGTCCCGCTTTTGAGTTACCTTGATTTTTATTAAGTTTAATCGCTGTGTCTTGTCTTACGAGAAAATTTCCCTGATACTAGAAGCGAGATTAACGAATGGATAATCAACGAAAATCAATCGATAAGCGTGTTAAGCTAATTAGTTAATTAACCGTTAAAATAAGAAATTGGAGTGTAAATTGTTAATTAACAATTTGTTTTATAGATAACGTGGTATTAAAATTTTTTCTCTTTCGTTTTTAATCATTCATTTTCAAGGTTACGAACGGTTGCGCAAGTTCGCGAGAGAAACTAGTTGCTTTCTCTCTATCTCGGACACTTATCGCAGATCGTTGATATAAGAGCATTAATTATGAACAGTGCCTTCTTAATTTTCGATAAACCTCGCCGCCGCAGCACGTTCTCTTCGCTGTTTTTGATGCCCTTTAAAGTAAAATTGATGAGAACTTTTTCTCCGCGTTTGGTTTCCATTCATTTTAATAAATTTCTGATTTATGTACGCCGTCCTCGTCGCCGTTAAAATATCAACGTGTCTCGGGCATTCGGACTTACATAACGTTGCTCTCATTATTTTTTACTTTTTTAAATTGCATCTCGTACTCTTTTGCCAATTTTGTTTTGTTTCGGTGTATATGGGTTGGGGCAGGGCCAGTAAATGAAGGTGCTTTAATGTGGGGAATGTAATTTAATGACCATTGCAATAACGCGCCAATTACAGAAGAATGAAGTGTCTTTTGTGCGATGGCAAATGCGAAATCTCTATCGGATCGTTGGTTTTATTGATAGCAATAGTTAAGAGAAAAGAAAAATGGAATGAGTTGTACGCGGCGAAAGTTCAAGGATAATTGCTAAAAATACAGTTTTTCATTATTCAGGAATAAACGAAATTAATAATTATTATTATTTTATTTTATTTCTTTCTCTTTTGTTTCATACATAAACCATTTGCAGTAATGCTTAATACAATTTATTATTATTGTTATTACGATTACATAATGTCGGTAAGATAATATCGCCATGAAGAAAAGAGAAACATTCTTATTATTATTAATAAATAATGAATAAAATAAGATGAAATGGAAAAGAAAAGAAATGGAGAAAAATGAAATAAGAAAAATTAATAATCATTTACATAACGCGTGACATGTATATTACTTACGGTAGATAAGTTGGTTGGTTCTGTTTGCATCTGTGTGTGAGTTTTTATGAAATGACACCGAAAGCAAGAGAATTATTCGAAATTATTATTATTATTTAAGCGAAAGAATTGTAATCGTTAAACGGCTAGAAAATAATGCGAATATTAAAAAGGCCGAGACTAAAGAAACCCAACACCGAGCACTTTTCATATTTATTACATAAACGGTTTTACAGTAATTAGCGGCAATTATAATTGCACGTATCGCGTATTAATCACGTGTAAACAATTTCTTTATTATCCTTATTGTTTTCAAATGGCGATCGAAAATGGAAATTAAGAGAACACAGACACACACATTGGACTAGTTTATAAATAATATTTATTGAATTTTCGATCGATTTCGTTATTAATTTCGTGCATATTTATTTATAGGATTAATTAAAATTGTACCTACCTTTCCACGTTTTCTTTATGGATATTTACCCAGAAAATGACAAGCATAAATTTCATGTCGACTCGCTCCGAGTCTTTCTTTCGATGGAGATTTAGATTAACTGAAATTAAATTTCGATCACAAAAATGCAACAAAATTTCATTATTAATTGTTTCCTGTTAAGTGCGCTTAAACGGCCATTAGTTGATTAAAGTTTAAATGAAAGTCAACGCCATTATTGTTTAATTAAACGCAATTTAAGTACTATTGTTTTGTGCAATTGTTGTTAAGCTTTATTAGGTAATAATTTTGTTGCAAACTTACAGCGCAACTAGAAGCTAAATGCTTTTAATCTTGGAATACATTCATTTAAATTTTGAACGTTACGCTCAAAATATCAACATTTTGAGTTCGCCCTGTATCGTAATTCCACAACAATATAGTGATAATTGAATAAATTCTTTGAAAATTCTACATTGAAATATGCAAATTGAATGCTAATTGTTTAATTTCAAATGGTTAATTAATAATTGTTTTAGTTGGATGATTCAATTGATTTATATTGCCTATAAATATTTCATTGTCTGATTCACAAGGTGCGTATAGTCTCTTTGTCTTCGTTTTGTCGAAACGAATTAAATGATTACTAAATGGAAATTATGAAAAGTTTTCAATAACAATAAGTCATTAGTGTGTAACTTCATCGCTGTCGTAAAATTCCTTAACCTCACGTTTCGTTAGGCCAGGAAAATCCATTTACTTATACATTCTCATTAAGATATATCTTAAATCGAAATCTATTTGTCTAGACAGATAAGTTTTGATATATTGTTTAATATTTATAATATTCGGATTCACCTTGAAAAATTCGATTTTCTTTTCGTTTTTTTTCGAATCGAATAATTAAGAAGATTTCGTTACTTTATTTAATCAACAATTTCAGTTAAAATTCGAAATGTGTATTAGGGTAAATTAGATTTTTAATATAAAAAATCTTCGACCCATAATAACACTTAAATGAGACAGGTAGTATGTACCAAAAGGAAAAAAATGGAGGTGGACGAGATGATGAAGGAGACGAATAAAACGAAAATGAAATGGAAAGAAGGGAAAGAGAAAAACGTTTTTTTGTCGTTGCTCCTTCTTTATTTATAGATTAATATAATACATTAAGTCACAGATAATTTTAAATGACAAGATTTCTAAAACCGTGGGACAAAAATTTATTCATATATATAGTTCTCGGTATATTTTAGTGGTTCGTTAAGAAAAAAAATGTTATCATCGCAGTCGCACAGTTTAACATTGCACGTGATTAATACGTTACTTAATATTCGACTTAAGTCGCATTTCTAAACGAACAGTTCGACTCGCACCTCTCTCTTCCACCTTTTATAGGTAAATTAAAGACAGTCGACGTGCATATTATTCATCTTAGTTTTTTCCTTCCTCTAATTCTTCATCTACTTCGTTTTCTACTTCTTCTAATTCCATCTTTTAAATAACCGATTATTATTAGTCTTTATTCGAATCAATTCGATCTCGTTTTCTTTTCGTTTCATACGTGATTAAAATAGATTGCCTATATATAACACACGTGAACGAATATAAAAGTTATAAATGATTATAATGATAAATAAATAATACGGTAGCGCATGTGTTCGCCTTCAATTAAAATTATTATATCGAAAAATTAATAAAATAATGCTCCCTTGGAAATTGTCGTCCTTCAGCTGAAACCGTAATATTACTTTTTAAAGATCAATTCCATTAAATATGAAATTGTGATGATGACGATGATGCCTCATTCATTTATATGATGACATTGATTTTAAATCGAAATTATCATTTCTTACTCTCGCTCCCGATGTATTTTACCGTGATTATAAAACCATCGTTATACACACAATCGATTCAATCTTATAATGAAGACATTATTTTCATTCGACGCGTACTCTAATTTGTTTCAGTTTAGAATTTCCTTTAAAAATTCAAATAATTTTTTGTTTGTGCCAGAAAAGGCTAATAAAATGCAGGTGAGATGAATATTTATGGTCGCAATGTCGTTTCTCTCTTTAATGCAGTTCGAATTAAAATTGCGTCTGTGCAGTATTTGAAATGATCAGATAAATAATTTATTTATTATTCCAGTGCTCGGGGCTCTTTAGAAAACGGTTTATTAAGGATAATTATTATAATGTATTAAGTTTCTGTGCAATTGGATATAATTTCTAAATTAAATGAAATTAATAGTAGGAAAAAAAATAGTTTACACGTGTCTCCCTTTATGGCCAAATACGCGCGCTCGCTGCGAAATCTATATTTATAAATTTCATTTTAAGATTAATAATTAGCAGCTCGATAGATAAATGATTTTAAGTAATGAAACGAACGCTTTTGTTTTTTGTTGATGCAACAAAATTCGTTATTGAAAGCGAATTCGTTTCGCGTTAATTTAAAAAAAAAATGAACGAAATAAAATTGGTGAAATTTATGTTGGTAGTATGGCAGGAAAAAAATTAGGTTGAGCTCATTTTTAGAAAGGTGAGGCTTATGAACGTTTAAGTACGATCACAAGAGAAATGAGTGAGAATAAAAGCAAAAAAGGAATAATTAAGTAAACGAACGTGAAAAACGAAAAGGGCGAGACTGCGAGATTCGCGTTGAATGCTGGATGAGTTTAATGCGAGAGAGAGCGCGAGAGCGATTATTGAATTGGAACGTCGAAAAGAGCAAAGGGCGCCCTTGCAAGCAGGCAATTTAAAAACGAATCCGCAAAAAGAAACGAACGCGCGACGATTTAAGAAAGCACACGTCGATGCATTGGGCGAAGATAAAGAAAGTGGCGAATCCGTTTTGACTCGTTTTGTTCGAGAGATATTTATGAATGGCGCAGCGAACGTCGACGGCATTCGCTTGAAGAAACGTTTTTCTGGAGTAACCACGAAATCATCGTTAAATATCGTTAATAAAACTACTACGATTAACTATTAGGAACTCAATGTTTTCGCGATGGTTAAAATAATTAATTACTTTATTACGTGAGCTCACTTTTATTATCGATAATACCCTGCATGGAAATTTATTTATTGCCGATATATTGTTATGAGTGTCTGCTTTAAAATATTCATATATCATCGTTCTAAGTATTAATTAAAATATTGCAACGTTTACAAATTGTTTAATTGTGATGGCGCAAAAAGTAGCATTAATATTCAAAAGGAAATTACATAAAGTTAAAATGAAAATCCATCATACACTCATTGTTCTTATCTGTCTGTGTAATACGTACGAAAATAGAAAAAAAGCAGGAGTGTCTTTCTAATCAATATCATTCATTATGAATTACCCATTAGTTTTCATTCTTTCTTTGTGTTTCATTTTTCTTATTTTGATTTATCGTTATTGTTATTATTATTAAAAACTCACGTTTCTCTCACATACGTCTCATTTTTATCTTTCATTAACATTTTAATAACAATTACTGGATAGACAGAATAGTTTCGTTCGAATCGTGGATTTGTTGAAAAATATTCTTTGAAATAAATGATCGTTCGGTAGGAACGTCTGTCGTAGCATGAATCAAAATTGAGATGGATTCGGTGATCGTTTCAGTGATTTGACTTTTTTTATACGAAAGTAAATGGCTCAGCAGGACGCCTGTAAACTGTTCGAGATCAATAAGATCAACCAACGATACATAATCTTCTTCTTCTTCGAAACATCATCGCACGTATCAATGCATACGATACAGGATGTGCTTTTGAACGGAGCTTTTCTACTCCGTTCGCGTGCAATTCGTTCAATATCGAATTGTATTCGTCCATCTTCTATGCAGAGATCAATTGTTTGCAACTGTGACTGCTTAATAGCGGTTGATCGAATCTACGCGAACCCCCCTGTATATAGGAAAATGACATCAAACGATAAGATTCCTTGCGGGTTAATTCGATTCGATTTTTATTTAAAAAGTGAATTTGTTTTATCACTCGTCTCTTTAACCACAAGCACATCTCAATGGGAATGGTTATTAGAACACCTGTTAATTGAAATTGGAGTATTCATAAAGGTAAAGTAAAATGCGATGGAAACGAATGATACGTTCTATCATTATTATTATCGTTTTCGATGTAAAGTTAAGTAAACTTACAAAGTGACAATGTTACATTTTAAATATTACATTACGTAATAACACCTGCGGAACGGTAATTCAATATGGATTTTGTTATACGAAACCGTTTCGTATTTTTAATTCTTAAATCTTATTTTAACAATCTCAACTGTTTATAGTCTTCGCAATAATTCCTTTTATTGTCTCATTTCAATCACATAAATTACGTTGTGCAAACAGAAAACGAAAATGATTTTCACTTGAAAGTTCACAATGGTCGAGTTTGTTACAGCCAATTTTTTAGTTGATTTATTGCTATTTATAGATCTGTAATATTTTTGCTATAATAAACTATCAATTTATTAGATAACAAACTAATTAAACGTTATTAATATTAATTAATTATAACAGCGTTTTTTTTTTTCAAAATTCGCATCAGAAGCTAATTAATACAAATATTCGATGGAAAAAATGAAGTTAATTATTCAAATACCTCGCCAATTATAGGTATAATATAAATAATTTAATTAAAATGTTGATGATCTATTGATAATTTGACATTTGGAGAAAAAGAACTTTGCTTATAAACTTGCTTTACATAAGCAAAAAAGAAGAAGCGAAGAAGGTAAGCCATTCTTAATCCCGAGACATATTTATTATCGGAGAAATATTTAAATTTCAGCGAGAATTTATGCGAAAAGTAAAAAAAAGTTACAACTCCTCTTCGGTACACCTAACGATTGGTATTTTTTTCTTAAAGAAACATTCGTATGCTAACATTCTTTAAAATAATATTTCAAATTCTGCACGTTAGACGGACGTTATTTTATTGATTATATAAGACACCGTGCACAAAAGGGTAAAAGTAAGGGATGAACGGTCAAAGGGATTTGAATGAACATTTCGAAAGGAAAAAAGAAGCTACCCTCGTCTACTGATGTACGTTACAGTGGTCAGAATTTTATTTACGTTACGTCTGGCTAAGATTGTTTCATTTCACTTTTACGTCGACGACAAAAATCTGCGACATCTTCGCTTAAAAAAATGAACACCTCCAATTAATTTCGTCGAAAGCAAAACTCCTTATCGGCAAAACCGCGAAACGCGAGCGCCAAAGTTTCGCCTTCCGTTGGCGCAGCGAAACCCTTCGAAATACGATTAATTTTTGTTCAATCACATCACGATTGTTTGTTAATTTGCCAAACAAAATGTTTCGAAAATCTTCTTCTTTTTTTTTCGCAAATGACCATAAAAACAGAAGACATGCGCATTGAATGATCGGTTCCTGATTCTTTTAGCTACCTGTGTAGCCTAATGGGCGGTCCGGCAAGTAACCTGGCCAGTTCAGTCCGTCTATAGTCACCGTTCCACACACCTCGACTTAAGGTCAACAAAGTATTTCAACAATTAATAACATGTAGTGCTGCCCGTAAGTGACACTCGAGTGTTGTTAGAAGACGGACAGTGGCCGATTCGAATCCGTCCTTCGTCACAGATCACCGTGATCGCCGATTAATTCGTTTCGATCGTCTTCGCAGTGGCCTTTAGTGCTTGGAATATTTAGTGAGACGACAGTTCGCAACAGTAATCGAGCCGAGACGACGAGAAAGAAAGTCGTAAAAAGCGGAGAACAAGAGAGACAAACGAACGAGCGCCCTTCTTCTTCACGTCCGTCTCCGCATTGAGTTTATATAGGTAACCGCAGTTTAAGATCGACTTTTAAATAAATATTTGGTCCAACCTGTTGCGTCTCGGGCATCGTGTTTGTATTCATGATTCATGAAGAACTCGTCGCGTTGTCGAGCCAAAAGAGCGATTTCTCTCGTTACATTTCTGCCCATTATTTTTCGTTTGCGCTGCTTTTATTATCGTTAATTTGATCTTCCGTTCTTCTTCGCTTGCGACCACTTGTTCGATCAAGGCGAAACAAATTTGATATATCGCGCAAAATTGCCGCGATGTGAAGCGATAAGTCTAAGTTACAGAAACGGAGGATTCTATGTCAAAGTGATAAAACGAATATGTGCGTCCAATGAATATTAAAATGGTCGTAGCTTCTAAACTAGATTCCGCTTGCGAGTTCGCGTAATAAAATGTTACACTGAAAGAAAATCCGGTTCATTCATACGATTTTTCGTGCAAAGTTCCAATTAGAGATTTCGATTCGTTCGGATTTTTATTACAAAGCTTCTGATTAAGTTTCTATTACGAATAATAGCAATAAACAGCTGGCGATAACTATGCCGAAATGAAGTAGTTTTATTAGTTAGGTCTTTTTTGGGTTAAATTAAGAAGCCCCAACAGCGAAGAAAGGAGCGAAATAAATTGCCTCGGGCTACGTTACGTGACAATATGTAAGAATAAAATAACCGATGGTCGGTCGGCTTTAATATAATAAAAAGTAATAATAATGAAAAGGGTTGTAACTCCCTACTGTCCGATGACCTGCGGCTCTAAAATGTAATAAAAATGAGAGGATTGTTGCTCGAAAAGAAAATCTCCACGGCAAACATTTGAATCGAAATTTTACGAGGAAGTTTCAGTTACTGTAAAGAAAAACCAAATTTCCTCCGGTTTGCCAAAATTGAAATCGAGCCGAAAATATTGAAAGAAAGAAAAACTGGAAAAATTATCGAAGAATTATTCAAGTTGTTCGGATTTGAATTTAAAATGTTCAAAGTCTTATTAATAGAATCGATGCTTAATTTGAATATCGTGATTAATGAAAGGACAGCAAGAAAAAGACGAGTCGCCTCTCTTATGTAATGACTGTATTTCGTTTCGAAGGTTTGTTGGAACCCTTGAGATCGGAATCGTTAAAAGCGAACGAAAAAAGGGGACATTCTCAAGCTTTCAAAGGGTCAACTGTGCACACATGGACTTGTGAGAGGTACATTTCGAAGAAGCAAACTTGAAAGCCACTGGCCTTTTACCTGACCGAACGTCTCTTTTCTTATTTAACAACGTAACCCTTTTCTTTTAGTTCCTAATTAAATCTCGGCCCAAATGCCTCATTAGTTGCAATTTTATACGTACGGATAAATATATTCATTTTTTTTTTTAATAATATATTATAATTAAGTTTATTTCGTAAAATAAAATTCCATCTTCAACCGTCGCCTCAATAATATTAATTTTGAATTAATAAAAAATGATAGTTTAGACAGAAGCGCCATAGAGGGATTTTAATAACATTGTTATTATTACTGAAAAGAAAAATGTCGTACAGTATAAACATGCGAACGTGGCACTGTAGACTTTTAATTAAATTTAATTGAGTTGATAAAAAAATATTCTTCGTTCCGAGCGATAATGTGGGATTATTAACGAAAGTTTTAATTACAATTTCTGCTTAATCTCGACGCACACAAACCCATATCGTTAGATTTATTCGAGAGGCATTTTTTCCTCGCCTATACTTTTTCAGTTCTGATTATTGCTATTAACATAAAGCTATTTGTCTATGTATTTATTGTAATTCAATTTTACAAGAACTATTTATTATTGGCATTTTTGCGAGGGCATTAAACAATCTTTTTTGTTCCTTTGCATTAAGGACAATCGTTAAGTGAATAAAAATGATTATTATTGTTACATATCTGTAGCCATTAGAATTGTCTCTTTACACGTTTCGAATGCATTCACTCGATCTGCACCAACCTTGAAAGGTCATTTGTAATACGATTTGAATAACAATAATACGTTATGTGCGCGAAGAAAGACGAAATAAAAAGGCGATGGGCCTAAAATTAGTTACGAAAACGACGAAAAGAAATTGAAAAACTCAATTCGTTTATTGCGTTGGCCTTTTAACAACGCTAAACGTTAACGATAATTAATTTCGGAACGAATCCGCATGGAAAACGTTCGGAGGGAAACAGAAATACCTAATTTAAAAGGAGGAATATGCGTTTTCCAATTCAAGCGACATACGTGTGATTATTCGAAAGAAAGTTCTTTTTGCCTCCACTTACTTCGCCGATGCACTTTATTTGGCAAATTTATTTTTAAATCGCCATTTATAACTAATTAGTTAAAAAGAAACTATTTCGGTATTTAAAAAATCCCGACGATAATAATAACCATCCGACTACTTTCACATTTTTTATTTTCATTATTTTCTTCTTCAACGGACGCTTAAGCATTTGGATGCGTTTCATTTATAGAAAACATTACTTTCAATTGTGAGAATCAATCAATATTGTAATGAGAGGAGGATTAGAAAACCGTTACATCTCGAAAATGATTCGCAATCAGTTCGTGCGACGTGCACGTTAAATGTTATAAATCTCTTCCTTTTCTTTTTTTTTCGTTGTTATTTCGCTCACCCATATTTATTTGCCCCCTCGTACGCCTTTTTATTATTTCTTCTGCGATATTCCAACTCTTTCACATGCTAAATTCAATTACGTTTATTTTCCTTGCCTTAAGAATTTTCCTTCAATCTGCATATTATCGCAATAGATTTTATTTCATTCTTCTCGGGGTATGTAGGTACATTAAATTTCTTTATTATTCATATACAAACATAATATAAATAAACGCGAATTTATTACCTTTCTACTTCTCTTTCCTTCGCTCCATCTCACAGATAGGATCCGGACTTATTATTCAAATCACAAATCTAAACTAATCCCTAAATAATAGAAAATAAATCAAATCCACATTCGTTTAACTTCTTCGCAAGGTCAATTTTCCCTCTTTTTTTTTCTTTCTTTCTTTCGACTTAAGCACCGTTTTCGAAGAGGAATTCATAAATTTCTAATTAGACTAATTAACGTCTAAAATCGGGAAACCCGCAAAGTAAAAGTGAAAGTGTATTTTTTTCCTTCGTTTGTTAAATTAAATTTGATAAGCTTATTAATTCGACTTTTTTTTCGAAATGTGCGAACAGTTTTTTTTTTTTTACGAGGACGATATTAAAAGGCAGACACAGTTTCTATGAAGGTACACAAGAGGCCGACCGCTTGTATTATTGTTATAATAAAATGTTTATAAGATACCGGTTTCGATTCAGCGGTATCAGTGAAAACCGGTCGAAAAAGAGACGAAGAAGATAATCGTAATGAAAAGAACGAAATCAAATTAGATTTGGTCGTCATTTTGATGAAATAAATAGCTTTTGGTGATGTTTGTTATATTATTATTAAAAAGAAAATCTGTATCAGTTCGTGTAACGTATTTTTAATCTATGGAAGAACGAGAGAGAAAGAGCCGATTTTATAGCAGGAATAAATCATATTTACGCGGCATTAAGGCGAATCGAAAGAGACGGGCGGATGGGAAAGCGAGGAATCTCGGGAGTTTTCGATCTGTTTCCTTCGCCTTTGCTTCGCCGTTTTTTGTCCGCAGTCGAAACTAGATTAAACCGATCGCATAAATATCATTTTCTAAACGTGCATGTAATACAGTTTATCTGGTCCCGTTTGAAATTATATCTAAAGTATGAGAAACATAAAGAAAATTTCACTTTGAAATTTATTATTATTCAACAAGCATGTTATAAGGTTCGATTTAAAACGGTTGCGGTCGGTTTACGATTGAAACGTTTCGCGACAACAACTTCAATCGCAATCAAACTCTTATTAGACTCAACGAAACACTTTGCGCTCATTAATAAATCAATCATCGCAACAACGTTTTCTTTGCCCTCGCGGTTCGCAGTCTCTTTCGATCGCGATTATTGACGGCCGAGTGCAAACATATTCCAAAAGCGCGCTTGCAATTTTAATAAGGATAACAATGCGTGCGACGTCGCGAGTAACGTGATTGATATATTGGGGTGTTGAAGGGTGAAAATAATGCGGAAACATCGGAGCATTTTGAACGGACGCACGGAAGCTTCGGCGTCGCCCCGTATCAATCTATTCATCTCGCCGATTTACCTGCTTCGAGCAAACACAATTGAATTGCACGGTTACGTACTCTCAAATACAAGATGCTTCTGCATAGGCACCTCTTAAAAAAATACCCGCTCTTTGTAGTCACAGTAACTATCGTGCTTCGTACCTTTTTCGCTTCTTCCTCGTCTGGTCGTCGTGTTGTTCGAGCTGAATAAAATTACGGATAGAATAACGTACATTGGAGCGAGTAATAAGAGAGATCGATTAATTGCGCTCGTCAAACAATTTTCATTGTCTGCCACTTGTTAATAAAAGTTAATTAATTGAAAACAATTAATGCGATGTAAATTATGGCGCGTCGCCGTTTTTAATTTTCACAATTACATATGCAAAATAAATTTTAATTGCCCCTAATCATTTGAGTACTTACGTAAATAGATTTTATTATGAAGGCGAATTTCGGAAATTTTCATGCGTTCGACCGAGAGTGTAAAATAAAATTGTTTTATGCGCTTATTTATAATCCAACGTGCATTATGATAATTACGCGTATTTATTCGCATTTCGTGACGGCAATAACGACATAAATCAGGCACCGTCTTAGTGCCGTTTCGAATATAAAACTTGGGTAAACGGCATCCGTTTCCTGAATATTAAATAATCCATCGCGTCGCCCGACGAAGCGAATTGGTCTTTACGACCGACCTGACGAATTCTATTTTGTAAATTTGATCGAATGATTCCGACATAATTTTATCGCCGGCAATTAAGTTTCGGGAGCAACGAGTGAAAAATGTTAATTACGTCGAAGAAAACGCTTCGCGAAGAATTTACTTAATTGTCTCTTGCGATCATTATTTTATACGTACGTTTTTTTTTCATTCGATTTAATTAGTTTAAACATAAATCTCGTCGTTTTGCGTTCAATAAATAATTACATTGTTCGGGAAAATATTATTTTAATTAACGGACTTGTGTCGCATTGGATCGTATTTCTCTTTAAAACACTTACGTACGTTATTATCATCATTATCGTTGAGGTGATACGCGTAAATTTCCCTCGGCTCCGTTCTTTGTTTTCATGTGGAATATTGAAAGTAATCATTTATAATAAATGCACTTTAACGTTAATGATAATAATAAAATTAGTGCTATTTGTTCGAAACGATCGATTCCATCATTCTCCCGTGCCGTGCAATTATTTGTCGTAAATAAAAATTTAATTGCAACAATTATATCATCTTCCAGTGACATATTGTTATTTAGTAATAAATAATTAATAATTGTAAACGCAAAGCAATATCGAAACAATAATGAGAACGGAGTCGTTTGCGTATCTAAACAATTAAAAAAATCGTTCATTATGCACGTGCCAAAATGCGGGAAAGTCGTTAAGCTTTACCAAGCAAATCTTCTTCGTCCGCGACGCACACGGTCTCCAGTTTATAAATCACTCTGCGCGAATGGGACATGAATAACGTTCGGATGAAATAAATCGCTCCTAATCAATTTCACGAAACGTGCGTACGAACGTCTTGTGTATTTAACATTTGAACCGTAACTCCGTTTCGTACGGAGTAATGATCGTCTTCGGTTCGGGCGCGAAGGCAACGTACGAAAAAAATTTAATGCAGTTGCGCTATACCTAGAGAATGCGAGACATTGATTGATGAAACGTCATCAATTGGCGGCGGTTCGAAACATCGAGGGTTACATAAGTTGTCTCATCTTCTTCCATTAGAACTTCTTTTGCACTCGTCGTTTTATTGTTCGCTGCATTTCGTTAGTCACACGCATAAAATTATGTTTGAAATGATTCGGCGAGCGGAGAGAGAGAGAGAGAGAGAGTGACAGACGTGCGGAAAAAATTGCGTTTTAAATGAAGATATTAAGATGAGTAATGGCAACGGTCTCACGGAGACGCAAAAAAAAGGACGAAGAGTGGATGGATGATGATGATGATGATGATGACGAAAAGGGCAAATCGTGAATGACGGTTCTCCTTCGGACGAACGGACGAACGGACGACGCGAGGGCGTCGATTAGAACGACGCTCGTCGATTGACGATCGCGTTCGAATCGTTGTCGTCGTTGCTAACTTGTTTATTGCCTGATTGCTATTTGTTATTTTGATAATTGGCATTTGTTCCGGCAGAAAGCGCAAAGACGCCCTGGAAACGGGTGCCAACGGCGCGCAAGCCGGCGTCGGAGAGTTGCCGGGAGCGTGTCACCGTGGTATGGCCGACCTGCCCGAGGGCGGCGCCCCTCAGGAAGACCAGCAGACGTGGCGCGCCTACTACGAGCACCCGCTGACGGCGGCGACGACGGCGATGCTGAACATCGGCGGCGGCGCCGACGACCAGACGGCGACGATGGGCCTCATCTACGAGTACTACAAGTTGCCCGCGCTGCCCGCCGACACCAAGGACAAGCTGGCGGACATTTGGCCGTAAGTACTCGCGCGCGCGCGCACGCACTCGCGCCAGCGACGGTCTTCGTCGCGGCGCTTGGCGAGGAACGACGTCCGAGCGACGAGTGCGACGCGTTCGTAGACGGTTTTACCTGACATTCAGAGTGAGGGCGGCGTGAAAAGGAGAAGAGGAAAGAGGGAGATGCGCGTTGAAGGGACACCCACGTCGCCGTATCAAATTCTAGAAGACGCTGTGCGGTGACAACGATTGTAATGTTTCGATGCGCCTTGCCAAAGAGCTTCTTTCCGATATCAAGAAGAGGTTCATATAGAATGAAATGAATCCGAATCCGAAGCCGTCGTGAAATTTATTGCCCTCGCCATAGATTAAGCTGCGTACAATAGACGGAAAATGACAATGACAATCGGGACGGAGCGAGAGACGGAGAAGAACGACGAAAGGGCGGAATTCAAGTCGAACTTTTCGAAATCGCCTTTTTCGGTCTGACGCAGCCGATGGTTGCTCGCGCCGCGTGCGAATCGCTGCCGCAATTTGCGCGCAAACAATTTCGACCATTCGCCACGGATAATTGTTTAACGTACTTTCGTCTGTCGTTGCTTCGCTCTTAAGTAGATCGCATTCATTCAAAAGGTTCCGTTCGAAATGGGAAAATATTTTTCCTTTAAATCCTTGTTTATTTATGCCTTCGAGCACTCACCCCTCTAAGATAAAAAACGTGCAGCGGTGCGCCCTTAAGGGAGGAACATAAAATAAAGACGCTTGTGTGTGCGTTTCTAGTATTCGGTCACGTACAATATCTTAACATATGTAATTTTAATCCTTCTTAGAATGGGAGACGGGAACGTACACGTAGCTGTTAAAAGAAAAAGATGAAAGTGAGGTTTAGTCCTTATCTTGAATCTACATTGTAATGCGATACCGATAGTATCGCCTTTTTTCGTTGCTTCCCTTCTTCGCATTATTATTTTCGTCTTATCCACGTTGTTAAAGTTGGCAAATTATTTAAGCGATTAATTTCCGTGTTCTCGTAACCGTGAGATACTGCTCGATACAAAATCGACCAAATTAACTGTCTCTTTATTTCGTTAAAAACGCAATTTTCAACAAACTTCGGCAGGAATCATTTTCACATGACCTTATTGAATGTTAAATACGTCAACGTTATTTTGCGAAGAGAAAATAATAATCGAATCGTATGCAAATTCGCGCATTATAACGACGTTCTTATATAGAATTTGGTGCCTCATTCATTCGTCTTTCTGCACGGCATGTAAGTGTAATAAAAATTGTTCGTGAAATAAAATACTTAGAGGAGTCGTATTTCATATCCCAAAGCGGCAACCCCTTTCTTTTTTACGATTTCCACTACGCATTGCCATTATTATTCTCTCGAGCGCATTGTACGCACGAAAAAGACACCGAGATGCTCCAAACAATATGAATATGAATAAAACGGAATACAATGGCAGTAAATTTGTATGAGGTATCTTTCTTAGTTCGTCCTTTCTTTTTCGCCGTATTCTCCTTCAAAGGGCAGTAGCATTACAATAATGCCAGAAGTGAGTGATGACACTGCCATATTCTATGATAAAAAAAAGGATACCTTCTTTCATATGCGCGATTAAAAAACTTTTTCTGCATAAATAAACGGTAACATCAAGGACGAGCCGTTCTTCTTCATCATCATCTCACCTTTTTTTTTTTTTTTTTTTTGATTTATTTATTTAGTTCATTTCTTTTCGGTAGTATTTTTGCACACGTTAGAGGAGTTATTTTTAGTGACTTTAATGCACGATTTAACAGCGACTTTCAAATTGAACGCACGCAACCGATCCGAATTGAAGGGAAAAAACAACGGAACGAAAGAGATTAAAGGATCGCTCGATGTGTGTGTGTGTGTGTGTGAGCTTCTAATTAAGACCTGACGATAATGCAAATCGATATTGATGACGTCTAATTAAATTCGTAATAAATAATCTTATTGATGCGTAAGTCGCAATTAAAGACGAAGTAATAAATTGCATTCGTAAGAAAAAATTACATCCATATGAGTAAACGTTAAATGTCAATGTACAGTGCGATCAAATACATCCCTTTGGAAATGCGTTGCAAACGTCAATGATGTTTGTCCACGTCAACATTGAGGCATTGTTTCTAATGCAGTGCGATCAAAAAGAAATCGCTTTGGAGTAGCTGTCGAACATCAAATTACGAAATCCTTTGCAAACCTTAATGACATTTGTCAACGTCAATATTGAGGCATTGTTTCTAATGCAGTGCGATAAAAAAGAAATCGCTTTGGAGTAGCTGTCGAACATCAAATTACGAAATCCTTTGCAAACCTTAATGACATTTGTCAACGTCAATATTGAGGCATTGTTTCTAATGCAGTGCGATCAAAAAGAAATCGCTTTGGAGTAGCTGTCGAACATCAAATTACGAAATCCTTTGCAAACCTTAATGACATTTGTCAACGTCAATATTGAGGCATTGTTTCTAATGCAGTGCGATAAAAAAGAAATCGCTTTGGAGTAGCTGTCGAACATCAAATTACGAAATCCTTTGCAAACCTTAATGACATTTGTCAACGTCAGTATTGAGGCATTGTTTCTAATGCAGTGCGATCAAAAAGAAATCGCTTTGGAGTAGCTGTCGAACATCAAATTACGAAATCCTTTGCAAACATTAATGACATTTGTCAACGTCAATATTGAGGCATTGTTTCTAATGCAGTGCGATCAAAAAGAAATCGCTTTGGAGATGTCAAAAATTAAATTACGAAATTCCATGCAAACGTTAATGACATTTGTCAACGTCAATATTGTTTCTAATAAAGTGCGATCAAAAAGAAATCCTTTTGGTGTAGCTATCGAAAATGAGAATACGAAATACGTTGTAAACGCAAGTGACACTTTCGACGTTGCCCAGTTCGATTGCCAACGTGCAAAGCGCAATTCGAGCATTTTGATCGCCTTGTAGGTGCGAAGGAGACGTTTTAATTAAACGACGCGCACCTCCTAATTGAAAGGCGATATGCGTAGGCGAGTGGGGAATCAATGCGATTGCGACAT
The DNA here is from genome assembly GCA_963695495.1 of Hololepta plana. Classification (NCBI taxonomy): domain Eukaryota; kingdom Metazoa; phylum Arthropoda; class Insecta; order Coleoptera; family Histeridae; genus Hololepta; species Hololepta plana. The sequence continues at coordinate 205,026 of OY968835.1, forward strand.
TGTACGGGTGTTACAGATGATTGAGCGATTATGTTGGTGTTGCTGCTTTTTTTTCGTAATTTAACGATAATAAATGTTATGGGTCCCTCTTATCTTTGTCGTGTTTAACGGTTATGAACGACTCGAACAACAATAATAATAAACAAACTATAGGTAGTAATCGTGTTTCGCATGGTAGTAGTAAATGGATTAATAATGCGCGTTCATAAGGAAACTGGCGATAGTAGTGATAAATGAGCAGAGCGAGCGAAGGAGAGAATGGGAAGTAGGAAAGCGATCCGAACGAGCGGGAGAGAGAGAGAGAGCGGGAGAGAGCGAGAGAGAGAGAGAGCGAGAGAGCCCCACCAAGTGAGTGACGTAACGTGTTGTTGCAGGACGAGTTCCCAGGCCGGCGGCATCCTTACGTCCCAGCTAAAGACGGCCAATGGTTTGATGAGCGGGGCAGGACTAGAGCTGACTCCACCTCTATCTAGTGCCGGGCAATTGAGCTCGCAAGACATCCAAGGCTTATTTATTAACCAGCACGTCGGTTACGCGCAGACCTCCGCATCCGGTAGCCAGAACTTGCAAATCGTCAAGCGGGAACCGGAGGATCTGAGCCATCACCGTAAATTGGAGACGAACTCGCCCAGCCTGGACGGTTCGATCGTCGTCAGCAAGCAGTCGCGACACAAGGTGATCAATTGAGAAAACGGTTCATTTCGTTTGTTTCTGTTTTTGTTTCCGTCTAAACGCGACCAAACGGATCGATTTCAATCGAGAGCGAGACAATCGTTTCCGTGCGGATTAAGCGCGATCTGTTCGGTTCGGGTTTCCGACGCCGGCGTCGGCCCTTCGTCTCGTCGAGATGCGCCGGTGATTCAGTTGTCGCGGTGCTCGCCTGTTGCGGCCGTCGTTTCGTTTCGTTTCGTTTCGCAGTGATCGAAGTGCCTTTAATATCCCGTCGGTTTCTCCCTCGTCTCATGCCGTCGACGCCCGCCCGCCCGCCCCGCACGCGCCCCGGTCGCCGTCGTCGGAATGATAGAACGCAATTGGCCATTCCGACGACGCCCGGAGATCGACGGACGGCTGTCGTCGCGCAGTTCGCGTCGCGGCGCGGAGGAGCGCGAGGCGAGCGCGGAAGCGATCGCTGTTCTATGTAACGATTGGATGCGTTGTAGGTGGTGCTGGTATCGTCGGGCGGCGGCCACCCCGGCGACCTGGTGGTCGACGTGAACGCGATCAAGGACGAGAGCCATCGCGGCCTGAACTCGCCGCAGCACGGCTCTCGCTCGATAAACGGCACGCCGACGTCGACCCACAGCAGCCTGCTGGCGGACGGTCCCGCAACGGGGCCCATCGAGTTCATCAACGCGGATGGCATCAAGCCGGCGATGTACAGCACGCAGATATTCGCGACGATGAGCAATCAGCACAGCGGCAGCGGCACGCCGTCGCCGATCCCGTACGGCGACCACGCGACGCAGTACGCGCAGGCCGCGATCGGCGGCGGAGGCGGCGGCGGCGGCGGCGGAGGCGGTTACGCGACGTCCTCGGTCAGGCCGGGCAGCTCGGGCCCGTTCCAAGTCGCCGATCCGTACTACCGCGAGTACTTCGCCACCGTCGCGTCCGGAGCCGGCACGCCGGAGCCCGCGTATGCCGGACAATTGCGACAGACGCAAATCGGTTACGGCGACGATACGACGACGAACGGCGGCGGAGGCGGCGGCGGCGGCGCGACGGCCAGCTTTGTCGAACGTTACGTGCGCAACTCGGGCGCTTATCACGGCAAAGGCGTCATCGCCGCCGCCACTGCCGCCGGCCTGACGGTCGACCTTCCGAGTCCTGACAGCGGAATTGGCGCCGACGCCATCACCCCCCGCGATCAAAACACAATGCAACAGGTGAGCACAAGCCCCACGTCCCCCACGTCCCCCACGTCCCCACGTCCCCCTCGCCCGCCGACGTTCGGGCAGAGTCAAGAAGGTCGCCCCCCGTAACGACCCGTTGTCCAGATCAAATTCTCGCGCTTGTTCAGAGTATTACTTCGACGGATCGACGAAAACGCTCTAAATTAGTCGCGTTTGATCGCGTCGCAAGCGAGTCACGTTCATCCGCCAATTCTCGATTGCAGTCGTTCGACTACACCGAGCTGTGCCAAACGAACGCGGCGATCCTGGACCCGCTGTCGTTGAGCCAGCGCAGCTCGAGCAATTCGCAATCGCCCGGCTCGCAGACGACCGGAAGGAGCCGCCCGTGGCACGACTTCGGCCGCCAAAACGACGCGGACAAAATACAAATACCCAAAATGTAAGTAGACGTTTGTGCGTGTATCGCCGCGCGCGCGCGCGTGTGTGTGTGTGTGTCAACTATAAATATCGCATTTACGAGCGACGCTAGTTTGGAACGCCAGAGAGAGAGAGTTCGGCGTAAACATACATAACACTTAAGTGAAACGTTACGTGCTAAAGTTGCAGGTCAAAAAATCTCGTCATTCTTTTTTTTTGCTTTCTTTCGTTTAACAATTACTTCTCATTTTATTGTTATTGTTTTGACCACAAACGGCCGTTAAAGTTACCACTTGAACGTGAAATCCGGCTCCGCGTGTCCGAACGGCCGAGAGAGACGGAGCGAAGAACATCGTTATGACTTACGTTGCGCTTTGCTATTCGACATTGACACCGAGGCCGACCTTTTCCACTCGCCGTGCCGCGGCCAAAACGACACGAGTGGCACTTTCGTCGCGTTACATGCGCTGCCCGCTTTTCATCGGTTCAGTTATGTCGTTATGTTATTTTGTAACAGGTACCTTTTACATAATGGCGGTAACAATAAAAAACAAACGAGAACGACGACAGCCATATGGTCCGGGAGAAAGAACAGCAAGTGGCAGCTCGTTAAAAAGGAAATATAAGCGCTTCCGAGAAATTGCCTAAATTCCCGTGAAACGGTTAAACGCCATAAAGCAAATTATTTTGCTGACCTCTTAATATAGAGCGACCGGCCGCTTAATGCCGCCGCGCCATCGTCATCATTGATTTTTTCAACGTTTGCGTCCGTTGGCAACCGATTGATTTTGCGAAACGTTTAATTGCAGATTTTCGAACGTCGGCTTCAAGTATCACCTGGAGACGCCGATATCGACGTCGCAGAGGCGAGAGGACGATCGCATCACGTACATTAATAAGGGTCAGTTCTATGGCATCACGTTGGAATACGTGCCCGATCCCGATAAGCAATTAAAGTCGCAAACTGTCAAGGTACGTTCGTCGCACTTTCGCTTTCGTTGCAAATGAACTAATTAAATCGAATGGATGCGCGGAGAGAAAAAGGAAGTCGAATAAACAAAGTCTGTGGCTAACGTTTAATTAGAAAAGTGGTCGCGCGAGATTTTTTTCCCTATTCGATCGTTAAAATTTTCAATCGTTTTTCTTCGCAGTTTCTTCTTCTTCTTCTTGAAAGCGATGAAAGAGCAAACGATTTTAAATGGAAATGAACGGAAAGATGGTTTTCCTATATTTGTGGCGTTATGTTAATTTTAATGGAAGAATTAAAAGGACATAATTGCTTGTATAATTAAATTGCGAAAAGTAACAAAACGAAGCCACGTAATAATATTCGATAAATGAAATATTATCGTATTTGATGCAATTTGTTTGTTTTATCGTTTAATACGAGCAAAATGAGCAAAAGAATGGAATACCAATGATAAATTTAATTGAATTAAATTAAATGAGCGAGAGAGAGAGAAAACGATGGAAAACGAATTCCAAGTTGAAAAACTTTCTTTTTGCATTTCCGTTTCGATCGTCATCTCATATAGGAGCGCAGATATGATTGTTGTTAAAATTCCTGAGAATATAAAAAGCGCTCTTTTAGTCTCTTTCTTCCATTCCCCATTCTATTTATTTGCTATTTTTTCGAAATATAAATTGATGACGTGTAGGCTATTGAAAATTGTAAAGCAATCCACGTAGCCAATTATGAATCTAAAATAAATCGAATTTTATTTTTATTATTCTCTTGCATTTATTCCATCGACTCGTCTTTATACAGATACACTTTTCTTTTATCATCGCTTGGGCATAAACTTTCCACATATGGATAGTTGGCATTAAAAGAAATACACATATCTGCCATTATTATTAATAAAATTGTTATTATTTTCCTTTCATTTCAATATGCCAAAATAAACAAATAAATAATAATGATGATATTAAACAATCTTCGTCTGAGCACGAACAATATTCCATCGAGATTCTCATTAGAATAAATATCTAATCATTAAAATAAAAAGGACACATAACTAAACAAGCGATACCCTTCGAAAACATTACTATTAATTAAATTAATTAAGTTAATTACATAATTTCAGTTGTGCGTTTTTCTTTTTATATTCAATTAATAACGCAATTAAAAATAACATTCGATTGCAATTAGAAAAAAAAAGACTGATAATAATGAAAATAATAATAGTAACAACAATTACGAATAAAATAAAATAAACGAAAATGTAATAATAAGTTTAATGTTCAGAAGTATGAGGAAAAATTATGTTAATAAATTAAAAGTAGAAAATAATAAACGTTATTATTTTCAATTTTTCGGTTTTTCCCATAATATCGTTTCGAAGTAATTTAGCTCGAATGTATTAATGGAAATAGTTTATTTTTCAACGATTGCACCTAATTATCGTTCCATTGCCATTATACGTTAATTACGGAAAAATTCGTGAATTTCGACAACTAATTGAGCACGTTCGACGCTCGTTTCTGTTCCAGAGCATAGTGATGCTGATGTTCAGGGAAGAGAAGAGTCCCGAGGACGAGATAAAGGCTTGGCAATTTTGGCACGGCCGGCAGCATTCGGTTAAGCAAAGGATATTAGACGCCGGTAAGTGCGATCGAGTCCATTACGTGATTTAATCACTCTCATTTTCTCCGTTTCTCAATATCTAATCAAGCAAATGGCATTTTTATGGAAATTTTTATTGGTACGTATCGACCGAAGGAAAATAACACTTTGTCCGAACGAGCGAGCGAAAAAGAACTGAAATAAAGCCGAATAATAAAGCGAGAAAGAAACTAATTTAAGCCGTTTGCATATCGATATTTATTACAGAAACTTCATTTTATTGCCGAATAAATATCAAATTCATTTAAATATAAATTGCAAATTCGAACCTGTGCAAAGGTCATTTCAAAAAGATACGACGCCCACGTTCTATGAACAAACACACACATGCACGTTCTCTCGTTTTTCGTCGTCATTATTATTACTTCTATTAAGGGGGAATTTATTGTTTATTTAAAAAAAAATTGTTGAAATTTTCTTAAGCGAAAACAGCAACGAAATGAATCGACCGTAATCACCTCGCCAGGTCGGAGAAAATGGTATCATCAGTTCTATTTCGATTCTCTCTTCGCTTATCCTTCTCGATTTTCTCTCGTCATTACCGGACTAATCAAGAAATATGTCATAAAGTGAGTTGACGTTATTTCGTGCAGTAATACGCGTACGTCTAAAATAGACGTAACGTTGTAAAGGCAAATCAAACGACGTGGGCCGCACTGATACAATTCGATTTTGAATAAAAGTCGTAGGCAGTGCATTTTACACAATGACACTCGTTCGTTTTAGTACCCTTTTAATATTAAAACGTATTGTCGATGTGACATGCTGTATTAAACATGATGCCCGTAGCGCGGGACTATTTATTGCGAGCCTCACATCGATACGCGCCTATTATACGATACGTTTCGATATTGATTTCGTATTCATTCAAAGCACGCATTATTGCGATTGTTATTATTAATATATAAATCGTTTATTTGCCATTATTTCAATATCCACTTACGCTTTAAATACAATTAATTTTCCGTCGGTCACGCCTTCGTTTTGTTCTCCGGTGCCCACATTTATTCAGAGATTTCAAATAATCTATTTCGCGAATCTATTCATTCTTTATTCATACAGGGTGCCTCGAAACATGTGGACGTGATTGAAACGCCAATTAGCGGTGTCTGATCGAAAGTTTAGGAAACGGCCCGATTTTCGAACATTTTGAGAAGCGCTGATTGAACGATTGATTGGCCGTTTACATTCGTAAATTGCGAGGGTGGTTTGATTTATAACTCGCTTCAAGACGTCGTAGTGGGAGAAGATTTCGATGCAGTCGTAAAATTCCAACCGTCTCAAATGACAAACTTAATTTTGCAAGTAATTCTGGCAATTGTAGCTCGCTTCAAAGTTGATTTCAATTTACGTGCTTCGAGTGATGAAGAAAGTGGATGAAATTGCGATCGATTTCTGCGTGCTTCGGATGTCGAAATGACCAAAATTAAATAAAAAAATAAAGTTACTTATGAAACCACCCTCGTGGTTCACGTAGAATTGCAATGCGATTAATGTTCGACCCAGCGGCTCTCAAACGTAATTCGCGCACTTTTGATCATTTTTCATTCGGCCCCCGTTACGGTTTGGCCATCGGTTCTTCGACCAAAAATGCTTATATTTTAGATCCGAGTTCGAAGACTCGCCCACACTTCGAAACGCCCTGTATATCGGAATTCGAGTAGTTCGTTAGAATGAACATCGAGACCAAGAATAACTTGAATTCAAGTGCGTAAGTGCGATTTTGAATCTGATTGTGTGCAAATCGTTTGTCGATTGTTAATTAAAGTGATTAACCGCTGCCGACATGCGTTCAAAAAGTAAAGGATTTGGAATTTTTGACGTTACCACAAACCCTCCACTTTTTGATCGCACCGTATTAATAAGTAACAATCTCTCTTTTTTTTCCTGCCGAATATAAGCGCAACTGGTGAGTTGAATACCGATTAATAATTAAATGTTGGTTTCTTTGAATTCGACGTTGCCAACATTGTTACGTTAAAGAGCGAACCGCATTTAATTAGTAATTAACGTTTCCGTTTTCCATTGTTTTCGCATCCAGACACCAAGAACAGCGTTGGATTAGTCGGTTGTATAGAAGAGGTTGCGCATAATGCGATCGCCGTTTATTGGAATCCAATGGAAAGTGCAGCTAAGGTAAATACACACGAACGTTTTTTCTTCCTCACATTTAGTATCGTATTATTTGCAAAGTAAATGGTTCGACCATTAAATTTTATTATTTATATTAAGTTATTTGCAACGAAGCCGTATGAAATTTTCGTTTAAATACTATTTTCTATTCGTTCGCATTAAATAAATAAATAAATTTATACACACACACACATATATATATTTGTAATTGTAATAAGCAATTAGCATGAACGTGGGAAGAGGTTAGCTTCCATCTCATTTAATTTTATAACTCACTTATCTTTATCGAGTATCTGAAATTATAATTAAGAGTTTTCCATTTTATTCGTTCTCATCTGTACAGATTTAAATAAATAGAAAAAGGACGACAACGACCCAATCTTATTCAATTTCTTCTTCCTATTAACTCAGTCGACATTTCAATTAATCTTATTTTTTGCCTTGAAATTGTTTATCAATTTCTTCTTGATTCAATAATTATTATTAATTAATTAATTCCTTATTCCTTCTCTGTCCGTGAATATGCCTCATTATTAACGTTGATTATTTCGTTTCCAGATTAACATTGCAGTACAATGTCTGAGCACGGACTTTAGCAGTCAGAAGGGCGTAAAGGTAAGTCTTTGACATAGTGCAAGAGCTGATGTAAATTACACTTAATTCGAATCGACGAGGCGTTATACCAACACGACTAAAAACGCACAAAAATCTCGACGCGTCTCGCTCCATTTTATAATATTCCCATTTATTTATTTACTTCTCCTTCTTTCTTTCGTCTTTTTTTAATCTCATTTGAATGACATCTAATTATAAATATTTAAATGAGCCTAAGGATTTTTACGCATTCCACGTATATCTAATTATTCCACTCTATGCAAATGATTTATTATCTTCACATTTCTAATTTAAATTAACATTAATGCCCGTTTCTTTTATTCCGTTTCGCTTTTCTCCTCGTGTTCATCATCAACACTCCGATCGAATTATTTATGCGCTCGATTTCGTCCGCGTCGGCGATAATTAATTGTTTTCCTCCTCTAAACGAAAGCTTCTCTCATAATCGCTAGGGATTGCCGCTGCACTTACAAATCGATACGTACGAAGATCCGAGAGATGCGAACGTGTTTCATCGCGGTTATTGCCAAATTAAAGTGTTCTGTGATAAGGTTTGTACACAAGGTTCGATTACGATTGGACGGAGCTCAATTGATTTGCAATCTAGGGCGCGGAACGTAAAACGAGAGACGAAGAGAGACGCGCGGCCAAACGCAAGATGACGGCGACCGGTAGAAAGAAACTGGACGAGCTCTATCATCCGATGTGCGAAAGGTCCGAGTTTTATTCGATGAGCGATCTAACTAAGCCGCCGGTGCTTTTTTCGCCCGCCGAAGACATCGATAAGGTAAGTTCGTCCGTCCAGAAATTTATGCAGGGTGCTCAAAAAAAAATTTTAAAAAAAGAGGCACAAAGTTCGAAAATCTTAATGGGCAACGGTCCGGAAATGGACGGTTTCGGAGTGAAGACGGATTCTTCAATTCTTGTAGCGTATCTTCGATCATCTCTTGCGATTCACCCGCGAAACTTACACTTTCCTGTCTTAATTGTGAGAGGTTATGTCACACGTAGGGTTTACAGTTGATGTTCAATCTTTAGCGAGAATTTATACGAATTTTGATAAATCTGCATTCTCCGGGAACCAAATGAAGAATATTTTGGCGCGAAAAGAATTAAATCACGCAACTTTGAGGTATAAGGGCAAATTTCGCAAAAAAAAACGCGAAAAGCTAGATTTTTGTGTGAACCTTCATGATGTGATCCGAGTTGAGCTGAAGATTTTATATGGTGTCAAAGATAGTCAAGAATGTTGTTCCGTGAATATTTCGTTAACGGCCACTCTTTCAGCGAACATGCACGTTACCAAAGTCGTAGATTACGAAATTCCCTATTAGTTATTTTTTTCTTCCTCATAGTTTGCATTGTTTCTTCATAATTGTAAACAATCTAACAGTTTCAAAATGTGTCTTAACTCCGTAACCGTCCATTACATGACTCACGCTCTTTAAGCCAGACACCTTTTTTCCAACGCCCCGCATAAAATCGCAAATTCAGACTGATATTAAACGACTTAATTATGTCTGGCAACTTTTCCGCGCGTCACTCCGTCGAGTCGATGCGCGGTTATATTTCGAAATCGGACAAAAGGCGCCAAGAAGGCGCCCCCGTGAATGAAACAGAAAACCCGCGAGAAAAGCCACGCTTGCGCAGCAAACGAATCGTCGTTTCCGTTCGCGCTCCTCGCGCTTTCGCGCGCGAAATTTGATCCGAGTCCGTTCGCTTTGCAGCTGACGTCGATGGAGTTGCAAAGCTTTTACGCGCACGACGCGGACGGCGCGTTGGGCGGCCCGGTCGACCACGTGAAGTCGTCGGGCTCGCCGTTCTTGCTGCACGCGGCCGCGAAGCCGCCGACGACGCCGACGCTCAAGTTCCACAACCACTTCCCGCCGGACGCCGACAAGAAGGACGGCGGCACCATGTTGGACGGCGGCTTGACGACGGACGGCGCGATGTTCGCGCCGCCGATCAAGCGGACGAAGCTGATGGGCGGCGGGGGCGCGCCGCCGCTGAACGAGCGCGTGATGCTGTACGTGCGCCAGGAGTCGGAGGACGTTTACACGCCGCTGCACGTCGTGCCGCCGACGACGGCCGGACTGTTGAACGCGGTGAGTCGAACCATTCCGTAGCACGTTGCTTTTGTGGCTTATCCGCTTAATGTGCATGGACCTGGACGTACTGGGCTTTTACATACATTCCATCATTCGGTCGAATAACAAACTAAACAAATGGCATGTCGTCAATTAACATCAGCATCCGACGAGAGGAAAGAGTTGCCGGCGAGATGGACGTGCGATGCGGGCGTAAAGCAGTTGTCCGTTTGTTATCGAGAAACAGTTCACTCTTTGCTACTTCCACGTCGCGTTGTTCCATGTTTCGAGTTCGAAATTTCCATTCATTGGTCTGTCGATTTATTTTTGCAATCTCTAAAAAGCTCAGTACTTCTTCTAAATCTATGCTAAAATGAAGAAACAGAAACGCATTGTTTTCACTTGGAAAATTAATTCTGTTTTACTTTATTTTGCAGATTGAGAATAAGTACAAAATTTCTGCTTCAAGCATAAATAACTTGTATCGCAAAAACAAAAAAGGGTAAGTTTAGCATTTGAACTATTAGTTTAGTTTGTTGTTGAAGTAGTGTTACAGAGTGAAATACGAGATTACCGTAATTACTAATTGAGCACATAATTACACATTTATTATGTCGAAGATTACGCGTGTTCAAGCGATTGTTATTATTTGTTTTAAGTTCGCACTAGTTACTAACAACAGAAATTGATTAGAACTAATTCAACGTACATCCGAAATGATTTCTAACCAATAGGGCCCCCATCGTATCATCATCAACCGACCGTTAATGATTATGAATCGATTTTGTAGCAAAAACAAATGTTGCGTGATGCCATTCGTTAGCCATAATGAAACGTGATCGTAGATGAATCGCTAATTTGTGCTTTCTTATCGTTTTAGCATTACAGCCAAGATTGATGACGACATGGTCGCTTATTATTGTAACGAAGACTTGTTCCTTCTCGAATTGAAAGCTGTGGACGAGGACCTATTTGATATAACATTTATCGAACTGATGGATCATTAAATTGAATCGCATAATTCGCATCGATGAAAAGTTTCAAAACAAAATTCTCAAATTCTTTTTATGCCTAACGAGATTTTTTTTAATATATGTTATTACTAATTCGCCGCTCGTTCGTATTCATATTAATAATTATATATTATCAATTGTTGTGATTGTTTATTTTTATATTATATTATTTGAATATGATTGTATTATTTAATAAGAGAAGCGTTGATTGTAGAATTTTATTATTTTGTTTATAATACTCTAGATACTTGTTAAATCATTACTCAATCACTTTTCCTTTTTTTACGAGACGAACGAAAGAGTTAGTTTATTGTTAAGTTCTATTTGTTTATATTAACGTTCGATTAATGGATGAGGAGGAAGGCGAGCAAGCAAGAATTAAGATTTGTGATCGTTAGCATTCAATGTACGTTCAATTGTTTACTTAAAAGGAAAGCAAAAAAGATAATGAAAAACCGCGACAAGATGACTCCTTGAATGAAACGGTGCGTTTGAGTGGCAATTTTCTAATTTGTACATTTGAATTTCACGCAAAGGATCAATTCCTACAATAAATTCGATATTCATCGTTGAACGTTTACGAAATATGAAATACTAATGAAATGGGAAGCGGTCGCGAATGATCTCAAAAGTATATTTATTGGACGATCAATAACATAATTAATAATGATAAATGTTAAGAGTTCGCAGTAAAAGTGAAACTCGATCGATTATTTTTATTTTCTTCAAACGGGACGGGATTTATTATTTCTTATCACTTTATGGGGAATTACATCCTTTTCTGTAAATAGCTTAAGACTTTTTTAATTGTTATTTTCTTATTTTTTTTGTTGTACATATATTTTTAAAGGATAAAATGAAACCATGACTTCAATAAATAAAACCTCAAGTGCATGTTTCGCATTAAGCCATTAAATGCCAATGTGGAATTGTGCGTCATTTTTTATATTGTTTATAGATTTAAAAAGAAAAAGATAATAATAATTAGATTGCAGCCGCCATAAAGAGAAAATTAATATTTGTATTTTTTTAATAATCGTTTTCCTATAAAAGAAAAGAAGCTATTTGTAAAAGGCGTAACTTTGCAAAAAATGAAATTAAATTAAAAAAAAAAAACGTACCTGACTTATTGCTTTATGAATAATTACTTATATTATATTTGTGTTTTCTCTTCTTCAGAATTGGCGCTTTTAAAAAGCGTGCGAACAAAATCAAACTAATTATATCTGAGGTACAGTTTTCTATCGGGAGATTAATTCATATATAAATAAATCAAATATATTTTATTATGATGATTACTATTAAGATAGACACTAAAAATTGTACTGATTTTCTTTGACTAAGGTAATTTCAATGTATATTACAAGTAATTTATTATATTCTACGCATCTTTATATACATATATATATTTTTATTTTGTTTAACTGTATACATTTATTAATTTTTACTTAAAAATTCAATTCTTTCTTAGCTTTTAGATTTACGATTGTATTTCGTTATTAAGAATTTTAGTTTAGCTCTCTATTATCCAAAATAAGAATATGTTAAAGTTACGTAAGCATGCCAATAAAAATAATTATTATTATGTTCTTTTTGACTGTCATATTACTTTATTGACGAAATATCTGCCAATATAATAGGTTTAGAGATCAGCGTTGATAATTATTGCAATATTATGTAAGGTTTTTATCAATTGTATTGTCGACATTTTTTTAAATAAAAAAAATATTAGGAAATCTTTCACTCATTTTCACGTAATAAAAACTCAAATTTGTTTGGATAAATAAATTCTATTAATTTTATTAAGCACGAATTAACAAGCATCTTTTTACAGTTTAGGTAAGTTAATAATATAATTATATAAAAAAACAAAGAAAATGAAATGAGTCCAATGCCCAATGATGAATAAAAGTATAGTTTACTGTAGAAAAAAATCATGGAGCAATTGGAGCGATCCGCGATTTTATGAATTTAAGTTCTGCTCGATGCAGACAGAATCTTTATTACACCGGCGATCGGTTCAATTCAAAAAGAGTTACTTAAAATTATTGAAACATATTTATATGCATCATTCTCAATCAATGATTAGGATTTGATTTCGCTTAATCATCCTCTTTTATAGAATATTTATGCTAGATTGGAATTTTGTCTTGTTCTTTTCAACTATTACAAACTAACACATATCTTCATCTTTATTATCCTGTAGGTAATTACAAAAAATTTCTTTTAGGAAATACTATAACGATTAAAAATTATATTTATATATAATTATATGTATATATAAATACATATATATGTATATATATATGTAACAGTTAAATCAAGTCTCCTTTTCTCATATACGCACAAAAATACACTTAACTCATAATGAAAACTATATTTAAATGTATACGCTTTCATCTCTCCATTCAGTTTTAATTTAACGTTAACATTCGCATTGATAATACATTAAACCATATACATTCAAGGTTTCTCTTGCAGACCCTGACTTTGAAATGCACTGTTCTATAACATGTGTTTAATTATTATTGTAATGCCATTTATACAAAAAAAAATAGCAATAACAGAAAAAAAAACGAAAACATTACAAAATAAAACATCGTATAACATTACAATCAATATGACTAGTAGAGACCGAGTACCACTAGAAAAACAAACACTATAAATATATGAAATCCTGACTAAAATCAGAAATGTACAAGAAATGAACGATAATATTCATGCGGTAATCTTAGTTTACAATCGTTTTCAAATCCATCTGCAGCAGGTTCAAAGGGAACCTTTACAAATCGAACACATCAAACTTGTCAATTATGGGGACGGATTGCAGCAAACCCTTTTCCTCTTTTTGTTCTTTCATCGAAACATTATTTAAAAACATGTGACATATTAAAATAAAAGTCGCGCAATAGTCAGGATTTTGGTTTTCATTGTTACCTAATCTCAGTCAGAAATAAATTACCGATCTTATTTAAATAACGATTCAATCTAAATACAAAAGCGATTAGAATTAATTTTTGTTTAAAACAGATACTGAATGAAAACGAGCAAGAACTACGCATCTCTACCATAGAATAATAATACTACAGCTTTCCTTCGAATAAAATTAGTTATTAATCATTGCAGTTAGAAAAATTATATAAATGACATTTTTGTATTTAGATAAATTCATTAACTACCATTTCTTCTTCGTTTAATTAATAGTACAATATATACAAAATGTTGGCTTACAATTTATTGCACAATGTGAATCCAGTGACCAAAGTAATGACAATTAGATAGAGTGTTGTTACCAATCTTCTTTTAAAAAAACATGTAAAAAACAGCGAATCCGTTTTCAAGTGTATAAACTGCTTCTCCTCAAACCACTTAATTGTATAGGAAAACAACGATTCACATTAATAAATCTACAAACAAATATTAATAACTAACGCCATCCAAAGTCTCATGTTCACGAATTAATACCTGTTTTGTTATGCTGCCAGGCATTGTTAGAGTTTAATGTATCATCAGTACTTAAAGATTCAATATTAACAGTGTTAGCATTCTTCAATGAATCTACTGGTATTCTATAACAAAGAGAGGAAGAAATCAGATTTGCAACGAAACTTCATTAGAGTTATTAAGAGATACTAAAACTGTACATACAAGTTGTCTACAGTTTCCACATCTTTACCATTTTTCTGGGTAATTTCTGCGTTATTCTCGGAACTAATTTCCGTTGATATCTTCGACCCATTCATTTTGGTTGTTTCGTCACTTTTATCTTCGCTCTACAAAAAAAAACGGTAAACATTTCTTACTTATAAATTAAATGGTTTGCTTACTTGTTGAGGCGTAGACATATTATTCTTGCCCCTTGTCCTTAACATAATCGCTTCGACGCGTTTTCGTCTGGCTTCTCTTTCCTTCTCCTCGTTCTTCAGCCGTTCCTGCAATTCAATTTTCTGCTTTTCCGCCTCTTCTCTCGCTTTACGTTCGGCCTCCTCCTTCAAAAGCTTCAATCGTTGCTCTTCCTCTTTCCGTTGCCTTTCTTCCTCTTCTTTCCTTTGCGTCTCTCTAATTGCCTAAACAATAATCAACGTTATTGAACTTCACAAGTAATTTTAAAAGTCTATGTATAATACTTCTTGTAGTCTCTCTTGTTCGGCTGCACGTTGTTGCTCGATCAAGAGCCTTTGTGCTTCTTCCTCTTGTTGTTGACGTTCAAATTCTATCCTCGCCTCTTCCTCGCGCTTCAATCTCTCTATTTCGGCTTGTCGTTCGGCTTCTTCGCGTGCCAAACGACGACGTTCGGCCAATGCAGCTTTAGCTTCTTCCTCGGTTGTAATTCGACTCTTCGTCATTGCGTTTTCTTCTAAACTGTTCGCAACGTCCACATTCGTATCCTTACTATTCATTTCTTTGTTATCAGAAACATCCTTATTATAAAACTCTTTATTATCAGAAGTATCTTTGTTATACGAAATATCTTTTTCATGCGAAATATCTTTGTTATGAGGAATCTCCTTGTTATCAGAAATTTCTTTGCTTTCAGATACGTCTTTTACAGCTGAGAGTTTGTTGTCCAGATCCTTAGATATAATCTCAACATTGTTGATATTTTTATTATTGTGATCGGTATTTTCTTTATTGTTCTGATCATTGACAGAACTTTGTTGTGATGATTCAATTGGCGGAGTTGCTTCTTTCATTCCATTGGCATTCGGTGTGATTTCATTTGTAGCACCAACGGTTCTTTCGTTATCGATCAATTGCTGCGATGGATCATCGATTTTCTCTGTCTCCTCTTGTTCTACATGCACTAAGTTTTCTGTGACTACCCTACAAATAAAAATTGTTAAACGCAAGTAAAATACCGAAGCGATCAATTATTTACTCGTTTTCTTTAGTCGTCTCGTTACTTTCTTCAATTATTTCTCCCTCTATTTCCGTATTACTTAACTCTACGCTTTCGATAACTCTTTCAATAGTCTTTGTCTCTAACGGGCTGTGCATAACGGGCAAATGTTGAACGCTATCAGTACTCGGCGATGTTGCCGTCGCATGCTTCTTTTTCTTATTCTCCGTTTTCTTGGGTGTACTTTCTAGTTTCTCTTGAGATTTCCTCACGGCAGAGTGTCGCGTTTTAGGCAATGGCGGTTTCGACTGTTTCTTAGGCTCTGGCGTACCGTTCTTGTCAACACTAATCCCAGTCACTGCTATACTTGCTGGTCTAGGACGTCTAGGCGCAGCTATCGGTTTTGTCCGCAAGTTAACAGAACTAGTAACACTGCTCGCACTTTGATGGCTAAGCGAACTGCTTGGTCTGGAAGATGCTACAAAAGAAAACGATTCGACATGTAGACTTTACAACGATTAATGGATGTTTTCAATTTAGTAAAAACACAAACAAAAAGAGAGAAATGTTTTAAACGTGAATTCATTAATTGATGAATTTTGCAGCAATTTGTTACGTTTAAAGTTAATTATGGACAAAGGAGTCAGCTTTAGGTAGATGAGCCAGCACCGGTTTTTAGTAGGCATCGCGGGATGTAAAGGGACTGTAGGCCTTTGCGTCACAATTATTGTTAATTGACAATGATCAGATTTCTTTCGTTAATTCTTCGCCTATCCAAGTGCGTAACAATAATACCTTTAAAGCGATCTACAATCGAATCGAATCCAAGTGAGACGAAATTTTAGTTAATTTACTTACTCGAAGCGTACATTTCCTAATCTACTGTTAGTGGAGCGAATAGGCCAAACCACCCCATTGCGTCGATTCGCTTTTTTCTCTGAATTGATTCGAATCAAATGAAGTCCGCGTCGAATGTGAGTGGATAAATAAAGTAATTACGAATTTTCGTTTAATTTACTTACCTTCCGACTGATTACTAACTAGTGTAGCATTCAGCTTCTGCTGTCTGAGTTGCATAGCACGTGTAGGACGTGGTTGAATCAATGATAATTGTTGCATGCTGTCAGATTTGCGAAGATTTTTCTGCGGTTGACTTGCAACTTGTTTACTAAAAGCTAAGTGGCTCATGCTACGGCTTACTGAGGACTGTTGGGATTTTTTCAGAGGTGCTGAGGATTCGGGCAATGCTGGCAAATCATTGTGTTTTCGTCGCGGCTTTGCCAATTGATCTAATCGCGTCATCGAATATGCCCTACCTGGTGAACGGGCGAACGATTTTCTAGGCGTTGCCGATAAGGCGGCGTCGCGTTCCCTTGACGGAATGGTGGGCATTAAATCGGTACGTCGCCGTCCCAAATAGCCACTCGCACAACCTGCAGCAATGGTTGGTGTTCCTAACAAATTACAAATGAAAACACACTTACTACGAATCTACGACTACGACTACTACAGCTCTCAATCTACGCATTGAATTTGCACGGAAATTAGGGAATATGCAACTTTCTTCTTCCGCTAATCATTCCACTTCATCATACACGATCGCGATATAACGATTAATAATTACAATGTTTTAGCTATTTATGTACGATTTTGCAATGTCAATTCAAACAGTGTGTTTTGTCGTGTGAAAGCTATAACATGAAATTATTAATACCTGTGGGCAACATATTTCAACGCTACGAAGCAAAAACACTATGTTGATTAAAATAATAATAATAATAATTGGCGCAAATGCAATAAACGGTTTTTGATCCGTTTCTAACTTATTCAATTCGAAAACCCGAAATGATCTCACTCGCACGGCTTTCAATGTTTAACATGCAACACTGGAAAAGAAACCTCTGATAAGGCATTGATAATGGACGAACTATGCGAAAGAAACGCGCGTGAAAACGTTACAATAGTTTCGACATCGGGCGTGTATAAAATCGTTTGGAATTCTCTACATTATTGAGGCAATTATCAATTATGAATCACTTCGATGCATTAATTAAATAAACTCAATAATTTGTGCGAACGGCTAAAGAACAACATGCGTTGCAATTAATTGCGTACAACACTGAATAAACGAAAAGTGCATTACATTACAAAAAGAAAAAAAAATCCGAAAAAGAGACGAGTATCATCAAAGCGAATGTGTGTAAAATAGTAAGTATATATTCAACAATATTTAGTATTTTTTTGATACCGAAAATATTCGAAGCACTTCTAGTTTGTGCGGCATTTGCATTATTTGCATTTCCTCGATCAAAAATTTCGTACATGGACGTTGACATTCGCATATCTGCAAAGAAATAATTGCAACTACCTAAATTTTCACAGACGAATTAAACGGACTGCAGATAGAAACGTAACTGGGTGCGTTGCAAATTGCGTTTCATACGGAATTACTTTTCTTTTTTAGGCGTTTCAGTGTCTCATTACCGTCGTCAGTTTCAATTACCTTCGCTAGAACATTCCAATCCGCCGGCAGACGTCGCCCTTTTCTTACTGCCAACGTCCGTCTCCCTTTCTGATTGTCTTCTAGTGAACGGTACCGAACACATAATGTTTTGCGTCGACGTAGCTCGTCTATGGCCCCAAAACGTGCCGATCGTATCGACCGGATCTAACATACGCGGCGTCGACGATCCGAATGCGAACACCATCGAACTTCGCTCGTTGCGCTTCTTCGACTCCATCCTGGCCTCGCGCTCTTGGTTCCTACGCAATATTGACTCCAAGCGATCGCGTTCGGCGTCGTTTATTGCTCTCTTCCGTTCTTCGACTTGCTGCCGCTTAAACACATCTTTAACCCGCATCTCTTCCATGCGTAACCGTCTCTCTTGTTCCTTCTGCTCTTTAAACTTTTGCGCGGCGAGCGCCTGACTTTTTATTTCTTCCAATTTCCGTTGACGTTCCTCATTTTGTCGCTCTTTCACTTGCTTTATTCTGAGCTCCCTGTCATCTATGCAAAGTGGAACAGAAAGAAAACGATCAGAACGATTGCGAAGCGATTGCGAGCTAAATCAAACAAAATTCACTCAAAGCTTTAACCAATGTTTAAATTACGAATGGGCATATTAGAATAACACAAAGGCGATTAACATAAATCCACGATTAATTCAGCTAAATTTCAACTAAAAACTAGCAAACAATTATATTAGAAACTCTGCAGAGCTAGTTCGAACCGCATCTATTTATTTTTTATTTATTTTTTTTTCTCTCTCGCTTTCAATGAAAACCTAAATCGATTTTATTATATATCTAACAAAGTAAATATGTTTTTGTGGGGATAATAATTGATAACGTTTGGTTCGAAATGTTCTAGCTCTATGCTTATATTACTTTAGGCTCCAAACTTCGATACCTTCTGATATACATGGGGGATCAGGCCCCACGTATGCGAACCAATGTAATGTACCTATAATGATTATTATTTACATTTACGTATTCAAAATTTTCGCAGTGATAAAGAATCAAAGTAAAATTAATAGTGCGAAAGAAATAATGAATATACGCACCTCGGTTCATGGAAGGTGGATAAACGCCTTCTGCAATACGAAATTCAATTTATAGACGGTTTGCAATTATTATCAGAACGCTTTCGATACGTTTACCTGAATGAATTGACTAATATTATTGTCTGTACGTAATAGAAAAATCAATGATTTAATTAGAGTAGGAGATTTCGTACGTTTTGTTCTTTGTTAATGATTAGACATAACCAATTAGAACTGAAATAGGTGCAAACATTAAATATATTTGAAGTTTGCAACAATGAAATTCTACTGTTAATATAGGCCGTTAATTCGTCATGGCACACTTTATACGGTTCATCATCGCGGAATAATGAATTTCTAACAGTTCATGAAAAGAATTTTTATTTGAGAATTTATTGCTGCAATTAAAACGAAATAAACATAATCTAATTTTATTGAAAAGAAACGTAAGAATGATACATCGAAAATTTTCATGTGCTCATTGTCACGTACAAGTTGAGCAGAAAGATTGAAATAATTCGCATTATCTACCGTTTCTAAAAATAAACTTTACTTCATACAAAATTCAAGCAGTAGTACTAAAAATGATAATCTCTTATAAATATGTGAATTAAAGCAGAGTTCCGTTTTTGAAATACCGTGGTGCGTGAAGGTTAACGTTCAGAAACTGTAAAGGAGAAACAAATAAGTTTCCTTCGTTTTACCACAAATTGCAGATTATTCATAAAAATTACCAGGGAAGACTGCATCAAAACGAAACGTTTAGTTTGGTTAGGATTTGTTTCAGGTTGCCTTTACCGATGTCTATAAATACGCTGGTATTTTTTGTGTATATCCTCTGTTTTAATATACATACACTACAACATTTAACTAATGCATTTTTTACGAAAAGAATTTATGTCAATGCCGCATCTCATACAGACATTCGAAAACGAAATTCGCCATTCATGAAACTCGTAAAATAAAAACTTACATCACAAACTATTATTTCAAACCTACACTAATGCCACGTCAAAATACCTTTATGAAATTCACGCATACTCATTCTTCAATTATTTATAGCTTTTACGTTTCAATTTATATCGTCATATACTAAAACATAATAACAAATAATACTCTTCTACTTTGGTCATAAAATGAACAAGGTAACATTTTCATAAAAGTTTTAATCAATGTTTGGGTGGCGTCAATTCTAATTAAGATAATGGAGAGAGCATTTGCTTATAAGACTTAAGGATTGTAGAGCGGAATATGACTGAATTAAACTGAAGCAAATCGTTTCTCATCGCTTCAAATGGACATTTTTGCACGAAAAATTATAAATCTACGTCAATTTTAGCTTCAACACTTTTCTAATTTTATTTTTAGTTCATACCTCCGAATGTTTGCAAACATGAATTGCTTAAATAAACAATAACAAAATACAGTTAGCATCTTTATACTGATTAGAACTAATTTATTTTTATCGATTGTTTAATTTGAAAATATTGAAAACGTAATTTTCTTCATACGAAGCCGGTGTGGAATGTTAAATATTCTAGTCTGCCGGTCGTTTATTCCAAAAATATAACAGTGCATGCTTTCGAAATAAAATAAAAACATAGATGACAAGCGTTCCCGAGAAAATACTATGTTAACATTCATTTTAATTGATGATTGTCGATATGTGTAAATCGGAGTTTTTTTTAAAGCAAAGATCGAATAAGGTTCCCAATGTACCCACCTCGGACCACACCAAGTAGTTGTCAAATTGTCAAATCATTTATAACACAAAATATTATCATTCGTAATATACAACATCGATAATCATACCCTTTCTATGTAATACTATTCACGATTACACCAATTAATTTAATCACAAACCTATTTAAACACATTAACGATATCAATGCGACATTCCTAAATAAATGATTCTTTTATTACGTACAGATGGTTATACGATTTGGATTATATAACTTTTTCAACTACAACCTGGTAATATCTTCGAAGGATTGACTATTATTCACTTAGAAAATATAGTGAAACTGAAAATATATAAATACAAATTTACCTTTATTTTTTATCTTATCTAAGTTGCCCTGATCGTATTCTGCCATTTTGGCACACCGTCACAGTAACACCACTCACAAAACGGTCAACGCACATAAATACAACTCTAACATGAAGTTATCTTAATGTGAAATCAAGCCTTCCGAAGATAGATGTCGCGATAAGTTTGAATTTCTAAATTCCTGATTATTTTCATTTCAAAATAGTTTTTATCTTCATAGTTTTTTTTACGAAACACAAACTTTTGATATTGATCAAATAATGAATACGATTTATTATTTAAAGATTTGGCTGTCTTATAATCATTTTACGATTAGAAGATATAAATATTTGAAAGTGTATTTTACCAAATGAAATTTATTTTTAGTAATCATGAATTAATTGGGCATTAAATTAACTTAAAACGATAATTAGAATGTAATCCTACTACATTTGTAATTTTCAAATTACCGCTTTTAACAAAGAACGCCATATGTTATTTTCAGAATATACAAAGGGTGACACATACTGAAGTGAACACAAAAGTTTTTTAATTTGCGTTTATCACTTTTTTTCAAATTAATTAATTGATAATATTGAATTCTAATCAGAGAAGATAATACTCTTTGGATTTACAGCGACAAAGTCAGAAGTGAGTAATACTTTGTATTCCTAATTTGGTATGCTTATGAAAGTTATATGCTTGTAGGTCTTACAATTATAAATTGAAAACTATTTGGCAATTTGATTTATCAGCTTATCACACTATGGTGATTATGGCTGTCACAATAACAGAAATCTGTGACAATGTAACATTGGCTAGAGAAATGTCAATGTTAGGTAATTACGAGAATGCTGAAGTATACTATGAAGGATCAATACAAATGATTCATAGATTGATATCTACAATACCTGATGTCAATAGAAAATCCAAATGGCAAAGTGTATGATTCAACAACAATTAATTGAACCATACAAAACATTAATATAATTCTTCTTTAGGTAAAACAGAAGATTGTAAATGAATATGATGCTGTTAAAGTTGTGAAGGATATGCTACATACATTTAAATTAGATACAAGTATTGATGTTCCAATTGGTGTAAAGAGACCTATTAGAAGAGATGATGATATATTATTTTCAAATTCAATTCTTCAAAATAATGACCCCCAAGTTTGGGCACCGCCTATGCCAGTTGAACACACTGTTACATATAGGTTTGTTGTGACAACTGCAAGTTCCAACTTTTT
Organism: Hololepta plana; assembly: GCA_963695495.1. Taxonomy (NCBI): domain Eukaryota; kingdom Metazoa; phylum Arthropoda; class Insecta; order Coleoptera; family Histeridae; genus Hololepta; species Hololepta plana. Next base: position 227,427 of record OY968835.1, read on the forward strand.
ATAAATTATTTTTCAGAAATGGTTCAAAAGTGAAAACAGCTAAGAAATCAGAAATAAAGAAACCTAGTACAAGAGTAGGTTCATCGTATCCTTCAAAAAACTCCGATCAAAAAGGTCCTAAATTATCAAGCAGAAGAGATGACAGGCCATCTTCTTCTAAATCTGAAAGGCCTTCCGATAATCCCAAGTTAGATAGAGAGCATAAAGACTCTGAAAGTAATGAGAAACCTGAGCAAGAGGAAGAAAAGAAATTTGAATGTCATGGAACTGAAAGAGAATTGGCAGATATTTTGGAAAGAGACATTATTCAAAAAAATCCAAATATAAAATGGGACGATATTGCTGACTTACATGAAGCAAAACGGTTACTGGAAGAAGCAGTTGTGTTGCCCCTCTGGATGCCAGAGTATTTTAAAGGTGGTGATTGTGTGTTAAGTTTTACCAATAATAAATTTTGTGTATATGTATTTTAGGAATCAGACGTCCATGGAAGGGTGTGTTAATGGTTGGTCCACCTGGAACTGGAAAAACCATGCTTGCAAAAGCAGTTGCCACTGAATGTGGTACAACTTTCTTTAATGTATCATCCTCAACATTAACTTCTAAATATAGAGGGGAATCTGAAAAGATGGTGCGGATACTTTTTGATATGGTACTACTAATAATATTACGATACAGTTTTGATTAGGATTAATGTGATGATTCGAATTTAGGCCCGTTTTTTCGCACCAAGTACTATATTCATAGATGAAATTGACTCGTTATGCTCTAGAAGAGGATCAGAATCAGAACATGAAGCTTCTAGGAGAGTGAAATCTGAACTTCTTGTACAAATGGATGGAATAACAGCAAACAATGATGAACCTGGCAAAGTAGTTATGGTCTTAGCTGCAACGAATTTTCCATGGGACATCGATGAAGCTTTGAGAAGACGGTTAGAGAAACGTATCTATATCCCTTTGCCAACGAAGGAGGGACGTGAAGCTCTGCTCAAAATCAATTTGAGAGAAGTAAAATTAGATCCCGATGTCGACTTAACGAAGATAGCACAAAAATTGGAAGGATATTCGGGAGCGGATATAACGAACGTATGTCGCGATGCTTCGATGATGTCAATGAGGAGAAAAATATATGGTTTGAAGCCGGATCAAATAAAGCAATTACCAAAAGAGGAACTGGATTTGCCTGTAACGGTGAGAGACTTTGAAGAAGCTCTAGTGAAGAACAATAAAAGCGTTTCAAAGGAAGATTTAGAGAAATATGACAAGTGGATGAATGAATTTGGGTCCTCATGATAATATTAAACTGCAGCCTAACATTTTGTTCAAAGATGTTATGAAGTAAATGGTGAATATCTGGATAATTATATTGTTTTGCATTTCAAATGTTTTTTTTAAGTTTATAATATACATAATTTATTTATATGAATAATTTAATCATGTTAATTATGTTAAATAATGTTTTTATTAATGGAGCTTCTCTCTAATGAAAATAATACTCTCATTATAATCCACTAGCATTATACTAGAATTAATGTATTGCAAATTGTAATAAGTATATTTCAATAAAGGAATTATGATATTGAGCACTGTCGTTCTACGTCCAAATTGTTCTCGCTTGTTATTCGCGTGTATGTTCGATCTAGCAATTTTTTTATTGCTGAAATTTTACTAAATATGTAATTATTTGTCAATAACAAGTTTCAAATGTAGCGCCAAAGTCTATAAGAAAAACCGCGTTTGCGTTTAATTTAGTGTGTAAGCGCCATTGCGTCATATGTGCAGCTACAACGAAGTAGTACCAATATTTTACCTCTGAAAATAAATTAAAACGGCAAATTGTGGCCGCAATTAACGTTTTTCAACTGCGAATAATGATAATCCGACATAAATTGCATCGAAATCGATCGTAAGTTGATCCATTTACGTGAAAATGTTTGGGCGTAGGAATACAAACTACTACCCATAACCTCCTTTCATGCTATTGGAGTAGATGCGGAATTAAGTTGTGTGTTAGATGTGTCCGTCATTTTGGATTATTTAAAGTTTTGTGGGTTTATGTATTTACAAGTTAAGGATAGTGATTTAGTGATAAATTTATTATGTGTTTATACCATTGTGGGTGCATATTTGGCTATCGAAATGTGGGAAAGCATAGGTCGCTGGCTGTAACGTCAGGGTGTTGGCAACGATTGCCTGTGCCTGTGCTAGATCGCAGCCGATTTTCTTAACATGGCTACAACGCAGGCCGAAAAGCAGCAAAATGACGTGAATAGTGAAAAAGTGCAGTCGGATCAGCATCTAAACGTATGCAATTCACTGATGCAAAATGGGACCGATAAGAGCAGTGTTCGCGGAGGTGGCAGTGTAGTGATTACGAAGGGAAAAAATACCGGCACGAAGAACCTCGATATTGAAATGAGTCAGTATCGTCAAGACGGAGGTGGCGGTGGTGAACAAAATTTAAGTGAACCGGAGATCGGTTCCACCGGCGAATCGGGCATTTATCCGACGCCGCCGGTGTCGGAGGGCCCGCCGGTCGGCGACGGTCACGGATATGGTTTCCCGTTCGGTAGTAGTAGAGACATGCATAACAGTGGCGACGGGGGCTTGCACGCGTTCGGAGCGCGACAGGGCTTCGGCGGCGCTAAGCAGCCGCAAGGTCCGTTCTCCCAGCAACGGTTCCTCTCCGGACAGACTATTTCGCAGGCCACGGGGCCGACGCCGACGCTGAACCAGTTGCTGCAGAGCTCGAATCCCATGCACAGATATCAGAACAGCTACTCGCCGTCCGAGCAGGCCTACAACCAGGGCTGGCCGCCCCAGAAGCCGCTCGCGCCGTACGCTCCGTCGGGACCGTCGGCTTCCGCCCCCGGGCCGACGTACAGGAACCAAGCGACCGTGAGTATCGATGCGAACATTGATCCGGAGGCGCAAAACGTTCCCCTGCCGTTTTCGTCAGGGTGTTGTGCGAACGTATCGCGATATAATTTATTTCGAAGCCGGGATACGTTCCTATTCGAACGCTGCGACAACGCTATTCGAACGTACGTTAAAAGCCTGTTACTTTCTACATTGATCAATTGGCAGGAAGAAACACGTGAAAAACTGCGCGTATGGGAGAGAAACATCGATGTGATCATCCTTAGCGAGATCACGTTCGAGAAAAACAAGAGCAGCAACAACGACGAAACTCCGCTGACCGCGACGTCTTACATTTAAGCGTCGCACTGATCCAATTCCAGACCAATTCAAAGAATCACATCAAACTTACATAACGCGGAGAACGAATGCATTTATTATTAAGTGATTTATATCGACCGAAGCAAAAACCACGTGGTTTTGTTTACAAATAATTTTGAATGTAAATACGTATACACATATATGTATGTCTACATATATGCATGTAAATACGTGCAATTCACATACTATCTCACGCTCAAAACTAACCTTGGGATTTATATGTAATCGAATCCGAGCCAAAAAAAAAATATAAAGAAACTTCATACACAAACGCTCACCCGTTGAACAATGGGAAGAGTCGCTGTTAGCGGCAGCGCTAATATAAGCAAAGACACTTTCCTCTCCCGTTGACGCGCGTCCGAATGGTAATCAAATAGACGAGGAAACGCCAAACAGAAACATTTTTCATCGCTCCAATTAAGTATGCATGCGTCGTCCTTGAACTTGGATGCGTGATCACTGTGTACCGCCGGCTTTGTTGTTAAGTCAGCTGACGTCTCGGGCATGGACTGCCTTATTAAAACGTCTCACCACCGATTGTCAACCCTTAATATTTCGACCGCAATAGACCCGAGCCGCCAGTCGAACTCCAGTTTCATCAACGTTTCCCCGACAAAAACCGTCTCCATCGATGTCTCAATCGCGTCGATGAACGCTACGAATTTCTATCAATTCCGCCGGTGCAGCTCGCAAAATTGCGTCGTTAGTCGCCACGAAAGAAATGTCACCGTTTCCCGTTGCGCGATTTTCGCGTCACAAACAGATTATCGTGATGTATGATCGAATCACGTTCACCTCCACGAGACGAACAAACGGCGTCGTCCTTATTGATTCGTTACACATCCATAAACTTTGATTATTCAAAACGAAAATCAGTCGTAATCTAATAAACGCATTGCGTAAGTTTGACGTGGATCCGTCGATTGGTCCGATACGCGTTCAAATCCAACATCTGTTTTGTACCATTCCGTTTCCGAATACAGCTATCGCCAGCGTACAGCGGTGCACAAACGCCGAGCTCCGGCTACGGGGAAGGTCGGTCCGGATGGTCTGGACCTCCGGTGACCGGCCAACACGGTCCGGGTAGTCCGGGGCCGCCGTCGTCCTCGACGCCGGCCAGCCAACCTTCGCCCCAACCGTCGCAACCGCCGAGTCATTCGCCCGGACCGGGTCTATCGACGAGTCCTCAGCATCAAACCCAAGGATCTGTACAACATCAGGTGAACCACTCGTTTTTTCACGAGTTATTCGAATCTAATCGGTGCCGTTTGCCGTTGCTTTTTTTTTTTTAGAACTTTCCAAATCGGCCAGCGCAGCCAACGACGCCAAATACGCACGGTCCGGACACGGCGGTAAGTTAGTTGATCGATTGCGAAATGATCCGCGTTTCTTACCCCGAACCTGCGAGAAACGTTCATAATCGCGCATTGTTTTCGCCGCTTCACGTTACGTTCTACCCATTAACGATGTGATAAGTTATTATGTAATCAGAGATATATTGTTGCAGTCGTTGATTCTTGACCTTTTCTAAACTGTACCGTGGTGTAGTAGACAACACGTGTTTTCGTTTATGAGTGGGTAGTAGTGGCAACCTTTACTCGTGGTGGGGACCGCCGCCGGGTAGGGATATCCGAAAATATTGGTTATAAATCTTCCGAAGGGTTCCACTCACGTCCCATTATCGCCAAATTATCATCAGCGATTCCGGGCCGTTTGCCGAGAGATGCGTCTTCGCACTCGAATCCTTCTGTTGCACGAGCTGTCGCTCTTGATTCACGCCATTTGGTCGCACCCTGTATACACACGTTATTGATTAATTGCCTTTAAGACACCTTTAACGTAATGTTAACGAAATGTTTATTCGTCTCTTCACTTTCGAACTATTGCTCGAGTTAGTTCTTCGCGACGTCGCCGGCAAACTGGCCTCTCTTTTGCGTTCCTCTTGCTTTTGCACGAACGAAATGAATGGTTCTTTGATGGAGAAAACCACCCAAAACCAGATTTTGCCGGTCTTCCGTACAATACGTTCTTCATTACGATACGTTTGATTTGATAACGATAAGGGAATGAATGTAACGAGGCATTTGATCAACAACGTTCGTCTGTTCCTATTTCGACCAACAACTGACAATGGGTGCAACAAAAGTTAAAAGAACTGTTTGTTGTGTTGAAAGCATGCGTTCGCTACATGGTGACAAACATACAAGACCATTATACGTTTTTGGACAAAACTTTTGCTGTCGTTTTTGAATCTTATGTCTTATTTAAACTTAAAACTGTTTTAAATGTGCAATTTGTCAATAAGTGCCATAAGTTATTTACGCAAAACATGACAGTATCAAGTTGTATTTTTTTGTCTTACGCTGGGAGATGTCAATGCTTCCTGTAAAAGAAAAGAAAAAAGTATTATCGCGTGCCAATTAGTTGCGCACACTTTTCAAACTTAATATTCGCAACTAAATGTAACTGATTTAGTGCATATAGACGCGATAGTTTACGTAAATTGTTAACTCTGACGGTAGTTTTTACGTCAATCGAATTTTCCAACTGTAAACGCTGCATAGAATTTAATTGTAGAAACTTCTAACTGCGTTTACAATGTATTGTTGTGAATGCGACAATCAAAATCCCCTTTTAAAATCCTTTAACTGCAATTGACTGTTAAATACAACAGAACGAAACAATAAAACTTTTACAGCTCGCTTATGACGAATTTTCATTTTTTTTTTTTCGTTATCAGTGTTATCTACTGAATTGCAATCTTGTTAATTTGCGAAACGAGTCGAAAGAACTATTTTGTTCCCGTTAATTAATATTTTAATTGATCGAAAGAGCGGAATCGAAAAGGGAAAAAAATGTGTCAGTTTCTGACCTACATTTCATTAACTGATTTATTAATACGTATTTAAAATAAGTGCGTCATTTCGATTTGATTTTTTTCATTAAATAAGTTTCATGCACGTATGCAGCAGGATTTTATGCATGACACTGTAACAAATAAACTTTCGTTTTCATTTAATTAGTCTTATTGTTATATAATAAAAGGAGTTTGCGTTTTATTTAAGTCAACTTAGAAACAGTAATCGTACTAGATCATCATCAACATAATAAATAGCAAAATTTGAACAAGTTCGAAACTTTCGGTTAACTTTATATCACAACTTAATCATTGCGATTTACGGTATTAATAATTAAAAAAACATGTTTCAAATAAATAAAATAACGATAATAGATCTGAATGGGGCACGTATATATGTGGTTTTTAAAATAGATCGGATCGAACAGCTGAGTTTTGTTGTTTGTTATACCTCCGTTTTGTGGGTTTTTGCGCTACTGGTTCTATATTGATCTGACAGAAACTTCCAGCAACTCTTCTAGCAGCCAGCCAGAACATCTAAACGTTTTCGTAGAATGGTGTGGCCATTAAAAACTCATTATGCATATGGATTTTTCTTTTCTCGTTACATTTTCCTTTCCTTTGCAAAGGCAACGAGAGAGGACTGGAAAGAAATCTTTACAAAGATATTCATTATATGCGTTACTATTTCGAAATTAATCAAACGCTCGCTGTGTTTCGGGAGTTTACGAAACGAAAATAGCGAAAATAGTTGAATAAATTGAATTTACGTTTATGTAATGGACACAACACGCGTATATAAGGTTTATATAATATTATGGGGGTTGCAACAGCAAGATACCAAAACGGAGTGCAGTCAGTGCACTGTGACAGACGCTGTTGCCGTATCGTCCCTAACCAATCAATACCAAGTGGTTTTCAATGAGATAGACAGAGAATGCAACGTTGCTTCGCGTTCTATCCTACGAATGGTTAAATTTATGTGCTCTTTCCGAATAAATGCCTGCTATCTTTTGCCCATCGTCAACTATCGAATGCCTATTTTGCACATTAAAACAAATCGTTGCGTTGTTAACAACTAATTTTTCTCGAAAGTCGATTTCGCTTTTCATCTGTTTCTAATCCGATGAAAATTAATCGTTAACAATCTTCATTTACATTGGAATTAACCCATTTAATGGTTTGATTCGTATATTTACATTCGCTGGAAAAGTTCACGACTATATAATCTTATTATTTACTATAAACCAGCGAGAATAATGATAATATTTCCAATGTAGCAACGTGTATGTGAAACCTTCTTCACGTGCACACATGAACTTGAAATTCTTTCAGTTTATTACATAACATGGATAAAAAAAATGTACGTTTCATATGTGAATATATTTATTTGAATATTTACGTTCGAAGCACTTTCATCGAATCTATTTTCGTTCGTTATTCATTCACTCTTTTAAACATAAACACAATTATTGCATTAATTAACCGATATTTGCGTAAATGCATCGTGGAAAAAAAACAAATAAATAACAGACTTAATAATCGATTCGATTCATTCTCGTCGGTTTTCAACTTTCGATTTTATCCTATTTTATTATTTGTTTTGGACATTAATCCGTCTGAAATGCGACCACCGTCTTCCTTACGAAATGCATTTCATTTTGGAGCGCCCTGTATTTACGGTTAATGCCACATTGAGATTAGGCTGATGGCAAAGTCTTGTCAAACACGTCGGTAGACATCTAAGATTAATATATTCGTGCATGACATAATTCAATTGGTTGAGCCATTGATTCAACTTGGGGAAAGTGTTTTTCTATTTCGTTAACGTGAAAAATGATCGAGGGAATTTAATGCTATTAATTGATAATAATTACGCAGGGAAATAATATCCGTATCGCAATTGACATGGATTCTAAGCCGTGCAAAATTCCGCTTTGATGTTATTTAAAACGCAATTTGATCTCTGCCGATTGCGAAATGAGGTTTTCGGTACGAAACGCGCGATTTGTAATCGAATTCGTTGTTTAAAGTCGTCGATTAACAAAGCGGCAAATTTCGAGTGTATATTACGTATCGTTACATTCATCAAATTCATTATCAAGCTCTAACTAATGAAATTTCCTATTCGGATTGCGTTACAAAATGCGAACGGATTTTTCAAATTGTTCGCATAAATTATCGTTTGTTTCTCTTTGCCTTTAAAAGAAATTAATATAAGTCAGTTAGTTAGTTATTATTGCAAAGAACGTATACTTTTGATGGTGTTACAATTTATTCTTTTTGCTCCGTAACGTAGATATAATAAAGGAATCAATAAGCCATTATAATAAATAGCAATTTGCTTATGTAACGTGCAATTTACTTGCAAGATAATACTATAATTTTATTAATAATGATAGTACGTTTAGAGCGCAATTACGTGCTTTTGTTTGTTCATTCAGTGAAAAATCGCTATTAACTTAATTCGAAGTTTTCGTCTAAAAGTATTTAGTTATTTAAAAATCAATTAACTCTCTCTCTCTCTCTCTTTTATCGCCCTTTTTTTCTGTCTCATTTAATCCGTTTTACGATTATGCAAATAAGCCTGATTATTTCACTAGCTTATAATTGCGTCTTCTCCGTAGACTTCAGCTTCACTTACGTTTACGTTTTGTACACGGAGCTAATTGCTGAAATTATAAAATTGATCGGAACGGCACTAAATTCGAAGTGTTCTTCCCTCTCTCGGTCGCATTGTTGCTAAACCGTGTGAAATAAACATTAATTTCGCATAATTCGTCGACTGCTCGCGTTACGTCTAGAACTTATACGGCTCGTTATCGAAAGAAATCGTTTTCAATTAGAATTCCGATTAGTTCTTTAATTCGGCGTAAAAGAACCATTAGCGGGACGCATTTCAATACACACAACGATCAAACGCGTTGCATAATTCAATTTGATTTCGTTTTCATACGAACCGGTTGCCACGGTTCACGATTTAGTCCAACCCTTCGATAGGATTTACGTCGTTTTTCTTTCAGGAACTTTATTTATCTTCGCGTTACGTTTCGATGAGAATTGTTAAGATGGATCGAATCGAATCATCGAATGAAACGTATGAAAAACAAAATCAAACATCTTGCTAATTTCATATTGGCGCCATTTCTTTTAAATTTTATAATCCTTGACAGAAGTGAAGTGGCGCTGTTTCGTACACTGCGAATAAGTCAAATGAGATGTCAATTCAACCGGAAACAGTGACTTTTGTTCTGTAAATCCTGGCAACAATCGCGTTTACTTCATTTTATTGGCACAGAGTTGTTCGTACGCGGATACAGGGTACGATCAAAGTCTGTAATTTTGTTTTTACTTTAACGGCGTGACGCTGGTAAAAGTGCCTCGCGAAAATTGCCGATACTAAGACGTTTCTACTAAAATCCCGTTCTAAACGTACCTCAACACCGTCCATTTCTACTACATCTTTCTCTTAATAACGGACCGTACGACGTAACCCGTCGAATTGAGGTTGGGTAAATTTGGCGCCAAAAGAGTTGCGTTTCAAAAAGCGATGGACAGTTTTTCACACACGTTATTGAATATTTTGACGGCGAGGGCTTCGTGACACGACGAATTCATGCTTTATTCGTTTTCAACGCAGATTCACTTGTTCATCTATCAGTTCGCATTTTTAATGTAGAAAAGTGGACAGAACTTTTGTTGCGCCCTGTATTATTCGATTGGCGGTCAGAACTGTGATCGCACCTCGTAAGTGCAGTTCCTTTTTCTTGTAATAGTAAAATCCATGTTATTGTTATTTCAGGGGAACGAATCGTGTGTTATTGTAATGTAGGAAGTTCATTTCAGTGCTACCGCGAAATATCTTGCTGAAATGGGTCGATATTATAAGAGCACGTGGAACGATAATTATTTATTTATTTATTATATCGGATTAAAGGGAGGATGCGAAAATAAGATTTTAACAATGTTATAATTATTTATGGAAGTCGTCTCACGAAAAGTAATCGTTCGGGTACATAAATCTCAGTAGTTGCTGTTTTTTATAGCCGTTTCTTGAATCGTCTTGCAGTCTTATTAAAAATGTTCATGGTTCACATTATGCTGATTAGTCACATGTGGCAATGTAAAATTGAGAAAATTGCAAATTCCAATGTTGCACTATACGATTATTAATCGAAAATTTATGGTCTTCTTGGCGTGTTACTTCGATTCTTTTTCGACTTTTATTTATTATCCTACGATACATTCGAGTTCGGCTCAAGTTGCATAAATCAAATAGAATTTTAATACCTCGCAGGATTAAGTAGATATTAATCGTCCGAGAGTTGAGAATTGTTTTCTACGTATTCGCTCTCATTGAAGGCGAACCGTAGAGAACGAGTTTCGAAACATTGTAATTATTTTCGAAAGTCCGTCGTAACGACTTTCGCAGTAGCTAGAGCCTTAGTTTACCGTCAGTAGTACGTTAAACGTTGACTGCCCTTTATATCAGATGACGATGATATCTTCATCGATCTAACGGATAGACATTAAATTTACGATGCTATTGTGCTTTAGCCATACGCCGGAATTTTAGTTATTCATAACAACAATCTCCAATATATTGCTCAACTTTTATCTTAGCAACTTTATTCCGCTCGAAAGAATAGTATTTTCGACGCTACAACATAATAAACGCGAAACATATAAATTGTTGCCGGTTTTTGGTCGCTTCTACCGCTGCAATAAAATTAAATCGATATATCCGAACTGGATTTCAAGCGTAATACATTTTTAGCACGACGTCATTCGATAGTGATTCATGTCGTAATACTTTTCTTTATTTGATTTTACTCATTTTATATGCCGATGAGAAGAGCTCGTAATCGTTTGTGTTTTCACCTTAACAGGAAACACGCTAATACTTAAGGCAATGTTATTAAACGAATGCTTTCAACCAACTTTTTAACTCGCTCCTGACTAAAATAATAGGCAATTTACGCTAGTTTTTTTCGTTCCTTTATCTAATCAATTGAACGCATCCATCGAGCATCTCGCGTTATATAAATTAATTTGTAGTAATTAATTACTCGGAGATAAGGGACGTAACACAGTAAGCCGATGATAATGAAATAAATAATGTCAATTGGATGTGACGTATTAAATATTGATTAAATTGCTGTTAAAATTTCAATTGAATTATACGGGGAGCGACACAAAAATCTCGTTCCAAACGTGCATCGGCAACATCTTCAGCACATCCACTGTAATTTACCACGTCATAATAGTCCATCAGAAATGAATAGTTTTTGCACGTGGCAATCATAAAATTGACAGAAAGCGACTGGCCTCGGTTCTGCTGAATCATGACGTCGTCGTGTTACGAATCATCCGAAGATACGTCAAAGACAATGCAGCCAATTGCTTGGAACGCAAGTTTTTGGGCGCCAAATTGACCCAACCCCAATTCGACGGATTACGTCGTACGGTTTAGAACGGGATTTCCGCAAGGGAGTGCGCGAAGGCTGAAAGCGTTAGTCTTCAAAATTCCCGCGAAATTCCACAACGCGGCGCCTGTCGTTTATCAGTTTGACGTTGTTAAAGTGGAACAATTGATAGACTTTTCGGCGCGCCCTGTAGAGCAAAAAAAGGCCGTGGAATAAATTATGAGGCGAATGTTAATCAAATAAAATGAAAATGAATATCGGTGTTTTTATATTTACGACTAAAGAGAGAAAGAGAAGGTTTATTTACGTATCTGCATGTATTATTTACGTTTTGTGTTTACAATTCACTTGCACTTTCATTATAATTACGTTTATCCATGGAATTGAACGAAGCGAATCCCGTTTTATCAAAGAAATACGGCCATAACAAAAGCAAACCATTATTTAAATATTTTAATCTGTTGTTAATACTTTTTTCAATCCACAAATTTATTTTTAGGCCTACAACTTCGTTTTTAAATATCTATCATAAGCGTTTAGAGGACTTCGAACGTTTTCAAATGTTACCGCTTCCAGGGCCCCCATATGTTATTTCCGTCCCCTTGGCGTTGCGTACTCTACACATTTACCTTCTCTCTCTCACTCTCTCGCTCTCTCTCTCTAGTTCATTATTTCTCTACCAAGAGAGTAATATCCTTTTGTGTGGCTGTTCTACGTATAGGCAATGCTGTTGGCGGGACTTTGTTAAACCGTTGATGACCGAACTTCGTGTTTCAATATGTACACCGTCCATATGCGCCGCTTTCTAGCCAGCTTACGTACTCAAAATCGAAATCTTTTTTCTGCCAGTACACCGAAGTATCCGTTGATATTAATTAAAAAAATATCAAAAACAAATTAAGCTAGTCAATCAAATTGCTAATTAACGAAACATCGTGGAAAGGGAACAATTTAGTGATGTTTGGAACGGTTTCGCAATAAATGTTTGCACCAAACAACAGTGCGAGAGTGAATTGGTGTTTTCGTTTGTTTACGCCGCTCGAAATTTGGTATTGCAAAAAAAATGTTTCGAGTGCGGCGAAAACGTTAAAATATGAACGATGATGATGATGATGATGATGCTTTTGAAGAATAAACAAGCGGACGGACGAGGCATGCGGTTTACGTGTTCGTTTGTGAGCGAGAAATGAGGGGCCACGTTTCAAATGCAGCTTTCGCAATACGGTAATGTTTATTGCACTCCGCTTTTGTTAAATGCTATCATTCAATATTATTATCGTTCGAAACTCATTGTGCCGTCTTAATTACGTCACTTGCCGTTTTGTTTTTGTGCGAGAAACTCGAGAGACGCGTTCAACAGAAAAAGCACGAGGTTATGTGCGTTGGATAAACTTTGAATAACGTATTTTATATGGAATGACTTATTGAACGATTTACATACGTTGCGTCTTTGCGAATGGTTTTTGAGCCGCTATGATTTGCAGAAATCGTTAAGGATTCTTATAGAAATAAAATAAAATAAAGCAAAATTTGCTTGTATAACGCAAATTTTTTACGAAAATTTGTTATTGAACATTTGCAATTCGATTTATTACATCACGCACGGTTTTTTAAATTTTCTGTTAATGTTAAAAACGATAAACTTCGTAACCTTTATTGCACAAGCGATTTGACTCAACTTATTTCTTCCCAAAACGAATTCATACGCGCACATATTGCATGTGATAAGTGTTAATTAGCATCGTGCAAGTGATGCGATTATTTTATTGAATTCCTCATTGAGAAGTTCTGCAGAAGCGAATGGCGAAAATTTTGCATTCAAAGAATCGTACGATAGATTATATTGCATTGATTGATCGACTTTATTTACGCGAGCGGCAATTTAATGACAATTACGACTTTCTGCTTCCTCCTCAGGTGTCGTATCGCGGTTTCGCTCAAAGTACGATTCTTTGAATTCAAGCGATTAGGCATTGAATTCAGTTAAAACAAATCTCTTTTGTACTATCAATTATAATTCGAATCCATTGCGACTTCCTTCAAACAAATGCTTTTAATTTTTAGTTACGGTTCCACACGTCAAGCAAGGAAACCCCAAACTTTATCAATGTCTTAACCGATGCTTGATTAAGGGCAATTTACGTGCATTTTGTCACTGTACAGTTTAATATAACATTGGCAACAACATTGTAGTGATTCTTATTGTAAAAAGAGTTTTTTTTTTTTCAAAATTATGCCAAATTATTATTATCAAGAGCCCTGACAGAAATGAAGTGACTGTTTCGTACACTCTGCGCAAAAAGTATTTAAATAGAAACCATAGAAAATGTACACAAACAAACAGCGTGGGTTGTGATAATATTAATTGCTGTTTTGACAGTACTTTTCAAAATCCTATACGTCGATTAGACATTCGTCTCATCACGAATTTTAGTCCGCATATTATCCGGGGATTTAATAATGAAAATCATCATCATAGTTAAAGTAAGTGTCAGTAATTTAAAAATCGCAGATATATTTTTATGTTTGTATAGAAAGAAATCAATTAGATTCGAAAATTATTAATAGCTTTCCTAAAAATCATTTATTTTAATGATATTGAAGATAATTTTGACATAAGTCACGGCAATAGTAAATGAAAAAAAAAGTACTAATACAAGTGACGTTTGTGCTTGTTTCGACAAAGTCGAGGATGTTATTTATGGCAACAATTTCAAAAGCGAGTCGATCTCGTATTTGCATTGTTTTAACCCTATTTTTATAAAAAAAAACGCGAAAAATATGTGGAATTGAATTGTCATTACAAAACGAAAATAATAAACATTCAACAGAATGTAAAACAATCAGTTACAAGTTCAAGGTTACTCATATTTGTATAAAAAATTGCATGTACGTGTGTATGTATAAAGGGGAACATGTATGTATGTATTTATTATATATAAAAATACGCAACGGACGACCTTCTCTTAAGAATGTTTATTTCCTACTTATGCAAGAAGGAACATTACTTCATCTTGTTTTAAAGATCAATTCTCTTTCTCTCAACCTTTTTATAAATATTGAAAACGCATTCGCTTCATTCAGTCCGTCCCATAGTATTTTTTTGCCAATTATATCATATCGCAATGCAGTTAATTATCAACAAATACTTGTCCGTTATCCTGATATATTTTTATATTAATTGTCGATTGATTTTTACCGATTTGAAATTAAAAATAGTTATAACAATAAACAGCGAGATATTAAAATGAACGAGGAATTAAAAATAAACTATTTGGTTTTATTTTTGGATTAAAGATTTATAAATAGACATAAATAGAAGTTCATTCAAATGTAAACATTTATGAAGTATTTATTGCATGTGTGTGTGTGTGTGTGTAATAAGTAATGAGCATTTTAAATATAGATTAATTTTTCATTCATATAAAAAAATATCAATTAACAGTAATAATACTATTGTTTACTTTCAATTTAATTGCTACGATATTCTATCGAAGAAACTGACTACATTTAACAACTTATTCCTCCAAGATTAAGTTTACTTTTTATGCAAAACCGAAAGTGTGCCAGAAAAACACTTCAATTGTTAGCGAAATCGATAATAAGCATTCGCGAAATTTGATAACTCGATGCCGTAGACACGTATTCAATTAGTTATTGTAAAGAGTTATTATTTTCCATTTAAAGTTGAGCCGCTATTGGTTCGAAATTAAGTTAATCGCCTGTTTCAGTTCAATATATTTTAAATTACAGTTATACTGAAGGGCTAATTAGACCTCTTGCAGAAAGTACGTTATTAAATTGCTCCAGTATAAACGAATTTTACAACTACCTATTTTCCATACGCGTTCCACTGTTGTATGGCAATTGGTGCAAATGCAATTTAGAACAACAACAACAACACGCAACATATTTCAATTTTATTTCATCTTGTTTTACTCTTTATCGGGTTAAAACACTTCGGCGATTTAAATGTTATTAGCTTCGCCTTAGCTTTAGTTTTACGTTAATTTATTTAAGTTTGCATTAGTTTGATGGCTAAAACGTAACGAATGCGATGCATTGGAATTGCGAAATTCCTCTTATCGATGCGAAATGTTGAAACTTTAATGGATCGTAGTAATTTATTTATTTTTGTGCAGGTCAGTGGCAATTCAATTAAGAGGACGAGTTTTTTTTTTTTTGATTTTGATAATGCTCCCTGATAACGTCATACCAATTCGTTTATATGAAATTTCGATTATTTTCCTTCCTCCTATAAAATGATCTATTCAACAACCATCTGTTGAGAAATGTTCTTCTCCTCTATACATCGAATAAGTTTTCTTGCATAAAATTTAATCCTTGCACGCTTAATATAACGTGGATACTTTCCGTATTGATTCGCGAAAATAAATTGAAACATTTGTTTAGATAATCGAACGTTCTTAATCAACATAAATCGGTTTTAACCGTAGTTCCATGCAGCGTAATAAAGGAAATCACTTTAGCCTTTAATGATAATGACAATAACCGGTTCGAATATTATTCACATACATAGCGTTTTAATACTTGGCCGTAGTAGTAAATAGTAGAGTTCGGTTTGTTGACTTTAAAATGTTGAAATAGCAGCAGCGAAATCGGCGACAATAATTATTCGTTTAAGAACCTAATTGCATTCTTTCCAACGTCAATTTGAAATTTAAATGGACGAGCACTTTTTCGTTTTACTCCTTTGAACGTCAGCCGTACGCATTAGGCTCAGGCAGTTTGCAACTGCCTTAATTCAATCGATTCGTCCTTTCGTCGATGTTCGCCTTCGGGTTTCGCAAATTTCACGGAACGCGATGCGTCAGACGTATAAATGTGTGTTTCAATTGATGGCCGAATGTTGTAGCGGAAATATTTGATGGGAGTTCGCACGGAGGCTCGGCGTAAAATCGAAGTCCCGGCTCTCGGTTCGACGAGAGAGAGAACGCGCGACGACGGGCGAAGGACGAGCGCATGTTTCGGACGCAGGGGAGAACCGTCAGGAACGCGTTGCACGCTCTCTCGTAGCCGCACATTTTCCCGCTTATCCGTTCTTCTTACCGTTAAAGCGGTCGTCGTCGCTCGACTTTGTATTCGCGTTTTGCACCGCGGTCCCATCGATATGTTACGCGCCCCTGTTACCTCCTTCTTCGTGCCACCACGCACACAAATCATCGACATAACGCGATATGGATTTTTATTCGTCTGGACAACAACGACGCACTTGAGATAAATCAATTGATCTTCTTCGTATCTTTTAGGAGATATTTATTGACGTTTTTATTGCGGTTTCGTTTCAGATGGGTTCGTTGTACTTGAACTATTTAAATGTTCATATTTACATCTTGTCCTAATCTCTGCGATTGCATAATAACCATCATTATTAGTGTATCATTTTCGTGATTGCTTTATAATGGCGAAATAAATGGCACATGCACATTTGTAATAACGACTCCTTATTAGAATCGCAACCGCCGACCGCTCGCCGCCATCGTTACTTATTAATCCACATCGATATTGAACTCGTTGCCTCAATAATGCCCGTTAAGTCGACTAGTTTACGATGATCGATTTACACGGATGTAATTCGATCGAATATTGCGCGACGCCTCACAAACGCCAGTTACGTCGAATAACCGACCCAACATTACGACGGCCTCGACGTGCGCCAGTTCGAATTTCTACCGATTTGATACAGCAATCGTTAACATTTCAGGATTTGAGCGGTGGAAACAGCAATGACAGCTCAGGTGGCCCAGCACCGGGCACCCCGAATTCGCAGGGGATGAGGCCCACGCCATCTCCCACGGGATCGACTGGCTCTAGATCAATGTCGCCTGCCGTCGGTTAGTGCGCTCGATATTTCTTCATAGATCAACAACTCGCCCGTTTCGTTCTTCCTCAAATCGAATCTTGCTCACGTTGTAGGACAACAAAACATTCCCATGCCGCCGAGGCCGTCCAGCGGCCAGTCAGATGGTCCGAACACGAGAGTGAGCCATTCGCCGATGGCGACGCAAGGCAGCTATCCACCGCCCCACATGCACGCTGGGTACGGGAACAAAGTACATTCCGGTATGATACCGCCGTCGGGCCAACAGATGCCGCTCTACCAGCCCAGCCAGCAATATGGCCAATACTCTGCGAGGCCGCAGGGTAATTTGCAGTATCCTCAAGGATACGGTTCGCCGTCGTCGCAGCCGGCGCCCAACAACAATTTGCCGCCGCAGCAGTATCCGAATAGGTCGTCGCAGAATCACATGGCCAACTCCCAATTCCAAGGTTATCCGCCGCCGCTGCAGCAGCAGCAGCAACAACAACAACAACAACAGCAGCAGCAGCAGCAATGGCCCGCGCCAAACGTCAGTTCCGGCAATCACGTGCCGCCGTCTAACAAGGGCAACGGTCCGCCGCCGCAAGCGCCAAATTCGCCATCCTCTGTTCCTCCGAGACCTCCGCACTACCTCAAGCAGCATTTACAGCATAAAATCAACTTCGGTAGCGCACCGTCGCCGATGCCGCCGAGTCCGAGTCCCCCGCAAAATTTTCACATGGGACCGCCAATGGCCGGCCATCATCCGACCGGCATGGGCCCGCCGCCGAGCATGGGCCCGCCGAATATGCCGCCCACGACGAGTCCACTTATACCAAATAGTCACACGCACGACGGGCCGATGCCGCCGCCCAGTTCGACGCCGAATTCGCATAATCAAGTGAATTCCGACATTATGGACAACGGGATCACGACAACGGCGTCGGGCGGTATAACCACTCACGTGACGGCCGCTTCCGGCGGCTCCGTAACGTCGGTGGTGACGACCGGTCCCGACGGCACGCCCATCGACGAAGGTTCCCAGCAATCGACGCTATCCAATGCTTCGGCAGGTAAGCCACGTGCATGCATCCGCACGGTAAATGGACGCGTAGTAAATGCGTTCTGTGTTGCTGCAGCGTCCGGCGAAGATCCAACTTGTGCGACGACTAAAGCGCGCAAAACCGACGTCGGCCATTACAGTCATCCGACGACGCCCCAGAGCACGGTGCCGTCGCCGGGCGCGGCTAGTATGAATTCGATGCACGAAGATTACGAGATGAACAGCCCGAGCTGGCCCAGGACGCCGGCGAGTCCCGTAAGTTTCTCGCCCGACGAAATCCCAATGTTTATCGATGAGTATGAGGTTAAAAAGGCATTATATAAGACAAGACACAAATAATGTGTAACATACGTTGTATTTGCGGAAGGTTGAAAGTCAGTCCGTAGGTTGTTTGACTTGACGTTTACAAGCCCTTTTGCGTATATTTTGGATTAAGCTTTTGAGCCGTTGCGAAAATATTGTTAAATTGCATGCTGCGCTCGTTTACAAGA
This sequence comes from Hololepta plana, assembly GCA_963695495.1. NCBI lineage: Eukaryota > Metazoa > Arthropoda > Insecta > Coleoptera > Histeridae > Hololepta > Hololepta plana. Next base: position 246,327 of record OY968835.1, read on the forward strand.
TCATAGTATTTCCCTTACGCACATTCACATATAGTTTACTTGAAATATTATTTGAGACTTAAATTTGTATTTATTTCGTTTTGAGATTGACGATTTGAGTAATGTTATCTATTTTTCGTTTGTCTACACTTTTTATTGTTATTTACATTAATTTTTTCAAGTATGATGGTGCCTCGTAGTTGTAAAAGAAATTTCTGCAAGTTTCACGTTGCAGTCTGTTCAAACGGACCTAGTCGGCTAACAACAGCTACTTATTGCAATATGATTTATTTCAACAGATTGCACTTTAATTATATGTCCGCTAACCTCATATGAATTTATTTTGAGTTATAAGCTAATTTACTGGGTGTTTCCAGGTATATAACACTCATGTGCCTCCACCGGATACATACCGCTCAAAGGTTTATATATATATATATAATTGATATTAAATGTTTTGTCTATTGCTTTCTCAAGCATGTTTAGCATGTCCCTAAAATTAATCTAGTTCAAATCCATATACTAATATTTGAGAAAAACAAAACAAAGTAAATTCAATAATAAATGCTTGTTTTATATAATTTTTACTCGACAGTAAAAATCGAACGAAGATGAAAATGGCCAAATCATTTCCAATTTGCATTTCTAGAAAACGGACAGCCTAGGTAAACTGTACGAAATGGACGACAGTCCTGAGCGACGGAGTTGGCTCGACAAGCTGCTGGCGTTTATGGAGGAGAGACGTACGCCGATAACGACTTGTCCAACAATATCCAAGAATCCGTTAGACCTGTTCCGGCTCTACATCTACGTGAAAGAGCGCGGTGGATTTATGGAGGTAGTGCGGTAGGGCTTTTCCCGACTGATTATAACGTCGTTCGGCGTCTTTTCTTCCCGTTCCAGGTAACCAAGAACAAAACGTGGAAGGACATTGCCGGCATGTTGGGAATCGGAGCGTCGTCGTCGGCGGCCTACACGCTCAGGAAGCATTACACGAAGAATCTGCTTGCGTACGAGTGTCAGTTCGATAGAGGCGGTATCGATCCGCAACCGATCATCAATCAGGTGGAAGCCAGTTCGAAGAAGAAGGGCGCGAAGGCCGCTTCGGTGCCGTCGCCCGGCTCGTCGAATTCCCAGGACTCGTTTCCTGCGCCAGGATCCGGCGGTGCGTCGATGGACGGTTACGGCGGTTACGGTTATCCACCCGGCGGCAACGCCGATTACAATGCGTCGCCTCAAAGGCCATCCTCGCAGTCTAATGCCCCCTCGCCTCACGCAGGTAATTCATTGGTTTGCCTTTTCCGTCGCTTCGCGTCGATCTCTTACAACATGTCAAACGTATAATAACGCATAAACGGCGTGAAATTATCAATTTGTTTCTTTCCACTAACACGCGACGATAAGGGTCGCATGTGCACGTACATAAAAGCGTACGCGAGCGATATTCATGCCTATTTTTTGCACGTACTCGAATTTATGAAGATTGTAGATAGAACATGTTCTTTAAAGTTACGGTTAACAAACATGCATTTTGACGACGGCGAATACTACATTTGTACGATGTTTCCGTAAATTTAATGAATTTCCTATTATTTTTACTCGCATAATTCTGTTCTGTTCTCTGAAAACGAAGCTAATCAACGTTTCCTCACGCAGGTTCGGCCGGTGCAAATCACTTAACCAATTCGGCTTCAGGTGGTCCCAGTCCTGCAGGCGGGGCTGCAGACAACGTTAGCGTATCGAATCCGTTTGACGACGTTTCTCCTAATCCATCACTACGTGGCGGCGGTCCATTTCCTGCAGGTGCGCATCCACCTTATCCTTCCGGCGCGCCGCCACGTTCGCAAGGACAAAACTTCACCGGTCAAACATACAATCAATACCCGGGACCTGGCCCCGGCGCGCCACCCGAACAGTATTCCGCATATCCGGGCAATGCCGGTTATCCGCCGTCGAGGCCGGTATATCCTCAATATTCGAACGAGACCAATGCGCCTCCGCCGAGTCCCAATCACTCGCAAGGAAATCCGCCGACTACGCAGGATCCTTACCGCTACAATATCGCCAACGCTCCGACGACAACGTATACGCCGAGGACTGGCTACGGCCAAACACAAGGAACCAGTATTCCACCGGCCTCCCAGCCGCCTGCTACTACTTACACATCCCAACAAGAATATTACCGAGCAGAACAGGTACATTCGATCGGCCATCATCATTCAAAGTAATGCACGTATCTATTCTAATCGAACGATCATCATATGTTCACAGCAAAATTATGCCAATCAACAAACGCCGAATAATACCAACGTGTATCCCGCTGGGCCGCCGCCCAATAAGAATATGCCGCCGCCCTCTGGTCAACCGCGACGACATCCCGATTTCTCCAAGGACCAACAGCAGCCTTACAATCAATACGGCCAACAAAGGCCTCAGATGTACGGTACGTGTGACGACGGCATGAAATGAAACCGCCGAACTACTACTAGTAGTAGTAGTCGACGCGATTCAGCAGACGAACGTTGTAATTTTGTGAACGAATCGTTTACAGGCGGATGGACAAATAACAATCAGCAATTTCGTGGACAGTATGCCGGAGGACCCGGCGGTCCCGCCCCCGCTGGACAGCAGTGGAGTCAAGCCGCTAGGCCCGCCACTCAGTGGGACCGCTATTCTGGGAACAATCCGAACTATCAGGCGGCGCAACAGAATCATCAGCAATGGTCTCCGATGCCAACCCCAGGCGTGGGACAGAGTTCGCCACTGAGACCGCCGCATGGACCGCGAGGGGGGCCCGTCAAGCCCTTCAACATCTTGCCGCCGCAACCTGGCAAAGGAAACGTTCAGCCGCAGAGCAGTCCGGCCGGTTCTTATAATCAGGGCCAATTACCAAAAAGGGAGATCACTTTCCCACCGGATAGCGTCGAAGCTACCTTACCAGTTCTATACAGACGTAAGCGGATGTGTCGCGGCGATTTAGGACCTGTAGACGCCTGGCGTATCATAATGAGCTTAAGATCGGGCTTGTTGGCCGAAAGTTGTTATGCCCTAGATGTTTTAAATGTTTTGTTATTCGACGACTCGTCGGTGGCTTATTTCGGATTGAACCAGTGGCCCGGTTTGTTGGAGTTGTTGCTGGAACACTTTCGAAAGTCGTTGTGCGACATGTTCGAGGGAACGTACCCGAGAGATGACAAATCGAACGCAGACGATCTCGATTTGGGCGGCATTAACAAGCCGCTGGACCCGGATCTAAAAACAATACTCTTGTCGAAGACCTCCAATAATTACACGATGTTTTCGCGTAAAGGTTTCCCCGTGAAGTATGTCGAAACGGAAGAGTTGTTCATCAGGGATAATCAAAAAGACTGGGACGTCGTAGGCGACGTAGATGGTACAAATAGAATATTAGCACCAATAGACACCGACCCGTGGCACCACAATGCGAATCATCTGATACCGACGTTTCAGGCGGAATTTGGACAGATTGCGTTCAACGTAAAGTTGGACGACAAGAAAGTTGCGACGAAACCTCAAGATGATGCGCCAGCGAGCGAGACGGATGTTGCCGCCGCCGAGCAACTTGTTAATACGACGACGTCATCGACGACGACTACTTCTTGTTCTGCGTCGGCAGTGAACAAATCTAGTGAGAAAAGACATAGGACAAAAACATTAAGTGATGTGATATCTCGAATTAAGCAAGAAAATGCAACTGACGCAGTTCAAGTGTTTGCCTTAGAGAACAAAGACAAAGTAGTGGCCGCAGAGGTGGCGAGTGAAAAGGAGAGCTGTGAAGAAAAACCTCATGTAGATCTGAACGATAGTGTTAACGAGGTGTGTCCTACTGACAAAGTGAACGTTCGCGACATTGCTGGAACATTGAAACGGCGCAGAATGTCCGACTATGAAGACGAGGCGTACAGCAGGGACGAGGCTAGTTTGGTGCTGCTGACGGAGAGCCAGGATTGCGTGGGGAAACGATGCGTGTGCATATCGAACATTCTCCGTAGTTTAACGTTCATTCCAGGCAATGAAAGCGAATTCGCACGCAGCTCCACCTTCTTAGCTTTAGTAGGAAAATTATTGTTGTTGCAACACGAACATCCACTTCGCACGCAAAAAACTCGGAACTACGATCGCGAGGTAAGATTTTTGTCAATTCGATCCCGCAATGGATCTCACATTGCGACGAGTCTGTCCTCCTTCCGCGTCTCTTCACTGCGCACTTTCACGATTTGCATTTTATTTTAGGAGGACGCGGACTTTGCAGACTCTTGCAGCAGTTTGCAGGGAGAGAGCGAATGGTGGTGGGATTTTTTACTTCAGATACGCGAGAACGTACTAGTGTCGATCTCGAATATCGCCGGCCAGATCGACTTGGATCAGTATCCGGAAGACGTGGCCAGACCATTGTTGGACGGCCTTCTGCACTGGGCGATCTGTCCGTCCGCTCAAGGCCAGGATCCGTTCCCGTCTGCCGGCCCGTCGTCGTTGCTCTCGCCGCAGCGTCTGGCATTGGAGGCGCTTTGCAAACTGTGCGTGACAAACAGTAACGTGGACCTAGTGATTGCCACGCCGCCGTTCTCGCGACTGGAAAGGTTGTGCGCCGTACTTACGAAACACCTATGCCGTTCGGAAGATCAGGTGCTGCGAGAGTTCTCGATCAATCTGTTGCATTACATGGCGGCAGCGGACACGAAGATGGCACGCGTTGTCGCCGTGCAGCAGCCCTGCATATCGCTGTTGGTCGCATTCATCGAGCACGCCGAACAGAGCGCCCTCGGCGTCGCAAATCAGCACGGCATCGGTGCGCTACGCGACAATCCAGATTCGATGGGCACGAGTTTGGACATGCTGCGACGGGCCGCGTCGACGTTGGTCTTTCTCGCCGATCATCCGGAAAACCGACCGCTACTGATGCAACAGGAATCGCGTCTCCTAGCGCTGGTCATGAGTCAGATACTCGACCAACAAGTGGCGTTGCTCCTATCGAAAGTGCTGTTCAAAATATCCCACAGCTAATCCAATTGTAGATATTATGCGGCCTTTGGACTAGTGTACAGACATACGTGTTGCATGATTTTATTGAATAATTATCGAACATGTTTGCGATACAAATGAGACTTGTGTATATGACGGGCGCATTGAAAGCGCACAGATGATGATCATGATGATGATGATATATAAATATATATTATACATACATATATCAGGACCTCCGCTAGCTAATTAAAATATGAAGATGGAAAAAAAAAGTATAAAATGAGAGAAATAAGAAACTCAACTAGTGTAATCCATGTACCATTTTGTAAATTAAGCAAACAATACGTCTTTCTGGAAATGTTAAAACACCCATATGTTACTTATGTATTTAATTAATCAAGTAACAAAGTACAGTAGTACTGTAGCTCTATTGAATTGCCTGGTCTGGTGGTTATTTACTTTTCCTATGCACCTCGGTTCTCTTATTTCATGTTTTTGGTATTACTGTGCGAAATGCTTTATATATGTCCACAAACTGATTAAATAAATGTACAAAGGAAGTACCGAAAAAAAAAAACAACAACAAATTTATGGTGTTTTTATACAAGTTTAATTTTCTATGTATAATTAGAAATATTTTATACACATCCCACATTAGCTGTAAAAGAAGGAGAAACTTTCGAATGCATTATAGATTTGATTTGATTCAATGTGACAACAACAAAATTGAACGAGCGAGGGAATAACGATTAAGAATCGTGAATTAAGTAAAATTAAAAATAATAATGCAAAACGTGTGGACGTTTATTGAGATGATGAGCAGTTAAAACACCGTGCTGTATGTATTAAGTAGTTACAGTCGTGATTTAGACTCGAGCATAGTTTAAAAATAAGTGGTGATATTTTTCTGGCTGTAGGTATATCCATCTAATGTATGATTGCATATTGTAATAAGTAAATGCTAAGGAACCTGCAATTTTTACTTAATATCTTATCCTAAAGATTTATTTACAATTTGGCCAATTATCAGTTATATAATGTTATAAGCAATTGTAAAATAAATATTATTTAATTTCTTTCATATGTTAATATAATTTTGCAATAAAGTATTGGAAATATCAGTACTACTATCATGATGCAAAAGACTAACACTAGAAGCCTTATTTTTTATTAGTTATGATTAATATTATATTTATTATTACAATTATCAACTATTTCAAATTTTGTTTTACTCTGTCTCTATTAATTACGATCATTATAATTATCGATGTGAAGCAGTGAGTGTTATTCTTTTACTTTAAAGTAGTGATTATAAAACGGTAAGTAAGGATATTCATAGTTTGTGATTTAAACTAACATTTTAATTGTAAAGCTCAAAAAATTATGAGAAGGAAACGAGAAGAAAAGAATGTGTATAGCATTATGACACTGTATAATATGCGTTATTCAATTTACATGCAGAAAGATATGAAAGCGAATTGTAAAACTTGTAAATATTTTATCTTATAATAATTATTTAAATGATACAAAGAAACGAAATAAATTGTTCATGTGAAATATTTATTAGCAAATAAGTATTGTTCACCAGGTTTAATTAATAACACTGTAATTAATTATTCGAAATATGTTCTTTCAGTATGTATGCACAGCTTTAATTATGATTTGTTTTTTTTTATTATCAATTGGACACTGTAACTAATATATATAATATATATATATATATATTTGTCTATGTATATAGAATTTTTTTTAAATTATTAATTACTAGTTTTCATGTATTTAAATAATTTTTTTAAATTAGCTTTTCATTGTAAAACATTTCCATAAGACGATTTGTCGAAACTGTTAGTATTAATGTAGAAAAGGAACATAATATTTTCTATCGATGGAATTGTACTGTAAATAATGTAGAAATAAAATAATAATTTCAATTCGTTGCGTTTCATTTGAAATTCACCAGCAATTCAAAATTTCAGCTCGAATGTTTAAAAGTAACTCGTGTATATAATACGAGAGCCACGTAGCGTTATTGGTTGCTAATTCATTATATTAATAAAGCTTGTAAAATAAAGTAAAAAATATTCAGGAACTAGAGCATGGAGTAATTTAAATTTAAAAAGGCTTCTGTAGTACGAAGTGGCGGAGAAACTTTTTCAACTTCTAGAAGAAATCAACTTATCCTACCAAAGAAATCGATTTCATTTGATATTTCACATGGGATTGAATGGTTTTCAATTAAAGAATACATTAAATTTGAAGCTAAATTTTATTACACGGTACACATGAACGCTAACGAGAATCGATTATTGCCATAATCGTCATATAATTTCCTTTTTTTTGTAAAATCACCCAATTTCCTAAACGTAATATGCAATTTTCCACGTACCAAAGTCTTGGATTTTATTCTGCTAATTTTTTTAATTATGAAATGTGCAAATCATAATTATGCACAGATTAGTAAAGAAAAGTATAAATAGCTATTCTTAAATCCAGTTTAAATAATAAGTACGCGAAGCCCAGCCTAAATTTATTCAAAATTTCCAAAGACACGTGTTCAGTTATTGGTATAACACACTTAAGTAGAAATTCGGTCGCGATGGAGGACGTACATATAGTTTCTTCTTGTAGGACGCCCATCGGTAAATACGATTGATTTGAAGCGATTTCAATTGAGTTTTGCATATATTTTTAGGTAATCTGGACGGCTGCTTCGGCAAAACTTGTGCGGCAAATTTAGGATCAATTGTAATAAAACAATGTTTGGAAAGAGGAAATGTTCAACCTGAAAATGTTAATGAAGTCATTATGGGCCAGGTACGAATATTGATATCGTTATTTGAAGTTGATAACTAAACAAAGTACTTGCTTTGATTGTAGGTCCTTACTGCTGGTCAAGGGCAGAATCCTGCAAGACAAGCATCAATTAAGGCTGGTATACCAATTATCGTACCAGCATATACAGTAAATATGATATGTGGTTCTGGATTAAAGTGAGTAGCTTTATTTGAACATGTTACATCATTGTTTATTTTAGTACAAGGAATATAATACCATTAGAATAACAATTATTTTAAATCTTGCTATTTTTAGAGCTATTGCAAATGCTTATAATACAATAAAAATAGGAGAGGCATCTATTATCATTGCCGGAGGTCAAGAGAACATGACTTTATCAGAGCATACGATCAATTTAAGAAAGGGGACCAGATTGGGTAACGCTCAATTAAAGGATACTTTATTAAGTGATGGCTTAACTGATGCATTCTTGAATTGCCACATGGGTATCACTGGTATGTCAGATGTTGCCATTTGCAAGAGTACCATTGCAATGTTATTTTTTAGCTGAACATTTAGCAACTAGTTTTAATGTCAAGCGTGAGATGCAAGATAACTTTGCATTGGAGTCACAGATGAAGGCTAAGGTTGCCCAAGAAAATGGCTATTTTAAGGAAGAAATAGTTCCAGTTGTAGTAGGGAATAAGGAAATCACTGTTGATGAATTTCCCAAGCATAACACCACTATAGAAGGATTGTCAACGTTGAAAACAGTATTTAAGTCAGATGTACTTATCTCTATAATTCAGTTTTTATCTGTATATCTAAATTGGTAAGTTTTCAGGGTTCGGTAACAGCTGGTAATGCATCTGGCATCAATGATGGTGCTGCTGCTGTATTATTATGCTCAAGCAGCAAATTAAAGGAATTCAATCTAAAATCTGAAGCAGTTATTATGGCAATAGCACAATCTGGAATTGATCCAATATTAATGGGAATTGGTCCTATAACAGCAATTCAAATCGTCGTATGTAGTTCCTGATATATGTATTTAGAAAATATAAATTCTTATTTATTTTAACAGCTCCAGAAAGCAAACTGGACAGTTGACGAAGTAGATTTGTATGAACTGAATGAAGCCTTTGCAGTGCAAAGTCTATTGATCATTGAACAATTAAAATTAGACAAGAACAAAGTTAATATATGTGGCGGTGCAATAGCACTGGGCCATCCTTTAGGAGCATCTGGTGCTAGGGTCCTTGTGACTTTGTTACATAATATGAAGAGATTAAATAAAACAAAGGGCGTTGCTGCCCTATGTATTGGAGGAGGCATGGGAATAGCTATTGCAGTCCAAAGAATGTAACAGATGTATTATTAAAACGGTATTATATTCTGAATTTATCATTCAATTTTCTATCATGCAAGTATTGGGTATTAATTGGTAATTAGACGAATGCAGTATTTGAAATAAGTATCTTATTTATTTTACAATTAATTGACATAACAATATTATAAATAAAACTTGTAACAAAATGAAATGTTTCTCTATTCCATCTTCTTGTTTCCCCTGGTTTTCCATGTAGTGAGTAAATTCCATGAGAAGTACATGGAGAATGAATGTATTTGAAGGGCCACAATGATAAAACCATACCACAATAAACCATAAGGTAAATCCTAAAATTGCAAAGGAGTTATATTAACAAAAATGAGATTATCAGTTCATAAAACTAGCTCGGTACAAATTGGAAATTAGCCAATTAATTGTCTACTTATTTAATGGTCAATTTGTTTTTTAATGTACCTGCCAAATTTCAACTTCTTCTAAGTTTTCATCGTCCTCAGCAGCTCTTAAATATGTCCAGACATCGCTGAAGTAATAAATAATGGCATAAATTAATGGTAAAAATCCAAACAAGACTAATCCAACCATATATTGTTTCAGTGGTTTACTCTTGTTCTTTCTAACTGCTGCCAGTCCCCAGAATGAAAATAACAAACTAATGCACCAAATGTATTCCCACCAGAGGGGCTATGAATAAAATTAATTCAGAATCTCATTAAACTATTCGTATAATGTTTTACTTACTGGTGGTATTTGAAGTTCTTCGATTTCTAGTATAAACACGTCCAATTTATCTAATATATCGGCAGATAGTTTTGCTAGCATTATAAAGAAAAGAAGATAATGGAAGAATATGCTATGCTTCAACCTTGATTTATTTAAGGCGCTTAAAGAGCAATATAAATATACACATATGTTACTGACATTTATAGACGATATATAGGTTAGAATAGTTACCTCAATTGGTATTGAGCTGCGATTCTTTGTCGATAAGCATGGTCCGTACCATCGGTCCCTGTAGGGATCGCGTGAAGTCCCTTTGTTGCCATTATTTATTTTTGTCAATATTAACTTGACCAGGTTTAAATATAACCTGATATCCACGATCCGATGTTACGCCATTTCTCAGCAGCAATCTGTTTTACCAACATAGATTAACTACAATCTCGGTGACGTTTACCCGAATGATTCATCCTTGATAACTTTGCTTTTTTCTATTGTCTTCGATTGTTACATCTTCCATCGTTATAGTCCTGTTACATTTTTCATCAATCCCATAATAAATGGGAAGACAATTTCTTATACGCGGTATTTGATAACTTTAACTTTCCATGTATATTGTTAAAATCGATCGAATTCGCACGAATAAGTGAAGAGGAGTGAACTGTTATAATTTCTCGAATCAAGAACAAGTCCGAACAATCTGTTGTATTGTTGTATTTGACAAATCGGCATTGAAATTGATAAAATATCCAATTTAGGATATATTCGAAAATAAGTTTAAACTCGGAGGCAATAATAGACCGAACATTAGCGCCAGCGAGGAGAAACTCTTTACTAATTTGTCAATAACGTAATTTGGGTGTCTGACACATTTATGTAAATAGTTTGATTTAAATCCAATTAAAAAATGGCATCAAATGAGCAAAAGGCTAAACAGCTTATTGCCGAAGCAGAGAAGAAGTTAAATTCGTCGAAAAGCTTCTTTGGTTCACTGTTTGGGTAAAGTTCTGAATAGTGCTTGTGTGTTTGCAATGAATCGTCAAAATTTATATTTCGTTTTCAGTGGATCAGCTAAAGTTGAGGATGCGGTTGAATGTTACCAAAGAGCTGCTAATATGTTTAAGATGGCCAAGAATTGGCAACAAGCTGGCAGTGCATTTTGTGAAGCAGCCAATTTGCACTCCAAAGCTGGCTCGAGACATGATGCTGCTACAAATTATGTAGATGCTGCCAATTGCTACAAGAAGTGTGAAGTAGAAGGTAAGCAATATAATAAATATTACATCGATACCACTATTCTTATTTACACATATATATATATATATATATTGTCTTTAACAGAGGCCGTTAAATGTCTGTTACTTGCCATTGAGATATATACTGACATGGGTAGATTTACAATGGCAGCAAAGCATCATCAAAGTATTGCCGAAATGTATGAAACTGATTCCATAAATTTAGAAAGAGCTATTCAGCATTATGAACTAGCTGCTGATTATTATAGAGGCGAAGAAAGCAATTCTTCTGCAAATAAGTGTATCTTGAAGGTTGCCCAGTATGCTGCACAATTGGAATCATATGAGAAAGCAATAACCATTTATCAACAAGTAGCTTCTTCTTCATTAGAAAGTTCATTATTAAAGTATAGTGCTAAAGAGTACTTTTTCAAAGCTGTATTATGTCATTTATGTGTTGACGTATTGAATGCTCAACATGCTTTGGAACGGTATGTGCAAATGTATCCAGCATTTCAAGATTCTAGAGAATACAAATTGGTTCAGACCTTAATTGAACACATGGAGGAGCAAAATGTCGATGGTTTTACAGAAGCCGTCAAAGATTATGATTCTATATCGCGCCTGGATCAGTGGTATACAATGATGTTATTACGTATTAAAAAGCAGTTAAATGAGAACCCCGATTTACGCTAAGCACTTTTTCTTAATTTCAAATATATTTTGTTTACATAATGTATATTCTATTTTTTATATTTATTTCTACAGTTTATTCTGTTATTACGTTTGAGATATTATGTTAATTTGTTGGTATTTTCCCTAGTGTGTTATGGTGATTCTCAGGTTTAATAAAAAATATGTAATCATCAAGAAAAGTATGTAGCACCTTCAATTGAGAATCATGTTTCATTTGACATTGTAAATATGTAGTGCTTATAATTATCAAATAACTTTTCAGTTATATAAGTAGTTACGTTGACATATATTTGTTCAATACTTGGTCTATATCTTTTACAATTATTATTACTTATATAGTATATTCACATTTAACGAAATTCATCACATTCCGCACAGTTATAATGAAATAAATTGTACAGTGCAGTAAGGATTTCAATACATTTATATTGAAAAAATGTGAGAACACTCATAGCTTAGAGCACTTGAAATGATTAATGTAACTAATTATGTTATAGTTTTTAGGCCATCATAAAGACGTGCGATCATGTTCATTGTACGATCAGCCAAATTTTTGGTTTATAAAAATTAGCGATGAAATCTAAAAGTATTGTTATTTAATAACGAAATTATTATGGCATATAGGTAAATGCGTCTCTTTGCATTCTACTCCACTTCATATACATACATATATATGATGAAAAGAAAACTATTATTTAGGTAAATTCTTTAATCTACAGTTTATAAGATTTTTAATAGAATGTAAGAAGTCTGCAGTTATGGTGTGTATAATATTCAGAGTAATAATAAACGATATAACTGCCATAATCTATTTTTCATTTGCTCAAATATTACGTGGAAATTCAGTAAAATAATTGTGTTTCTTGAAGGACGGACAACTTTTCGAAGCCGAATGTTAAATTGGAATACCCTGAGGTAAGAAACCTTTAAATTAATGATTAAATAGTACTTCTTTTTACACATTTATTCGAAATTTCGCTCCACAATTACGGGTATATTAAACAATAATTGTAGAAATCTTCTTTATTTGCAACTGGTAGTTCAACATTCTACTCGTAGATGTCACGTCGCAAAAGAAAGTTTTTATACCATCTGGCGGCGAAACTTTAAAGATTGGCGTCGAAAAGTCCGGTCGCTGCGGCCAACTTCCGGCCGGAATTTTAAGGATGCTTCAAACATTGTAAATTCATCGATTTTCGAAATCAATTCAATAAATCATCGAATGGTTTATGAACAATGTCGTCTCAAGTCTCCATCGGAGACATATACCCAAGTCCTCGACCTGAACAATTCTAAGCGATACGTCTCGCGCTCGGAATTACGAATACGCGCACTAATAAAGGATAAGCGGAGTTATTGTTGCTGGTAACTAAATCGAATGGAATATGTGGAAGAAAATTGGCAACGTTACACGGTTCTTGATTACGAATACTCATTAAATTAATTACTTTTTGCGAGTGTTATTTTATCGCACTTCGAACAATATTTCGATTTAATTTACGAAACTATTTCTGAACAATTGTATTTCGACGCAATATGCATAAAGTATCGCCTGAGATTTTAAATTCTAAATAATTGTTACTTGTTCATTTATGAAATTAATTTATTAAATTACATATATATGAAGCTATAATTTTATAATAAAATAACAGTTTCATCGCCCAATTAATTTAATAAAAATGGTCAAGATAACATCTAAATAAACTAAAATTCTACAGGACAAACAAAAAATAAGAAAGTTTCTAACGTTTCATTGGGATAAATGTTTAGATGTTTTTAAATTATTTATTACTTTAAGTAATCTATACGATGCCGTTTTATTAAATTTTTCTCGATTGTCCTGAGGAACTGTCTCAAAATATGCCTCATCAAACTACTCAAATTTCTCATTTATTCCTTGTTTATATTTGAAACTACATTTCTTCACCAATTTTGTTAAAGTCCATATCTTTATTTACGTAATTACGCATTAGGTTTCATCTACAGCCTACAAACGGTGCGAGTTTCAACCAATTCGGGGAGATGACGAAAATTGCGAAAAATGAGAAAAATCGACTTTCTCTAAATCTGGAATTGAATCAGGATCGATGCGAGCAAGTTATAAACACCAAAAACTGCGCGAAAATCGATGAAAAACTAAGACAAAGAGCGAAATATAAGCAAAAAAAAATATGCGAATTTAAGAGTTTTAAAGTGCGACAACTTTTAAACGGCTGAACCGATTGGGCTGTAATTTGCACACGAATTAGCTTTCATCTGACCATACAAATGGTGCGAGTTTTAGCCAATTTTGGGGAGATGACGAAAAATGTGTGGTATGATTCTTGAAAGTAGTTTAGATAAGCGTAAAACCGTTAGTAAATCATTCAAATCCATCGAATTATTAATAAAGAGATTTTATTTAAATCTATTAGTATTAATATATAAACATGACTTAACTAAATACATACGTACATCACATCATTGCTAGAAATTAAAAATCAAACAGAAAAAAAGTAATAGCGCACGTTTGATTAGTAAGTTATCGTCATGCATATTCGTTTGAGAAAAATCAGTCCAATGGACAAAAAATAATAATAATCATTAAAAAAAAACATAAAACATTAAAATAAGAACACATCAGCGGGGGTGTCCATAATAATTTGCTACACAAAGGAAAATTGTAAAAGAAATAAAATACAAAACTCCGAGCTGAAGTTGAAAACTTCAATGTAAGAGATCAAGCCATTTTTTGTAATGCATATAATCCACAGTCTGGGGTTCTGCATTATTGTTTAAATGTTACACTCTATTAATTATTTACAATTAATGTGAGCAAATGCAGTAGCCCTTACATATTTGAGATATATAAACACTAAAAATTCTAGTTAATTTTAAATATAACATATATGTATATATATATATATATATATCGACATATTGGCTCCTTGTCAAATTAATTTAAAAAAATGTATAAGTTAATGGTGGTGTTTATTTGTAGATCAATTATTACAGTGGACTGATACATGAAAATAAAATTAAAAAAGAAAAGGGTATGGTGGCAAAATAAAGATATGATAGCTATGGTAAATTAAGAAATAAATAAATAAATTATTTAATCATTATCGAAATCTAAACGAAGAGTGGAGGAGAAAGAAGAAAAGAAATTAGAAGAAAATGTGCGCTTTCAAATTTCAGTCGTTTCTTAAAAAAAAATGATAAAACGTACAATTAAAATTAATGATGGTAGGATCTTATGTAGTAGCACAGTGTCTTAAAATATAATTTTTTGAAAAAAATCACTACGGCAAAATGCGCTACTTTCAAATAGAATTACATCATTCGGTTTCGTCGCAAGAGTATAAAACAGCTAATAATAATCGTAATATTTTAAAATAACCATTAATCATAAACAATTCATAAGCACTACACACTTGCGACTTTATCATATCATATTCAAGCTACACATTAAAAACTTAGTTTATTTACAATTTTCATTAATTCTTAAAGGAGTGCAACTTAGTTTCACTAAATTCCAATTATTATTTCTTTATGTTCGCTATAGGCACTATACTTAGAACCATCTTAAATATTCATCGTTGCTGCTGTAAAATTAAATTATTTAAAACAAAAAACAATCGTGTCCGAATCTGTGTAAACGACTAGAATCTGATTAAGGGTATATTTACCATTTTAATAATAAACATTATCTATAACAGTATATATATATATATCTATATATACTTTATTTTCGTTTAGAGAGAACAATGCAGCAAAGATTATATTAAGATGTGGCTACAATCATATTCACCGTAAATACAACGGTTCATATGAGGGGAAAAATTGTAAAATAAACTTTAGTGTTGCAATCATAGTTCTGAATGCCCTTTCATTTCGAATTGAATACAGGAGTAATATAATAAAATTGTGTTAGGAAACTCAAATAATCTCATTCATAAATATACATATGTATATGGATATACCTATATATATATTTAATATAATAAGACGGCAGTTTGAGTTGGTTCACATATAAAAAAGTAGCTACTTTTTTTCTCGTTAAAAAAAAGTATTGCACATATTCGCAATATTAGGCAGGCTGATTACATTTTCCATAATAGTTATATGTTTGCCTAATTTATCAATCGATTTCAATTTCATTTTCCTAACACTTAGTTTTAAAACATTCATTTAAAATTAATTTACACAAATTAATTAAAAAAAAAATTATAAATCTGTATAGATAGATAACAAATTTCATCGATTTGGTATCATAACCACAGACAACTTAAAAACTATAAATATGGATAATTTTACTTAACATAATTCAAAGCAGTGAACTAAAAATTATTACTTAAAGAACGCAATCAAATTTGCCACGCGTTATATCTCTATGCCAAAATGTAATTTTCTCTACATTTCTTTCTTTCGATTTTAGTTAACGTAGGTAAATTATGCATTGCAAAGAAATCGAAAACTTTTTTATTCCATTTTACCCTGAAGTTTCTATTTGAATAATGTGGTAAATCGTGATTACTTCTTTGTATTAGGTCTCCGATTGGTAGAACATCATTTAATATGTACATTTCACAATTAGTTAATTAGTTTGTATATTGCTAAAAATAATTCGTTTTATAGAAATTGTCTAATAAGAAATACATGATTTGATGATTAGTTAAATGCATAACTGAATGTTGAGCAAATAATAAGGACATATCGATTAAAAATGTCTAAAATTGTTTCAATTGTATAAACTATATGTATTAGGCAATATTTTAGCAACGTTAATTTTCAAATTGAATTTTAGAATCAATTCTAGCGAAAGCTTAAAGATAATCATAGAAATCGTTTCTAAACCTCATAACAAAACATCTTGTTCAATTTTAAAATATTCTTTCAATTGATAACATTTTCGTTTTTGTACTAAGTTTATTGGCAAATTTATTTTCAATTTCGAAATTGACATAGCTCTAGGATGTTACTTAACAAACACCGTTACGAGGGGTACGAACCCTGCGCCAAACGAAACAAGCAAAATTCGTATTGCGTTACTTAGATGCCATAAACGTTAATTGCAAAATGGAGAAAAACCATTTTCCCCAATTTTGTTTCACTTTTGATAAAATTGATTCCGTTAATTTTCGTCTCTTTTAAAAACAATAATCTCAAACTATCACAATGCTCATCGAAGTCGGCTGGTTGGCATTTGGATGTCCGAATGAATTCGTGAGGACGCGATTAAAAAGATTAAAATTAAATTAAAATAATCATATTTTGACTATATCATATGAAAATCTTGGATATGTGTAAATACATATCAATCGAGGATTATCTACCTAACCTAGATCACAAGGCGTATGAATAATAACGGGGCTACGTGATTGGGGGCAACGTGATTTGGGGCAATTTACCCGAATGGTTGCTGTGCTGCGAGTGAAGCGTCGCCGCGCACTCGTCGTTCAATTGGACGCGCACGCGATTGCTAGCGATCAGCGTGTTGTTCTTCGGTATGCGCGGGGCGGACGACGTCCTCGTCACTTCGGCCTTCTCGTTCGGCGGCCGCGGCAGCCGTCTGCGGAGCCACGCGTGACGCAGCGCCGCGTTCGGCGACATGCGCGCGTCCGGGTCCCACTCCAGGCACCGTTTGATGAAGTCCAAGAACAGCGGATCCTCGCAACCGTTCAGCGCCCGCTTCAGATCCTTCGAGCCGGGCGGGCCCCGCGGCTTGCCGCGACGGCTCAGGCCGCCGCTGAGCACCGTCGTCCCGTCGGCGAGCGTCGACGCCGTGCAATAGCGCGGATACCCCTTCGAACTGATGAACGTCTTCGCCCGCTTCGACTGATCCAACAGCCGTTGCGGCGGCATCCCTCTCAGTTCCATGATGCACGCCAATTGATCCGCCTCGTCTTCGCCGGGCAGCAAGGGGAAGCCCGTGAGCAGTTCGGCGAGGATGCAGCCCAAGGACCACATGTCGATGGGCATGCCGTAGCGCGCCCCCAAAATTACCTCCGGCGCTCTATAAAACCGCGACTGTATGTACGTATAAACGCGCTGGTGTTCGTAACACGACGACCCAAAATCGATTACCTACAATTGCAAACGAGAACGTATCAAGTTACAAAATAGTGCAGCTGCGAAGGAAAATCGTGCGATCAATATCGAACATCACCCGCTAAGATTATGTTCGAGGGAATGAATGATGGATTTACCTTAAGGCCCGATCTTCCTTGTTGCTTCAACAAAACGTTTTCCGGTTTCATGTCGCAGTGGATTATTTTATTGCGATTAAGGGCATCCAAACACTGCAACAGTGAATGACTGAATTTCCTAACTAATTGCAAACTAAATCCGTGGAACTTGTTCTTCTTAATCAATTCGTACAAGTTAATCGATAATAATTCGAATGTTATGCACATGTGGTTACGAAACGTGAATGCATCCAGCATATGTATTATATTCATTGTATTATCTTTGTCTTGTTGTCTCAGGTGTTCCAATATACGCACTTCCTCTTGAGCTTGCCTATGGAATCTCTTTTCGTTGCGTACCATCTTCAATGCAACGTGCATGTGGGTCTTGTGATCGTACGCTTTCACCACTTGCCCGAACGAACCTTTGCCAATCACTTTTAGCACCTCGTAACGATAAGCGACGTGATCGTGCGGTATGTGAATGTATGATCCCTGATCGTTATCGTAATCGCAATTATTGGGGTTGCCAATGATGCCAGGCCGTTTGTTTGCGTTAGCTCCAATGAAGTAAATTTGCGAATAATCGAATATTTCGTGTTGTTCGTAAGGCGTGAGCTTCTTCACGTACAATTTCATTACTTGCTCCGGCGTAACTACTAACGTTTTCGTTCTCTCGGTCGGATTTTGTTGGTTAGAACTGCTCGACGGTTTCACGGGAGATATTACTTGGGGTTCTACAAACTGCATGACAGTAACAGGTGGCAAACGAGGGTTTCCAGAAAAAGACGTTATAATTGATGATCGTGATTCGGGACTCTGTTCTCTAATAGCCGATTTCAATGGAGGCAATGTATTCACATCTTGAAATACCGAATTATTAAATTGATGTGCTCGAGATAAGGGCATTTTGTGTGTATTCGCTATTGCGGCACTTGTCATCTCATGCATTCACTTGATGCATTTCGGATTCCCTCTTGTTATTTATTTATTTATATACGAGAACCGACCAGGAACGACGACGGTCACCACTGCTACTACAACTACAACTGCTATTATATTCATCACTCATTTATCACTAAATTACTCGACAATATCATTGAGAAGATATTGCGTTACTTGATCTAATTCAACACCGAATGCATTTACATCATTTTAAGCTGCCCATTTAGATTTAGTAACGCGATTTTAATTTATAAACACGTCATATAACAAAGAAATGTACGTAATGTGACTCGTTAACGGCCATATTTGCTTTGTATCACTTATGAGAAACAAAACTTTTTCGAAAAATGTCCGCGATGAGCCGCCACCGTACGCGAACGGTCGCGGGAATTTGAACGTCGTTCGATTCGAGCAATCGACGTGCAAATCACGAATTTATCATTTTCGATTCTCTATCATCATCTCGGCCGTTGGTTAGACGGACAATCATAGGCTCATTGCACGATCAGAAGCACGGAATCTTCACGGTCCCATTCTTCATCTTTACAATATCATTTCACATTGTTTCATATGAAAAATCATCTATCCTACGTGATTTAAACAGGTCATTGACTCTCGCCGATGTTGTAGATATTCGTATGATCATCATCTTACTGCTAATTTCTAAAACGTTATTTTTTCATTACATTAATTTCCATTCATTTAATACGGCACGCTACACACTGAAAGAGACAAAGGCTATTGTGCTGCGGACAAATTAACAGAAAAAATTAACAATCGCCAATTGAAATGGAACACGGATAGCTCACTTTGTAAAAATTACAAGTAATTTCGGAAAACTCAATTCGATGATGCCTTCCAAGAACTTCGGACGATCATTCGATCCGTTCACTAGACGCACATAATCGCAGAATGCTGCATTATTTTACCCAATGGCGATTACTTTAATTTTCATCGGAAAATATTTCTTACTCTTTAAGCGGCCACCGCCAGACTCACCTTGGTAATACCATTAATTTTGCACGAATGCATAAAATACGATTTTTGCTTCTTAATTACAAATTACTACACATAAAAGAACTTCTAGGATTTTCTAATTAGTCATTAATAACAATGTATCACTCTAAACAGCACGAGTATTTCGCAAATTATTCATCAGTAATCGTAATTTCAATCAGGAAAATTCTCATTTTTTTTACAAATATCTTAATATAAACGCGCATTTCCAAATAATTAATCATCGAAATTCATTTCGTTTTAATAGTAAAGGAATCAGTGAATAATACATATGGATTCTGCTTTTTGTGCCGATACACGTTAATACGGGTCCTTTACGTTTCAGTTTAAAAACAAGAAGAACATTGACCTGAGCAAAAACCTACACTAAAAAAAAAAAGAAGCAATTTGAGTGACATCAAATGATGTTCGACAAAGATCCGTATAAATGGGATGTCATAAAATTGTTTATCACGAATTTTCCGATTAAAATTTCAATTCTAATTACAAATGTGTAATTTTTGAATATTTTGTCATTCTTAGAATTATCGTCATTAAGAAATGTCCGAAAGATTCCAATGAGATTCCTTCAAAAAACATTGCTATAATTACCACATTAAATATTTCATTTAATTCATAACAATACCAATCATAATATAAAGCCGTATAGTAATTGCACGTGAATATACAGGGTGTTTTAAAAAAGTGTCTCAAACTGCAAGTGGTGATAATGTGGCCCAAGATAAGCGAAAAGGACTTAATGAAAATGCGGCCGGAAATGGACGGTTTCTGAAATATGGAAGATTTTGCAACTTTTATATTTTTTACAATTACTTTAATTACAAAAAAAAAGGAAGAAAATTGGTTAAACTAGCAAATAATCCTCGAAAGAGAGCTGAATAATATCCTCATCGGATAAGTTTGGTCAGGGACAAAATATGGAGGCAACAGAATATGTTAAAAGTCTTTATGAAATTTTATTAGATGACAGTCTTGATAACGTACATGTAAATGAATTAAATGAAAGTATGTTGTCATAACATATTTTATTTATTTAATTTCGTCATGGACTGAATTTGTTGTAATTAATGCGTCTTATTTTGCATATTAAGCAATATCATCAATTAATACTAATTGTTTGTTTTAATGTTAATTACTGGAAAGAATAAACAAATTATATTATTATTGTGCTCGAGAAACATTGTTATGATGAAATTTGATTCGGTATTTAAGGACTTCAGTTCGATTGCCCGCTGAAAAAAGCTCGGCAACTTACCTTCAATTTGTCTCAGCTCCGATATTGATTTACTCGCTTCATATGCTCGACACGTTCAATCAATGAAAGAGGGTAAATGTGAAATAATACGAATCGTAAAGACAATGAAACTTCTCATTTGTTTTTGTTTTTTAAATAACTGTAGTCTATAATAATTATTAGTATTTAGACTATAAATTGTACATTCATCATACAGTCTCCATCTGATATACATATATCTAAATGTTCACTTTTTCTTTGAATTTTAGATTAGAAAAAGGCACAAAAGAAAATGCGATAGTGTCGCTACTCCACAATACGTCTTAACATAACATTAATGTAATAATAATCAATGGTTTGTTTAAATTGGGTCGTTTAATATATTTGTATGAGTTTTAATTAAGTAGTTGCATTGTTATGGGACCCAATTTAAATAAACAAACAATCACATAATAACTAAGCAAAAAAAATCACATATTGAAAAGAAGTGAAACATTAAATTATAAAATAAACCCTGACGCTTTACAATTCATTCTAATCGTTGCACAAGAACGAAGACAATGTTCGAAGGAAATCGAATTAAATTAATTAGAACAAAAAATACTTGAAAGATATTAAGAATAAATTCGTATTGATTTCAAATGTATTAGCAATCGAATCGATATCAATCTTCGTTTATTTTTATCTTGATATGCAAAATACATCTCTCACTGGTTCATTATCTAATCGTAATCGATTCCAATCATCTTCAATGTTCTTTTTTTTTTAATTTTTGGTCTTCTATTAAATAAAAAGGATAACGACATAGATATCTGTTTGTTAGGCCACTTAATTCGTAAATGAAAACCATTCATTGTGTGATCTTTTCTTCGTCATCTCCATTCGACTCTTCAATAATAAATAAACATTTAATTATAGCATAATTAGTTACTCCTTTATACACACCCTCATATATATATATTTCATTCAATTATAATCAAAATAATACTAATAATCTACAACATAAATATTCAAAATCGCCATTCGTATGGCGCAAATAATTATTTCGTGTTTGTACAAAAGTGGGAAAGAAACGTAACGCACACATTATCGTAAACTTATAAAGCAAAATCAATGCTTCCTTCGTTTGCTTAATGATGCAAATCGGCTATTAGGGCATTGTAAATTAGATAAATGCGCGCATCAGTTTAAATTAACTGAAAATGTTACATTTCAATTTCCACGTCATTTATGTACAATTTATACGTTCACATGCAAGTTTGCTTTTCAAATAACTGCAATCGACTTTGATATGGGAAATGATGATTAGATTTTTAGATCGAATTACAATCGTTTAAAATGAGAATAATAAAGAGGAAATAAACGTTCGTTATGCAATGTTAACAATGAAATAAAATACAATAAGACAATAATAGGTCGCATGAAATTTTAGGCATCCACTACTTCAAAATTGCATTTTCTACGATGGTTTTTGATCAATTTTCTCGCGTCTTGTGGACAACAACGTACACTGAACACATTAGGGATCCATAAACATATTTATTTCTGTTTGCTTTTTATAAAATTCCTTCACATCATGTTATTTCTACACATATTGATCCTCATTGTTAACAATTTTCCTCTCGTTTCAAGCACCCACCCCATATAATAATTTTTTGTTTATCCCTTATATCCGTACAATTTATACAAATTTTCTTAAATAATTTGTTCCCATTAACCCCCATCAGTTCCTCTAATTGAATTGAGGTGAAAATAATGAATTTTTCCTTATCAGAGACAAGCATTAAATTTTTATTTATATTTATGTATAAATATATGTATATTTTTCTCTTAGTAAAAATGGCGATAATGAATACAGAAGAAAAATAATATATTAATTAAGAAAAAAAAACAAACAAAAACTGATTAGCTGCTGATTGACAAAATAAATTAACTTAATTTTAAATGAATTTATATATATATATATACCGAATGTTCAAATACACACATTGATTTACATAAAGGTTCAATGATACTGACCCTGACTGCACACGAATTCGTTAAAATTAATTATTATTATTTTTTTCAGGTTACACAGCCTTTTTTATTTTCTTTTATTGTTTTTTGTATGAAAACTATAAATTGAGACTAGAAAAAATTAAATTAAACAAAAACAAAATAATCGATCATTGATAAAAATCAATCAAGACAAGTCATAATGGCACGCAATCACTTCAGTGCAACCTTCGGTTTGCCATTCAGGCGATTGAAGCAAGGGCGAGAAACGGAAGAAAACCCGAATCGTCGTCGTCGCTTCCTTCCCCTTTCGCGCCCTTCCTCCTCACATTCTCCGCTCCCTTAACCATTAGCAACTTTTACACACTGCAACCCTGCGTCACTTCGTCACTCTGCTGCTGACTCCAACGGTACTGATGGCAAGGCGACTTGCAATCGGACTCACTGTTTCGCAAACTCTGTTCTAATTCTAACAGCTGGCCCATGAAATTTAAGTTCGGCGATATGATCGGCCGCACTGCTTTCACCATTTTGTACGCCTCGACCATCGACAACTGTTTATATTTCATTATGTAGGCAATCGCTATTGTCGCACTTCGCGACACGCCCGCTTGACAGTGCACCAGCACTCTCGATCCGCTCTTCCTTGCCGCCTCTGAAACACGAAACAGAATTAAAATTCGTTCGGAATTTGCACCGGAGAGCGTCGGAGTACGAACGAGTTCGCTTACAGAAAGCGGGAGTCATTTGTTTTTTATACGCAAAATCGGTGATTTCCATTGTAGTGAGAGTGATTTCATTGTCATTAAAATGAATGTAAATGGGAGTTAAAACGCGACGGGGGAGAGGAGTGGAAATTGAAATCTCTGAATCATAAACGCAACGATATCGCTGGATAAAGCGAACCCCTAATTTGTTTGGCGCGCAGCGAACAAATGCAACGGGGCCGGGGAGAAAAAAATGAACACGTTCTTCGCCGTTAAAAGCAGATGCATGCGATTTTTAAGACACACACACACACACACACACACACAGACGCGGCCACATAATAGAGTGCGATGGTTGAAAACAACGTTAACGGGATAGAACGAAGTGAGTCACGGGAACCAGTGGGGCAATATCCCTTCTAAAATACAATAGATATACGCGATGAGTAATGCGCTAGTGACTCAAAACTCTTAACAAGGTCGCCGGTTCGCCAAACCTCGATTCCACACTTGGACGGGTGTCATTCGAAATGAAAAAAAAAGAACGAAAAAAAAAAACAAAACAAAAACGAATTGTATAAATAACGTCTACTTTCTCGTGGAAAAATTCGACGGACGTTTCCTGGTCGTTGTTTTCATTCGATTCCCCCGACATTGAATGCATCAATTCAGCTCGGAGTTTCATTCTGTGGTTTTCGCGGAAAATTCTATTCGAAACAATTGCCGCGTGAACGTGAAAGGTTTCAATTAATTCGGTTAAACTTGTCGATGAATGGAGTTAATTAGATGTTGGAGGAAACGGTTTCGAGGGCTATCAACAAGTGATAAATGAATTTTGGGGGCGAGAAACGTGCGCAAACGTTGCCTCGATAACTCGATTAGTTTTAAACGTTGACGCCAGATGCGGAAGTTTCGATCTTTCGTTGCCTTTTTCTGGGTCGTTTAATTGATGAGTAACGAACGAGTTACCTTTCTAGACGTTTTATTAATCGCTTTAATTTCGCACTTCCTCTCGGCACAATTCGCAAGACAGCGTTCGGTTTCATTCTGCATCCAGTTGGTCGTTAAAGGTTATGTAAATAGTTCGACATTAGAATCTTTTTCGACGCCGTCAATGTCAATGAATCGATTGATTCGCGAGAAAATAAAAACATTTCTACGACAATAACAAAATTAAATTGGACGCGAGTGACGAGTGACGTTTTCTCGTCCCACTTTTACGGTCGAACATTTGCAATAAACGACTTCAAAACAAAGTTTCGATAGTTCGATTCGGTTGAAGAAACTTGAACCGATTGAAAAACTCCTTCGTAGTTATTAAGCATTTGGGTCGTTTATGAAAATAAGCAAACGCATTCACGTGTCGGCGCGGTGGCAAGGAAACTTCGAAAGAGAATTTCGCTCGAAGTATTCGCGGAATGGCCGTGCTTGCGTGCTTTGAACATATTTATGCAAAAACCGTTCGTGTTGCGTAACAGGGAGGCGAAATGGCGCGGCGACCGAATCGAGATCCGTGCGGACGCTTACCAATGAATTCGAAGGCCTCGTCGAAATACTGCTTCAGATTTTGCTGTCCGGAATCGGACGCCGGTATTTGTTTGTACGTGATGCCGCAGTTCTCGTGGTGGCCGGACAGCTGCGAGGTGACGTTTAGGACGTACGTCGTGCCCAAATCTTGCAGGCAACTCATGTCGGCCGCGTCGCGGCTGTTGCCGATGTAGAGGAACGGCAACACTTTCGATGCCGGGTGCGAATCGATGTCGGCCAGCGATGGCGACGATGCCGACGGCGCCAAGCCTCTGCACGACAGGCCAGAAACTAACGTGTCCTCGCACAAGTCTTTGTACTTCCTGTGGAACTCCCGGTGACCCCCTGTAATCAACGGAAAATTACATTGTTTTTCTGCGATTCCATCAATCGATTCGTACATAAATCCAACGAAATCATAGAGAATCTGTTCGTTGGCCTCTTTCACTTCGCGCGTTACAAAGTAACGACGAATACCGATAGCAAAGTCGGTAAACTTGCGCTGTTGTTGTTGTTGTTGTTGCGTTACCTTCTAAACTATGCTTACGATTTCACCTCTCAACATTCTAACAGCTAATGCTAATTTATACGGGAACAATTAAATGTCGGTTTCTAGCCAACGCAACGGCACAGATCGAATGCGATTGTCTTTTGTTAGTAGTGGAACGTAAAATGCGTCATTTATCTGGCTCGTGCAAGCGTTGAAGTCTCCGCTAAACGTTCCTGAACGTAATTGAATCGATCGCGATAACTTTACAAATAAATAATGTTCCTTACTGTTTGCATTATTGAACTGCTGCACCGGAATGAACTTCAAAACAAAACATTGTCTCTTCAACGTCATTTTATGTCTCTTAAGATACCCCAATTGCGATGGACGACGCCGATCACGGGAGCGCACTTGATTAATGATAATCGATCGTATAAATAAACAAGTAAGTAAACGATCGCGAAATGTCGTCGCTGTCGCAAACTTTTTTCCACAAATAGCAGGTTAAGACGTAAACCGAAGCGAAACACCATGTGTATGTTTATAGCAGCATTGAATGACTAAAACTTCGTTATCTGGTGGGGGGAGATATTCCCATGGATGCGTCATCCGCACACATAATAGTGAATACGACTACTGCGGCAAACTGTGATGTGAACAGAAAAAACCCATGGCAGATTGGGAGAGGAGGAGGAGGGGGAGGAGGAGAGACGGGGCGAGAGGGTGGGGGAGGGACAGATGAAGACTGGTTTGCACCCTGCGTCATTAAACAAATTGGCGGGAGTCATTTTCGCGACGCAAATGAAATTGATAAACATTGGAAAAGATAGTTGAATCGGGTGATAACCGAAGCGTTTTGATTATCTGCCATATGCCATCGATGACACGTGATTCATTCGGCGACGCGATTGTTCGAAAACAAATGCAGGATTTCGATGAGAAAGGTCCTTCGCCATGATTGAATTCGAAATTGAAGAAATTTCGCGATTGAAATAAAGGAAGGATTCAATTCAACGATAATTGCTGCCAAGCGCGAAATGTTAATAATAATCGCGAATGATTTCTTATCTGGGACACTTATAAATACATCAAAACACTCCACGATGGACGTTTTTTTTTTGAAGAAGAGGGAATAACCTCTTGAACAGCCACAACCTATGTAAAGTTGTAGCCCCTTTATTTTGTATTTTTAAATAGTTATTAATAAACATTTTATTCATTCATTCATTCCACGATGGACGTTTTTTTTTATTAATACCGAGCGGGAGTAAAAAGCGCAGCGAAATTAGAAACAAACATTCGCTGCTTAGTTCTGATGTGTGTTCGACGAAAAGAACGTTTTATTGCAACCTCCATATACAGCGATTATGATAAAATTCGTTTTGCGATTACGTTCGACTGTGATAACGAAATTCGCGAATTCTGAATTAAAAAATTCACGTTGTCCTCGTCAAACAAAAAGTTTAAGGATTCCTTTGTACCTGCGTGATGATCTAAATTCAATTGCATAAGATTATTCGTTTATCGATATGATTCATTCGTTGATCGATCGACATAAACAAATTAACAAAGATTTTTGATAAATCGATAATAATAATAATACTCGATGATAAATCAACATGTGGTATGGGGCATTAAGCACTTGAGTCACGTGTTCGTAACCCCTATCCTATTACTAATTGTTCAAATACATTTCATACACAATAGCGGAACGTAAGGGGTTTATTCTTTGCGTCATATGTCGAACGATTAGCTGTTAAATGTAACAGAGCGAAGACCAAAAAAAAAAAAGAAAACGGAAAGAAAAGTGAAATGGGGGGCGAATTAAAAGTGAAATGGAATAAGAAGAGGAATGATTCATATCGCATTGTGGACATCATGGTTATGACGTCAGTTGGACGAAGGAATCGTTCCATTTAAACGTTCGCTTTTGGATTAAAATCGGCCTCGAAGGTAAATGAATCGATAGTGCGAACGTTCAGCGAACACGATGATCAGTTGCATAGAATGAAGGAAGGTGAATCTGAATATTTAAATCATTAGTCATTACGACACGTGCGTACATAGGTTTCTGGCAAAGGAAAAAAGCAGCGGCGGAGGATCGGCGAATCCCTAAATAACGGAGAAAGGAGAATGAGACAATTTGTCATCGTTCGTAGAAGAATACGTCGTTATTCGTGTGTTCGTACGTGTGCCGCGCGGTCTTGCATAAGAATTTTTGGTACATACGCATGCGAAATGTTTTTGCTACGACCTTCTTCGCCATTTTCGATTAATTATGTTTCATTCGGGATTCATTTAGGATATAATAACGCAAGTGAAAACGATAATGAATTGAAAAAAAAATAAAATAACGTCAAGGATATCAGGAAATTTCAACAGAATTTATTGACTTTAACAAGATCGCAATAAATTTCAGCTTTCATGACTAATAACCACTTATTATTTCACTGAATCACTTCTTATTTAAATGTCCTTAATAACAATAAAAATTCGTAAATTTCTTATTCTCTTCTTTTCGGTTTCAGGAAAGTTGAAGGTTAGACGAACGTACAGGTTTCGTTCGCTATTTTCTTTCTTGTCGGATCAAATGTTCTCTTTAATCGCTTTGCTCGCCTTTGGTTTCGTCATTATTCATAATTAAATGAAGTTAATACGTAATATAATTCAATTAAATTTCGTAAATAGAGAAATTAATCACTCGGCGGTTGATTTTACAAGCGGAATGTGCGACGAATACGTCCATCCTTATTTTGCACTTTTAAATCAAAACAAAACAAATCATTGGTCATCGTACGTTCTTCGCAAGAAAGATTAATCATATTAATTGAAATATCCCGGATTATTTATCATCGCATGTCTACTTTATAGCTTACAGACACCTCGTATGTGTTACGTTAAAAGGAACTCCCTCGAATGTTTATTAAACGTTTTGTTTAAAAATTACGCTCTTTCTTCTCCGTCAACATGATTCATTAGGTTAGAATTCACATAAACAACAATCTTTCTGTGAATTGTCTTCCTCCTTGAAATTTTCAATAATCCTAAATAGGAATTTACATTTATTAACTGTATTAAAAGTGAAACGATTGAGTTTTTCGTAAACAAACAATAAAACAACTAAAAGACATTGTTAAAAAAAGGGGAAGAAAGTTACGCAAACGAATGACAGTAACGAAGTTCGAAATAGATGAACCAAGTTACTTCTGGACCAGATCAAGTGGCACACGTACAAATAATTGAAAAACGTTAAAAAAAACATATGAAACAATCAAAAAAGTAACCTAAAATCCTTCAAAGACCTCAAATTTTTATGCGCCCAACAATAGGAAAATAAAAATAGGCCACCAAAAATTGGGCACACGAATAAATGGTTGAAAATCATCCAAACCCAAGCAAAGTTACATTGAAAGCAACCAAAAGCATTACAAATTCGCTTGCTTTTAGACATTTCTGGACCAAGGCAATTGGCGCACGCAAAAGCCTTTGAAAGCCGACCAAAGGAATCAAAAACCTTATTAAAATCTCTCGGTTTTTGTACGCCCCAAAATGGATTTTTTAAATTTCTGGGCCAGGGCACTTGGGCAGTTTAGAAAATCTAATAAAAATCATGGAAATTAGTCCCAAAAAGTTATTAAAATGCGTCAAACTCTTTTTTCCTTCACAATAAGTAATTAATATGAGATTGCGGAAAGATGTAATTTAAAAAGGCATCGAAAAAGGAGAATTGTGCAGGAATTGGGATATTTGAGGATTAATAAGCGAGCGCACAATCGCTAGCGCACGCCACTGCTTTACTAATGGCCAACTATGACGTCATATGAACGGACACGAAAATTTTAAAACTTTGAATTGATTTTTAGCGAAAACGAAAGCAAATTGCATATCTGTGATGCACTCCACTTGTAAATCGAATTTCATCGCACCATATGTAAAATTTAATACAGAACAAAGACAAAAAGCAAGAAATGATTGCTGCAAACGAATGCTTAATGCTTTTGGTTTCTTTCGAGGTAACTTTGTTTGGGTTTGCATGATTTTCAACCATCTATTCGTGTGCCCAATTTTTGGTGGCCTATAGATCTTTGGGTGCAGAGAAATTTGAGGTTTTTGAAGGAATTTAGGTTACCTTTTCGATTGTTTCATATGCTTCTTTTTTCAAATGTTCTTCAATTATTTTTACGTGTGCCACTTGATCTGGTCCAGAAGCAAAAGTACATTTTGTAGTTGAAAATGTCTTTTGGCGCTTTTAAAGTGATTGTGGTTGATTTTGCATGATTTTCAGCAATTTGTTGCTGTGCCCAATTTCTAGTGGCCTATAGATCTTCGCGTAGTTTTCGTGTGCATAAAAATTTGTAGTTTTTGAATGCGTGTATCGAGTAATTTTACGTGTGCCAGTTGATCTGTTGCAAAAGTACAACTTCATATACGACTGAACGATGAAACATAACGAGAGAATTAATGATAGATAAACGTCTATGAGTCAGCATTCTCATTTCAATACACACATCAAAATCGGTTCTTTGCCATACGTTATACACAAAAAAAGGCGAGCACATTATTAATAAAATATCGATTACTCTCGCACATGTACGTATGCATTAATCACGGTTAATTATTTGTCCTTATATGACCCGAATCTCTTTTTCTGTCCATTATACGTACAACTCATTTGAACGCATGATATTATTTTGTTTTATAACCGGGCACCGATCGAGATTTAATTTTCCGGTTAAAACAATGCGACGCTCTAGTGCCAATCAATTCATTTTACTAGAACTTAATTGTCAATCGATTAGTACAAAACAGTGCTAGCGTAGTTTCACTTGTTTTATATTTTTCGTTGTATTCATTGGAGTCCAGCAATTTCCTATAATGACGATCGAAACAAATGACCAAACCGTAACTTTTCCGTTACCAACATCATTTTTCCGGTTACCGCATGCATACAAACGCAGAACGAGAGTCGCTGCTTAGTCATAACGAATAACGTTCTTTTTATTTATTTACTCGGTTCCTATTCATACGGATATTAAACCGTTTAATGCGCCCCAGTTAATACGCTGGGGTGGCGATACGTCGAGCGAAACTGAAACAATTCAATAAGCCACATCGCGGCAGTGATGGGGAGGCAAAAAAGCGAAAAATGAAGTCATAAAAAGTCCGATACGCGAATCGAAATTAATGGGCCGCCGTTGACATTTAATTCATAACGAGGAAGTAAAAGAAGCCGATTAACCATTTAACTCTGATCGCATAAATACACGTTACATTAACGAAAGTACGCGTACGGAAAACGAAACTTAACAAATAATAATAATAATAACGCTCTATGAACCAGTTGAAACGTACGTCCTTGCGTTGTCTCGCTCAATAATAATAAAGTGTAATTTAAATAATGAAAGTATGTTGTACGTATTTAATTGTAAATAATCCAGATAAAACTTAAAAACTAGCCGATACCACACGCGGCCAATACGATAAACAAACGCACATTTGCGAGTGCTACCTTCTTAATTAACTTACGAAGGATCGCTGTTTTTTTGTCTTTAACGAATGTCATCGATCGTAATTAATCGATCATAGACGGTTTTTCGTTGAAATCGTTCGTCGTTTTGAATGCTCGAACTGAATAAAATAATGATCGAATGTGCATTCAGATGTTGAAGGTATGCGTACTTTCATTTCATTAAAATCCATATCATGTGAATCATGCTTCGGACGGGGAATTGTCCGTTGGGTAACAATTAGTGTTACCTAACGCAGTAACAATTATAATACGCGCGCCATTTAGATAAACGTATTGCGGATCGAGGCGCTTCGGTTGCTTTTCGATTTTATTGGCAACAACCTTCGTCAGCGGTTATTATTGCATATTTTATCAATTAAATAATTAGAATTGTACGCCACCGTGTGCAGCAGAGTAACAATCGAAATAAGTTGCCAATGAAATTTTAAGTGCCGATGCAATTTTAAACGATACGCTATAATGTGGAAATAATAATGGCAAAATCTGAAACAATGCAAATGCTTTTTATTGATTCGTAAATCATTTTAATCGTTAATTACGGTCGAGAAGGTGTAAAAATTACGTTGCAAAAGTGAAGTTTTTTAAGAGAGCCACTGCAATTCGAACTTCGTGTTCGATTACTTTTAATTTAAAAAAAAGGCAATTAATTCCGCTTTCTTTATCAACTGCGCATGCGCAATGAAATTTTACAATAACTTATTGAACGATCGATGTTAGTTCATTGCGATAAAACGTCATTTACTTCTAATACTCTAACGCTAAGTGATCAAAACAGATGAAATTGCGTTTTTTGCTTGAATGTGAAGAAGAGAACATTATTTGCTGATGCAATTATAAAGCAGAGAGGAAATTTTTAGAAGGTAGCAAACGAGGACAAAAGACTGTCGCAGGGAGAGACCGAAAGGCGACAGCTAAGATTTACTGTAATATTAGACAGATGATGTAACGGGTTGACTTTAAACGAATCGTGAGTCAAGACGTGTCAAAATGAATTAAATATAATATTATAATTAGGCGTAATATTTCACATAAAAAACGATTAATCAGCAATTACGATAGCGCAGTATTATTTTCAACGATGACATTATCGTTTTGCTGAATACATTTTTACTAAATGAACTACACGTATAAAGAACGAGGGACGCTCTTGAATAATCGAGAACGTGTTTGTTTTGATTGAAAGGAAAACGAACGATCTGTTTTGCGAAATTTCATTACGTTTCCATAGAGGCTGCATCCTTGAGATGGACGAGAAAAAAGTGTAACGAAAACAAAACTTATTTATTTATATCAGCGAACGTCTGTTTCGCGAGAATGATCAAAACATTTTCTACAAACTAAAAGCGCAATTAAATACGGGGCGATTCGAAATCTCGCTCGTTTTGGTGCTATTTTTACTCTAATTCGATCAATTGCAATTAAGCGGTTAATGATGAGGATCGAAGTAACATTGACTAGATGAATTTATGTTGCCTTTGTCGAACGGCGTTTTGCGTAACGATTCGTTCTTAATGTGATTCATATTCTATTGCGAAACGTTAGATACCGTCCGTAAACATGTTGCTTTGGGTTTTTGCGTAAATTCATGGAAATGTTGCAACACGACGACAATAAAAGTGAGTTTGTCAATTTGAAATTTTAGTTTCCCAACAAAGTTACTCTTCGGATAGCGATTAAAGTAAATCACTGAAACTAGAACAATGGACAATCATCGTTGCGATGGCGTTAGAAATGCGATCGATGAATAATTTATAGACGAGCGAGTTGAATCGTGTACATTTTCTACGCAACATTCGTGCGTTGAGGTTCAATTCGAAGCAGAAGGACGAGAAAACGAATGGCGAGACAATGAAATAAATCAAAGTTTAATTGATGATTCACCGTCGGTGAAAATTGATTACGTAAATGCGCTTCCCTCCGTCTAAATCGGGGTGAACGAAATGCGAAGTCTCACTCTTAGACAAATACGAATAACGCGATCGCGCAGATTTTAAAATAGGTCTATCCGTTTTTAAATATAGTAATGCGATTTAACCGAAAAGAAGAGAAAAAGAAAACAAAAAAAATTAGGTTGCACGGTCGCTCATTTCGTTTTATTCCTCTCTCGTTATTATTATCACTGCGCCTTTCGCTCGCCCCGCGCTTCGCCCCCGTATTTTTGCACATTTTCGAAAACGCTCTGTTTGTTTTGCTTTCGTTTCAAGTAAAATTAGATCGGCGATCGCGAGACGCATTTACTTGGGAACCGTAAGCGAATAATTAATTGGCCGCGTATCACGCGTCCAGGAGCTGGGATCGGACGAACGCGATCGAAGGAGGTAAATGCGAAAAAAACAAAAGAAAAACAAAAGAAAAAACAAAAGAAAAAAAAACAAAAGAAAAAAAAAACAAAAGAAAAACAAAAGAAAAAACAAAAGAAAAACAAAAGAAAAAAGAAAAAACAAAAGAAGATCGAGACTCACCCATGAGCAGATAGGGCTCCCTGTTGTCCTCGACCAGCGACGAGAGGACCAGCAGCAGCGGATGCGCGCCGGTTACGCGGTCCTTGTCGCACGTGCTCTCGTCGTAGACGACGACGTCGCGGTAGGTGCGCCGCTTCAGCGTCTCCTTGCCCTCCCTGCTGGTCGCGAGGTCGGCCAGACCGACTTTGCCCAGTTGCAGCCGTCGCCGGTTGAACCGGTCCGAGCAGTTGACGTTGATCGCGCCGGCGACGTGGCTCATGTTGTACGCGATGAACGGGCGACAGTCGACGATCGCGAAGGTGCGATGGCCGGTCCGCGCCGCGTCGACCATCCGCTGCCGGAGCGCGTCGCCCTCGATCGCGTGCACCTTCTTCAGCACGAGCGCGCGCTGCAACGTGCCGCTCTCCGTGCACGGGCTCGTCGGCAGGCTCGCGCTCGACGGCTCCAGCTTGCAGCGCTTCGGCGGGCTGAGGAAGTGGTGCTGCTGGTGCGGCGCGTGCGGCGGCCCCGGTTCGCTCAGGCTCCGGTTCAGCTGTAGCTTGAGGCCGTCGCGCGACCGACCGGCGGAAAGCTCGAGACACACTGCCGACATGAGGCGGGCCGCGCGTCACGGTCTAAATCGGGAGCGGCTGGCGGAGGAGAGAAGAGACGTGAAGCGAAAGAAAAAGCAAAAAAAAAACAAACAAGAGAAAACAACAAACGCGCGCGAGTGCCAAGAAAGTTGGGGGCTTTTTTTGGCCGCGCTGCGTTTCGGCGGCGCAAAAACGTGATAATAATAATGAGCGTTCGGAAAATTAGCGAGAGAGAGAGAGCGAGGGAAGGAGGCGGCCTCGTAAGCGGGACGATCCACGTTGAGATTTGTCGACTTTCTCGTCTATCTTGAATCCACCTAGTAAAGACGTGGCAAATTTCGAGATTTTTTCTCCGCCTCCTGATTAACTTATCACTAAAATTACTGAATATATACGTAATTATGCACCTTCCGCTGTGTGTATACACAAATTGAAAAGAAAAACAAAAGAAAAATGCAGCCTGTGGACGTAATTTCCTGGGGGCATTACGCGGAGGACGACTTCCACGGTGCCCAATGTAGCTCCTTGGTTTATGATCCGAATTTTATAAATTTGACATTTTCTTAAAGCCAACGAAAAAACGAAGTTTTTGTCGTAGCCGTTTCGTTGATTTGTTTTTAGTTTTCAAATGGCAGCTTCTTAAAGTTGGATGTATGGTTTTTGCGTACAATTTCGATGCTTCGTTATTTTTTTTCTCTCGAACTAATTATGATATTAAAAAAATCCTACGATACGTACTAAATTTTTGTACATTGCAGCTCTGTGCAAAATTTGAAGCAAATCGGACGATTCGTTTTCGAGATATAATGGGTACCGATTTCAGAAAGTTTAAAGTTTGATGTTTGGGTATCGTGCATGACGCAAAGGACCGTGGTTCGATACCAGGTACGGCGGAACGTACCAGTTTTATTTTTTTTTAAACATTTGATATTTTCATAATGTAATGTTAGAAATAACGCTGAGACCGAGGGAGGATAGCGGTATATTCAGAGAAAGTTTAACAAGAAAAGCATTACGGAAATCATCCAAATAAGTCGGCACTGTCACTACTCGCATTTCGATAACTTTTTGCATTGAGTGTCACTTCACTACTGTCAGGGTTTTTCATTGTTTGGACGAGCTACAATTATCGTACGACTAAAATCAATTAAAAATTTGTTTGAAAATTTGCAGAGGGCTTCATTATGCAAAAAATTAGTAAACCTCGTAGGATTTTTGGATTGACATAATCAGTTCAAATGAAGAAATGGAAATTGTACTGAAAAACCATACATCCAACTTCAACAAGCTGCCATTTGAAAACTAAAAATAAAACAAAGGAACGGCTACGATAAAAACATCGTCCACCTCAGAAACACTAAATACTAGTAAACTTAGAAGAATGAACTATGGATTAGCTTAACTGATGCGAAATAATCGCGATTTTAGAAAAGTTGTCTAACTTTTGACGCGTTAAATTTAGTTTTGTGCTATTTTCCAAAAATATGTTTAATTTATATGAAATTTCGTTGGAAAATCAAATTGTGCATTCAATAAAGATTAAAATTATGAAACGAAAATTTAATTACACTAATTTAAAGGAGAGTTATGGATAAAAAATGAAAGTTGTCAAGCTTATGTCCGATACTGTACTTACGACTAGGATTTTACTACTACCTATTTTAGGACTTCAATGCACAAAAAGCAGGTGTAACTTCGTTCCCTTTAGGAATTTTTGAAGAAAATTTTCAGGGAATATAGTTCAAAGTTGTTACAATCGATTAAACATATTTTCGAAAATTCGATTTTTTTTTACCAACCTAGGTGCATGTAGCCCCTTAAGTTTATCAACCTTTCCTTGGAAAAAATCCTCTATTCTGCAATTTCGTTTCAATTGTTTTTTATTTTAAATTAAACAGTAATCAACAATTTTTATTAGCGATTACAGAAAAAAAATGAAATAAAAGAACGATTAATCAGTTATTATAATCGAGTCGATGAAATTCAAGTGAAAGCCACTTTTACGTTTCAATTTCCATATTTCTTGCGCAATAGAAAGCGTTTGGATTCGTTATTCTCTCGTTTCGCATTGTTTCCTGAAACGAAGTTTCCCGTTATAAACTCGTAAAACTAATGTAATTTTGGAAACGAATTCGTTCCTACGCCCTTGACATTTGCATCAATTTTAAACGCGCAACGTGAACGCAAGAGTCGAAACGAAAACATTTTCTTTTCCAATCAACGTCGTTTGAGTTAGTTTGATTTTAACAAATGGCATTTTTCGCAGATTCACTTGCACGCACCCTGCGAATTCGTCAATGCGAAACTTGGTCAGTCTACATGGCTTTCGCATATTGCGTCTCGCAATACGTACACGCGTGTGCCAAAACGACGCGCATTAGTCCCACGCACTTGCGAATTTCGACTTTTCAACTAAAATCGATTCAAAGCGAAATAAACGAACTTCGCCGCTGATTTTATTAATTTGCAATTGCTCTTAAACCGTCTTAACACATATCCTCTCAAAGTTCATGGGCGTGCGTACAATTAGCGGCGAGTGAAGTCCTTCGTTCTGTTGTTTGCAAAAAAAAGTGCAATAAATTGAGAGTGTTCCTTGTAATTTATTACCAGAAGTGTTGGTCGGGTTGGTAAATCCCCATGAGATTCGTGCAAGATTCACTTCTTTCTTTTTGCGTTTCATGGAAAAAAGATGACGCTTTACGCGAACAATTTAAATAATAATAAACACGTCATTTGTAAAGATTAAATTATTATTTATTATTATTCAACTAAACTTTTTTCTCGTATTGTCGCTATTGCGCTTTTCTTTTAGTCCATCGTCTACCGTGGCTTTTAGCGCAACGTAAATTGTTTATTGCAAAAATATTTTATTGGCATTTTGATTACCCCCGTCTCGTGTACATGTACTATAACGCGCAATTGGACCCGGTTAATAAAATTAAAGCAAGACCGCGAATAATCGCTTTTTGAGCAAACACATCGTTTCAGCTTCATATTTAACAACCTGAATCGTTGTTAATTGACTTTTAAAATAAAACCGTTAGTCACTTTTATTGATAAAAAAAAAATGAATTACGTTAATATAACAATTACCGATACGCTTTCATCTTTTTATTTTGGTATTAATTATTATTGCGATAAGGATAATCGCTCGGTTTTTTCTCTTCTCGTGTAAACTTTTTCAAATTATTATTAATACAAATAGAAGTGACTAATTAGACCTAATTTTCTATTATCATTAATTCAAACCGAGGAAGAAAAATAACCTAATGAAAGTAAAAATTATACATATATTTAGACATATTATTCATCAGCTTTAAATTTACTTTTCAGTTTAAGTGTATTAGCCCCGCGCCCAATAAAATAACAACAACAACGACAATAACATTTCCAACGGATTTGTCTTTTACCCATTTAACGATCTCTTTGAAGACGACAGCAAAAGATAAAAATAAAAAATACGCGTGCAACACTAAATTGAACGCGTCTAAAATAATTTGACCGAAAAGTGAAGCGCTCGCACTTTTACGCTGCAAAATGAGGAAATGATTAATATTTATTTACTCATCGGATCGATGCGAAACGATTGCGATTTCCACTAAATTCGCTCGTGTCATTCGCCATGTTTGCATTGTGAGCAAAAAGTTGGCAAGTTTATCAAAAAACAAACAAACTCGTTCGTCCAATTTTATTCGGCTCGCTGTGATCAAGCGAAATTTTAACAAAAGAACACGACGACGTAAACTTCTGCTATTTCGGCCTTTGGTCGGAAATTTCATCGACAATCGGACGAACGATACGAATTTCATTAGATTTATATATTCATATTGTATTTTGATTTCAGTCGCATTATTTATTGTTACGGAGGCGTTAAGAGATTAAATAATATTGATAAAACCTTTATAAACCGATAACAATAATTAGCAATTTAGAAAAAAATGGTATCTACGTCGTGCCGATTAAGAAATTATAATTAAAATAATAATTAGTTTCATTTTTCGTCGACGAATAAAACGCCGCGTTAAAATTAATAACATTAAAATAATCGTTATTAAATGTTTAATAACACAATAAACAAACATCGTTTTCCTTTTTAATTTATTTAAAGTATGCGACACGTCTTCTTAACACCCTGTATGTTTTTCGTCGTTGATTATGCAGCTTTCGTTTTCCCTTATCGCAAATCAAAAGAAATTCAATAAGAGCGCAGGTCAACGTAGTTGTTTCAGTTCCGTTGAATCGAAGAATTGGAAACACCTGTAGCAATTAACTTGCAAACTAAAGTGCAGATCTTCGCCTGAAGGGAATCGGAAACTCGGGCGTACGCATTAGAGAGGGGGAACAGGTCTGGATTCCAAGAAGTTTCATTCTTTAGGGGTGGTTCTGCATAACGATCATTGCAGCTGCATCCTGAATCGAAACCGAGTTTAAGGGGGTTGTTTTTTTCTTTAATGTCCCCAATTTGACGTGCGGAAGTCTAGAAGAATCTCGACTGTTTAAATAGTCGTCGTAATGTTATTTAAATATGAAAATCAACCGCAAAGGCAAATGATGATAATAAATCAGGAAGAGGATACACAAAATGTAGGTAGCAAAAGAAATTTCGTGATAATTCGATCACATTAACCGCATTTGATCGTTATATTTTTTCCTGTTCAATGGGAAAATAAACAGGAAATTTTTATGTATTAAGTGACCATTTTTTTCCGAGTCTTTTTATTCGCTTTTGATTTGAACCCAAGTTTTTTTTAGTAATATATTTGGCATGCGATGATGATAATTCCGAATTTTTAAAAATAGACGATGATTGAATAAGAAAAATGCCGTGGTCCATAGGTTGACTAAATGAACCAACACACGAGAAATTAAAGTGAGAAAGTTGTTATAAATCGCTCCTCTTTTTGCGCATTTTTCTAACGAAATATTTTATAGATCTTTGAGTAATTAATATTAATAAATACGAAATGACAATTATTTCAGTTTTCATTTCACCACATCCAACGTTCAAGGATAGATGCAATAATAACAATAACCGTTCCCTCTACGAAACTTTATAATATTACGTACTCCATCGTTTATTCAAAACTAACTATCGATTTATCGTAAATACAACCACTTTTACGTGGACGTTAGCCGATTTTCACGTGTATTGAAAAAGCAAACGTCCTTTTTTCTTTCTTTCTTTCTCGAATTTACATCGTACGTAAAAACGTAATTTTCGAAAACGAATCCACACAAAAACGAAAAGTATTGACGCAGTTACTTACAATAGGTGTTCGTTACGAAAACAGTCGTAATTAAATGATTCACCCAATTGTTTACTATGGACTTGTTTTACGTACGTTTGATAATTACGAATTCAACTACATTATTAGTCCAGAGATTAAAACATCGTCAGCATCGTCAGCGCATTTATCTCTCATCTCGAGCAATTAATTATTATATTTTGTTCATTTATTCGTTTCCATTCGTTGATTAAACGAACGTCTCATGAACTATTTCGAAAATGGAGCGTATCTGGAATAGACGCATCTCTTATCGGCGACGAGCTATTACGAAACGATTCGCTTCCAATGCGAGGTCGACAGGGAGAAGAATAAGACAATTTCAATGATATAATGTGATAAATTTAATGGCATCAGCGTTTTCGAATTAATTGACTTCACAATAAAGTTAATGAAATTCCGCGTTGATTCTTACGTTTTCAATAACAATCCCGACGGAGACAAGCGAAATATGCTCGGCAGCAGTTCGATTGGAAAGCAATAAACATTCCTTAACGCTCTATTGTGCGATTATTACTGTTATTATCAGTTAATATAACGACAGTGGAAGCTGTTATCGCGAGAAGAAAATAACGTCGAATTGTGCGCGGCAGCGTTAGACAAATATTTGACACGTTATAAACGTACGATAGGAGCATTCGTTTATTTAGAACGCGTAAAACGTTCCACGTGTACGTACGCACGTTACTTTACTATTGAAACGCCACTTCTCCGATAGTTTCTATTCGACGTTACGCCACTGAATTAATTTGACGTCCATTAGAAAACGCGAAACGGCGAAGCGAGCGCCGAAAACTTTCTAAGATGTACATAAATATCTGTGTCGTAATTTGAATGAAATCTACTTGTCCGCGTGAGTCATGGAAATCTGTGCGTAACACATCTCGGGCAGTAAAAAGTCGCACGAAAGCGACTTGAATTTGTTTCTTCGTTCGCCTTTTTCCTTCTCTCGTGCCTCTTCCTGGTTTCTGTCCCTCCGTCGCTTCGCGCGATCCCTCGCTCTCGCTCTCTCGCTCTCCGACAAAAAGGTTCCTTCATTTACCATTCACAAGCACTAATCTTAATCTGCGTTGCTCTTGATAAAAGTTTAAACAAATAGAAAACTCATTTTTACCTGTTCAATAAACAACGATAACGAGACGCTCTCGGGCTTTTGCTGCACGATTTCACGCGACGAAAACCGTACTTGACAAGAAAGTGCCTTTTCCCTTCGCGATATAGACGAAAATCTTTCTTCGAACTCCTCGCGACTCTTAAATTAACGACCAAAGGAACTTCACTGTCGACACCAAACTAACGTCGAACACAATCCACCACCGATCACAATATTATTCTAATAAACAACAGTTTATACTTTATACGTAATTTGCACATTTTTAATTGATTCCTACTTTGCTCCTCGATCCTCGCCGACCTCAATCCGTCGATCGGCAATCGAATCCGCCGTTTGTCCCTCGTTCCTCAATCAGATCTCCAGCTTTCGTCGCCAATTAACGTAACGAGAATTTTATAATCGGCGCGAACGCTCCATACGTGCATCGTAAACGCAACGATATGCGAACGAAGTCGTCCCGCATCGGCAACCTCATCGAACTAGTAATAGTAGTAATAACGAAATAAAAAATATGACTCATGCGAAGCACACCGACGTCCTCCTATTCATTCACTTTACCCGCATTGCGATTTTATGTTATCATTAGTTCACCGATATAACGAGCCGATCGCGCTGCGCATGCCCCGCTGCGTGTCCAAGGTGCCACGGCGATGACTAATACATTTTCTCCTTCGAATGCGTGCCCAGGACGTACGAAATTTGCTTTATTTATATAACGTTATTATTATTCTCGATCCTACGGCACACGATTCGCGTTCGGGCACATTTCGCTGCTCTCGCCCCGCGGCCCGACACCGAGAACGCAAACCGACTACCTCTTTTTCACTTTGATCGCGTACACCCCCATCCTGATGCTCCTTCGTTTATCCGCCGTTGTTTTTGTTTCTCGCCCCGGCCGAGAGAAAATTCTCGCTTCCGAAGGCCGCTCGTACTTCCTAATTTCACACCAGTCGA
The DNA here is from genome assembly GCA_963695495.1 of Hololepta plana. Classification (NCBI taxonomy): domain Eukaryota; kingdom Metazoa; phylum Arthropoda; class Insecta; order Coleoptera; family Histeridae; genus Hololepta; species Hololepta plana. Next base: position 288,065 of record OY968835.1, read on the forward strand.
ATTATTTCGGGTGCAACGCTGACGGCGTCGCGTAAATCGTACAAACGCACACGATCGTCGTCTTGGAATGGAACGTTTTTAGTGAAAGAGAGAAGAATCGTTTGGCTCTCGCTGCACGAAGACAGGCCGCCAGAGCTGTCTAGTTTGTTCCTGGATATTTTAGGCATGTGACTCATCGTTCAATAATAATCGTAACGACTACAACTTCTAGCGTTCAGAATTGGAATAAATGAGCGTTTCTTCTCGTTTTCGTCGATTCCATTCTTAATCCACTTTTCGTTTCGGCGAGAAAATTATTTAGAAAATTGCGGCGATTTTATGCAATCGAACGTTCTTCGGATTGTTCACGATTGGCATTTAGAATTAAAGGAATTTGTGAGGATCGCAGGGTGAAAATGTTGCGAGTTAGTTGCCGATAAAATGCCACGAGAGATTAGATAATCCATTTTTGAAGCGCGTTTAATTAGATTGGAATTTGTTGCCCCCTGCGAAATGTTAATTTTCCTTAAATAAAATTAACTTACAAGATGACATCAGTTTCCAAAAGTTTGTTGAAACAACTTTACGTGTTTACGTTTTAACGTTAATTTATGCATACGATCAGGATGCAAACTTACCTAACAAGATTATAAAGTCTACTGAAAAAGTTATAATAACAATTATTTTTTTCGAAAACTTTGGAAGATACCTACATGACTAATTTCTAGTGGCTTTTTTTAGTAAATAAGTTGCTCTAGTCTAAAAATGAACATTTTTACTTGCATTATAGCTTTTAGGACCGACTCCAAGAATTCCTCGCATAGTTTTGGCATTATTAAACATTTTTATTTCGGCAAAAATATCCTTATAAAACCAACGAGTGGATGTCAACGTCTTCTTTAAATATTTCTTTAACATGATTAATCATTCATTACCGTGAATTTGCTTCATTTCGACTTACGGCTTTTGCGATGGAATCAAAAATAAATTTGAATTTTAGACGATCGAGAAACATATTAATTAACAAATAATGCAAAATAATCGTTGACGGAGGTAATAAAGATCGAAATGAATCGTTGTGTGCCAAATGATCAATACAGAACGCAAACAAATTGCGACTAAATAAAGACGAAAAGTTTCATTTAAAGGAAGTAAAAGAGTTTTATTTCCATCGAATTTGCATAATTACATGATTCATCTCAAAGTTCTTTAAACGATTATGCGACCTTCAGGGATAAATAAATATTGTATGTGCAAAAATTCATTTCTTTTTTCGTGTAAGAAACTATGTTTGAAGTCTTTAGGAATAGGATTATGTTCATTATTATTATTTTTTATGACCTTTGACATGTATTGACGTATTTTTGCGTCATTAAGAGGTATATGTGTATTTGTACTACATTCATAACAAAGTTTTTTTTTGCCGCAAGAACAATTTTCATTTATATCAAGCGCAAAAAGACACATTTCTTATTAATTAATAGACGAAGCAGATTGTTATTGTTACTAAATTACAATTATTAGGTACGTTTAATAGAAATTTGCTAAAGATTCATTTCAGTATCGAGAAAGTATAAGCTTGCCAATTTATAATGACGTTTTTCCATCTTAACGTCAATATTAACGATCTGTGAATTTCAATACAAAATTATTGATTGTTTCGAAGGAAATAAACCTTTTTTTAATTCTATGGACAATAAATGAAACTTTATTACCGAGTTTCATTATTTTCCATTCCTTTTTTACAAATTTTGTTTTTTCGTAAAGATTTATGTAAAATTTTGAATTTCATTTATTCAGGTGTTTCAGGAGATTCATTTCTACATGCTTTACATCGAACTACGATGGAAAATGATCCTTACAGAAGGCAATCCACATCGCTCGCTCGCTTTCATCGCGTCGTATTCTGCTTGGAAGCAAACATTTTGCAATTGCAAACAAAGTTTCGCCATTTTGCTAATTGTTTATAACAAAAAAATCCTCCCCAAAAAGGTGTGCAGCATTGGTTACGGGGGTGGGACTAAATATTTGTTCGGTTCTTGAACCATTTTTGGCAGATAACAATGCGTAGATTACAAATGGTGCCATCTCATGAGCAATGGAGGAATTAGAATTTTGCAAAACTGCAGAAAAGCAAATTTTAAGGAAGAAAATAATTGGGAAATACGATTTAAATATCAAGTATTTTATTCAGTTACATTCGTATGTTACAATTATCCGCTAGATTTGGCGTCTCAAAGACCCACATATAAAAATACAACATAGCTAACATGTATTTTTTTCAGGCAGCTGAAATGCGCCACAGAATTTACAAAAAGAGATTTAATTTAAGAAAATCAAATTTGAATACATTGCATTTATATTGCCAAAAGTTCAATGAATTAGATCGGCATCCCGTTTCTTTATTGTTTAATGGGTCATAAAATATGCTTTAAAGACATATTTTGGTATTCATTTTCAAAATAATGTACTAATCAAATAATTATGCATTTTTTGCCACTATTTCAGTATGAGATTTGTCAATAAACCAATCAAGCGTTCCGATCTTCAAAATTTAATTTACAAAGATTATATACTATGTTACATATATACAATTATGCTTACAGATATACATAATTCTATGTATATGAAATTACAATGAATGACTGTTTAAGAATTTGAACAAAGAATGGCCGAATGTAACATAGTTAGAAATGAGAATATTATTGTTAACGTTGACAATGAAATAATTAATATTTCTACCAAATGGCTGCATTACAAAATAATATGATGTGACTAGTATACAAAGTAGAATTGCGTATTTTAACATGTCGAATGCCGCTTAATGAACATTACATTATTTATCATAAGCTTGCAGTTAAATTAAGCTAATTTGTGTCTTAAATATGCAACGGCAATCGACACGATAAAGAAATAAATTTAAAGGAAATCAACTTTCTTGTATCGTATTTGGTCTAAAGGCATTGAGGCAATATTTCGATTAGCATCGAACGGAACAAGGAACCACGCCGCTATTATCTAATTGTGGGGTCTTTTTCGTACTCGAGTGTTTCCTCGTTACAATCGATCCTAATAGGCGAAAATAAATATTAACGTTTCGATGGCGGCACCAGATGCTCCGGCAGTTCTGTAGGTAAATCGTTCCCATCCAGTTTAACGTTGATCAAATGCATCGCTAACGCGAATTCCTCCGAATCTAGTTTACCATCTTTATCGACGTCCGATAATTTCCAAATTTTGCTCAGCACGGAATTCTGTAACTTTGATTTGACCATTTCCATTTTGGCATCTGCAAAAAATAACATTCGGAATTAATGATCGAATAATAAATACAGTTTCGCTGTCGTTACCCGTGCCACTGATTTTACCATCGACTGGATTCAACGAATCAAATATCGTGTCGTATTTGGCTTTGTGCTTCAAAACGACCCACTCGTGCTCCCCGTATCCAGCATCGACGCCTTCGCCGCGTTTGTAACCGAATGGCGATGCGGTGTCTTCAATATTTTGAAATGCGCCACCTTTAACAATCGCATCGTTTTCATTAAATTTCTCCTCCTCTTGCGGAATCTCGCCCATTAGTTTCGATATATCCTTTGCCAACATGTTATCGACTACGTCCAGCAATTTCGGTTTTAACGGATTAAACTTGGTGAAATCCATTTTTGCTAGCACTTCCTGCATTTTTCTCACGTCGGGGAAGTCACCCAGCGATATCTGATGTTCTATTTGTAATTTTTCGTATATTTGCCCTAAATTCTTAATCAATTCCTTCTTCTTGCTGTCCTTGCCAAACATGTTTGGCATTTCTTTACGTAGTTCAGCTATAATGTATGCGTGAACCTTAGCTAATCGTGCTCTTTTGATCAAATCGTTTAATTTTCTCAGGGCAGCGTTCCTGGGCAACGATTGCAAATCCTTAAACAGATCTTGCGCTTCGTCTTCGAATAATTTGCGGTTCACGTCGTACCTTAACGGTTGGTCCCAGAACGAGCCAATATACACTCTCGCAACTTCCGGCGTTTGCAACACTTTCCCCAACGACCACATTAATGCACCGTAAACTCGCATCAGCTGCTGATGATCGATCATGTCTGCTTTATTCAAAACGATGCGAATTTTATCGTCGTGACCCCGTAGAGCTTCTATAGATCGTTTGAACTCGTCCGATATATCTAATTTATGTGCATCGAATAACAAAATGATTCTATCCACACGTTCAGCAAACCATTCTAATACTCCAGTGAAATCGTATCCTCTATCGACTCTTTGCTTTTCGCCAGATAATATACCAGGCGTATCAACGATTGATATATTCTTTAATACTGGGGAATTAACCATGGAACATTGCAGTCTATTCAAGAAGGCATTGCCGAACTTGGACAGGGGACGAAATTGCTTCGTTGGATCCACGACTAAAGCGTTGCCAGGGATCATGCCTTCCTTATCGTCGTACATGACGGCAATGAATCGGTCGGTTGTCGGTTCGGGACCGATACGTATCCCGGGAAAGTCCCTTTCGAGCAGATATTTGATGAACGTCGTTTTACCTGTTGAATACTGACCAACGAGCAAAATCATCGGTTTCGCATCGAAGTCCGAATCGGCCAATTGGGGCGAGTGGAAGTCGTGGAACTGATACTGCTGTTCTAGCGGCAACAGTTTCTGTTTGTAAATATTCTTGAGGCCGTCCGTTACACTCTCGTACACCTCGGTCTTGGCAGATTCTTTAGTTAACCAGCTAAACATTTTGTATGTCGGATTTAGTTTTGCTTCGACACTAAAATAACATCTAACTTGTACTAGAATCACATTAATAATATCACTTTAATTAATTATCGTGGCTGACTAATTCATTTATTGTTTCACGAGATTATTCATTAATAAATAATGTAATAGATTTCTGGAATATGTGTGCAACGTCAGAATAGAAGTGAACACGCAGACAACACGCCCCTCTCGCACGTTTACCAACGCTTAGACATTAAATGTATCAACAAACCATTAAATTTAAATCGACAACAAATTGTGACGAGCTTAAAATCAATTATACGGCATCCGATAAAGGATCAAAATGTGCATGTAATTGAATGGGAATAAAGGGATCGGACTGAAGCGTGGAAAGGAAATTAGAATTTCATTGATGGATTTCAATTGAACGTGCGCCTTAGCGCTATTCAATTCGCGTTTATTTGCATTTTTATTTAAATCATCGTTTTATTAATTAATTTCAATTGAATTAAAACTTTTTTTTTGCAAATACGGTTCCCATTTTTCCGCATCTTCTCGCCGAAATACGAAAGCATTCTTCTGCTACTGATTGACCTATTTGAATGCTTTCATGTATCAGGACAATGTGTCATTAACAATAGTTTTTCTTTTATCGTATCGGTTCTGGAAGCTGCAAATTAATCAACGTTAATAAATAACTGATGGTCTATTTAAAGGCTTTAAATAGGCAAGTCAAATGCATTGAGTTTGACGAAAGTTTGTCAACTGCACGCCAAAAGTTGCATAATAATCAATTTTAGCAAATTTCATTATTGTTAAATATATTTTTAGTGCAATTCCAATTGGAAGGAGAGATCGATTTAGGACAGAATCTTTATAATTTTATTAATTTCATTAACATGTTCATAAAAATGTTTGTTGCCGGTCCTCTAAATAATATTAAAACGCAATTTGCAATCGTTTTCGCGAAAAATCAATTCAAAGTTTCAAGATATTTCATCTATTCATGCACATGACGTCACAGTTGTGCAGTGGCGTGCACTAGGGTTTGTGCGATCGCTTATTAACTGCAAAATATCCCTATCTTTGCGTCTCGTCTTTTTTCAATGACCTTTTAATTATATTTTATCATTATCCTATATTAATTACATATTGCGAAGAATTTGGGCGAAAATGTTTGCGTAGTTGTTAGTTTGCGTGTTAGAAATGAAATGGGGGAAAATGGCGATCGGTTAAATATTAATTTAATTTATTTCCATTAAAATACAATAATAGGTATTTCGTTTATTTATTCATTTAATTAATTAATCGAAAAATAACGACCGCTACTTCATTTATTCTTATTCTTTTAGTAGTTTCCTCGTTTTTCATCCTTCGAGAAATTGACACCTTTGTTAATGAAGAAGGCATAAGCGCTAGCTATTGTCAGTGGTTTTTGATTGCGGAACAACGATTATTAACTATCGCCGTTCCGATTCATCATTCATAATATACAGGGCGTTGAGAGAAATGTGCCACGAACTTTCAGGGATAATAACATGGCCCAAGATAAGCGGAAAAGTCCTAATGAACATGGGTTCGGAAATGGAAGATTTCGGAGATGCAAAACATTTATATTTCGTACAATTTATGTACAAATAATGCAAACTATGAACAAAAAAAAAATGAAAGGAACAATAACTCAAATAAGGGCACTCTCCCTCCACTTCACGGCAGCCACGATCTGTTTTTGCCGCAAGGGCACCCTCGAACTCTTTCGAAGAATCAAGGGACAATCGAGCATTGATTTTAATTCGATGGGCTTCTTTGATCTCTATTCGTTGCTTCTTGTTCGTCAAGGTCGTTTACAGGTGCAGCATTAAACTTAACTTTTGGAATTTCCCCATACAAAAGACATCTAGAGTGTTTGAATCTGGCGATATTGCAAATTACGATGCAAATACCCTCTTCGTATAGTCATCGCCCTTTAAAATGTTTGTGTAAATATTCCATAAGAACGCGAACTAAAGGAATCATGGCGATTGGGATCAGTTTCAACGTGAAGACGTAGCATCTCCCATCAGCCGCGACCATAGATGCAATGCCCGAGTGGCCAATTTTGAATCGGAGCGAAAGTGCAAGGAGATAATTCGCGAAATTGACACGAAGGTGCGAGTCTAGCGAGTGAAAATGAAGAGACAAACGAGGACGAGTTACAAGACGGAAGAATCCGTGCCCGTGCTCATTAAGCACTGTTCTCCTCATCGTGCGCCGCGTTACCGGCCCTTCAAGGTTGCGGCACCCTTTCCTTCGACACCCCTCCCCCGTACATGTAGTTCAATAATACTAATTGAGAGGAACGTGATTTTCCGTAGCAATAGATCGTTGTTTTAACTCTCCCGTCCGCTGCCCGTCTAATTGCCCTCGGACGTTTTGTCGTGGTCGGCGACCAGGTACAAGAACTGAAAGGCGACGGCCAGGAGCGAGATGCCCAGCAGGTCGCCCATCGACGTCAGGTAGGGTATCGCGGAATTGTCCGGATCGATCTTCTTCTTCCACATCCAGTGGATCATGATGTGGGCCGTGTAGAGCAGCACGGCGACCTGCATCAGCGCGGCCAGCAGGTAGACGATGATGAACAGCGAGCTCAGCTGCGTCTCGCCGCCCTTCATGTACTCGATCGTGTAGACGAAGACGAGGTGGCCCGGCACGACCATCGCCATCAGGACGCGCGTGGTGCGCGCGTGCATGCTCTTGCCGCAGAAGCCGGCGACGGGCGATATGAATATCACGTTCTCCTCGTCGCTCGCCTCCGACGACAGTACGCCCAGTTCCGCCTCCTTGTGCAGCGCCGTCGAGATCCGGCTCGCCTGCACCGCGACCAGGTTGCCGCCGACGCCGTTTATCACCGGCTGGAACACGGCGATGCCCTCGAAGCGCGAGACCATGAAGTCCAGTATCAGGCCGCCCATCGAGCTGATCAGCATCGCGCCCATCACCGGCGTCCAGCCGTTGTAGAGGACGTCGCGCGTGTGCTCGTTCTTCTTCGCTATCCAGATCCACAGCGGTATTATCAGCACGTAGCCGGCGATGATCAACGGCGCCAGCCAGTCGTGGGCACCTGCATCACACGCGATTCAGTCGATTTCGGACGGTTCGCCAGCGACGGCCTCGACAAGTTACCGATCGACTCGTACAGCACGGTGGAGACCCACGAGAGCAGCGTCAGCGACGTGATGTCGCCGAGGCTGGCCGCGATCGGGGTGGCCACGTTGTCGGGATTGATGTGGCAGTATCTGGAGAGGATGATGACGCCGGCCGTGATCAGGCCCAGCACGAGGCTGGCTATCGACACGGTGACCAAGCTGCTGGCGCAGAGGAGATACGCGTGGTCGAGTTCGACTTCGTTGCTCTTGATGCCGCCCATGACGACGGCGACGACCGAGCCCAGGAAGCCCACGACGATCGCCTGACACTGGAAACGAGCGACGGTTTAATCGACCGCGCGGACGCCCCGGAGTTGGTAGCGGACTGACCTGTATGAGCGTCAGATTGCCGACGATCATGCCGAACTTCTGCTTGGCCGTGTCCATGTGGCCCAGATTCGCTTGCGTGGCGAGCCGCGAGGCCAGCGTCATCTCCAGGTTGCCCTTCAGCCCGAGCAGCGCCGGCACCAGGATGACCAGTTCGGTGATCTCCTCGAAGACGGGCCAGTGCTGCGCGTGAATGGCGATAGAGCGATGGATCGAGTTCGGGGACGTCGCGGCGGGCGATTACCTGAATCTTGTCGAAGACGAGGCCGGCGAACACCATTCCGAGGCCGGCTATCAGGAACGGTATGAACACCTGGATCGCGATCGACAGGTAGGTCTCGCGCGTCTGGTCGGTCGCATCGGCGAGCACTTTCGCCTCGACGACCACGTCGGGCAGGATGCCGTTGTCGGTCTCGGACGGCGGCGGCGGCGGCGGCGGCGGAGGCGGCGGCGGCGGCGCTGCAAGCGTCAACTCCATGTTCACCACTTGATCTTCCAAGGCACTGCATGGACCGTCCTCCGGCTTTGGCGCGTTCTCGTCATTGAGGCTGCACATGGCGACAGGTCCATTATTCTCCCTACTGCACAGGACAGATTTTTTTGGCATTCGCTCGTGGGAAATATGTTCGGCGCGGCGCGAGGATGGTCGCAATTGGAAACATTTCAATCAACGAACGCCAAGAGGCCGCTGCCGTTTCCAGTTTTAGGTAAACATTTAGAGGAACAAACGGCGGATCAAGAGGCAATTTCGTCTTTGGATAATGCTACGACTTTACGTGTAAGTGGTGTAATAATAATCGCGTTCATCAATTGGCACGAAGGAAATAAATAATTTATAATTAAATCCCTGTATTACATAACGTTATAATAATTATATGGAATAATCCTTTGAGTACAATTTCGCAATATTCTTTTCGGAAGTTGCTGCGATTGTTCGCAAGGTACGTATTACGTCGGTGCCTAATTATCCGCCGTTTCTGAGTTATTTTTTAGGCAGTTCGCAGCACGAAAATTTATCGTAAACACACTCAACATTTCAATTACAAGCGCCAATTTACTTGCTAGATGATCGCCAATTCCATGTACTTTTGTGCATTTTACCAGTTTCTCGACGAACTATATGGCGATCTATGCGAATATTTTGATTACTTGCAAATGTTTAACTCTTTTGCACACGTGGAATTGGTCTATTAGCAAGCAAGTAGGAGGCTGCAATTGAAATCAATGATAATTTGGACCTTTATTAATAAGTTATTGGTGTTTATCGAACTTGCGAAAAAGTTGCCGAATTCTCATCGATGCCCTCGAATATCATTAACATAAATTTGGAATTTATAAGAAGAACTAATTAAACCGCCGGAAGCGATTAATTAAAGAACTTGGATTTAATTTGAATAACCGTTACTTTAGTAATGTGAAAATAAGTTTTCGTAACGCTCACTTCCACCAAGTGGCCACTTAATGGGGACCGTCGATGTTTAGTACGTTTATTGGCAATTTACATGAAACGGCGTCCCAAAAAAAGGAACGATTTTAACCAGGGAACTGTAACTGTACATTAAAAAAACTGGTTTCCCCTTCGGTTACTTTAAGCGCGAAAAAAATAAACCGATGAAAATCGTGCATGCGAACGATTAAACATGAGCTTAGAGGAGAATTTGAACTAAATGCGGATCGCGGATTTTCTAACTAATCATTTGCATCTTAAAGTCAATTTGCGAAAATCTACGAGCACGTGCTCGTAATCTTTTCAATGTCCACACAGCGTGTTGTGTAATGTTAAGGAATATAGGTCATTTGAAGTACTTGAATGAAGTACGTGCACACGATTATTCGTTTAATTCGCTTATTAGGATTAAAGTACGTTCATTTTGCCATTTATTGCACGTTCAATAAGAGGCTGGGGAATTTTTGTCTTTTGAACAAGAAAATCGATAAACGTGCGAAATACTTCGGAAATATTGCCGGCATTAAGTCGATGCAACATAAATTTGGATGTTGCAGTAGAGTTTAAAAGTCGATTAGGAATCCGCTGATGGCGATATTTCGATGAGAATTGTAATGATTGTATGGATGAACGATTCCTTTTGCAGACATCCAATCAAGTTTGAATAGATTTTAAATTAAATTGCGGTTTAAATCCACAAATAAATCAAATCGTCAATTTGAAAACCTTGAAAACATTCATTAACGTCTCGTCAATTGAATTCTTGATGAAAAGCGGTTTCATCCCAAATCCGAGTACAATGAGAGCGATTTATTTGATTTAAACGTGACAAATGCAAACGAATTTTGAAATGGCACAATAACGTCACGCGGGGGTCAATGTTAAATGCTTGACAGTGAACAATGAAAGATTTGCCGAAAGGGAGGAAAAAATCGTTTCGATTCAATTAGGAGGCACGTTAACGTGCATCGCTACGACTAACATTAAATACGAACCGTGAATGTTACATTCGTGCTGATGGTGGTTAATTATTATTGAACAATGCGAATTCTTCGATTTGTACAATATCATAATTCGCAAGTTACGATGTCGAATATTTGCGTGCAATATTGAAAGAACTCTTATTTGAAATCGGCTTAACAGCCCACGTATCACTCTCAACGGCTACATCGCGCGAACTACTTTCCATCGATCAATGTTGGCTGGTAACGTCGCGACGTCGGTTCCGTTAGAACTTCTGCAACTTTTTTGGCGGCAAAAGATAAAATATCGTCTTACATCACGTTAGCCTTGCTCATTTATTGCTCAGGTTTTTTTCGCTCATTGAAGATAATTGCAAATTTCCTGTTGAAACTGAAGATTACTCGCGCCGCATTCGATAGACGTACAGAATATTGCTCGACGGATAATTAATGATCGAGATTTCCGAATTCGGGCATTCGAAAATTGAAATGAAGAAATACAATTAAAACGACTCTCGTGCGAACTTTAAAAAGGAGCATCTTCGCTGTGCACACATAAGAGAACTTACATCGTAATCATCTGCAGACCTTTTTATTTTTCGCCGAATTACTTAACATACTGTCCCAGTTACAAATCATTGTCTATTCCGGCTTCATTCGTTTGCGGATTACGAACGATTAATTAAACATTTTTCTTTTTTTTTTTCGTTTCCACGGAGACGTAAACGCAACTTCGAAGCCGACTAACGAAGGGCACTTAATTAATCACGCGAACTTGTGTTCGATTCGAATGAAAGCAGAAAATCTGTAAGAATTCGTTAGTGTTCTTATTCTCCGATGCTTTGCTTCAAACTGCTTGTGCAATTGTCCGGCAATAGCCAGTAGCTATTATCGTCATTATACTATTACGCCCTCGTATACCATCATTTAAACACGAAAAAAAAAAAAGGTTTATAAATTCAGAACGGGAGCCTTGAGCTACCGTCCGCCGTTTTTCAATTGGGTTTAATACACCTGTACTTTTCCTTCCGGGTCATCATTCTACGTCAATCACGATTAACTCACTGCGCTAATGTCGAAATGATCGAATTCGTTCGTATTTTGAATGATCGGTTTGAAACGCGAGACAAATTCGAAAAAATAAAATAATAATGCGAATCTAACGTAACAATACGTACCCATCATCCATATTCATCTAACGATCACTGCGGCAGCATTGTTTCGAAATTTGTCACAGAATATAACTTGGATTTAATAATAATTATAATCGCCAAATGGATGATTATTATTATGTAAAACTTGTAATGACTTCGTCCCGTGATGGTGCGCCTTTTAAAGGCAAAAAAAGTTTAAATTTTCTTAAATAATTTAATATAATTTCCAAAGTGATATAACGACGATTTACGTAATGGCTATTATTCTTTTTCTTTTTCAAATGCCCGGAAAAACGAACGGTCTCGCTCGCTCGTTCGAGTGCGAGTAATCATTAATTTGCGACATTTAAATAGAAGTTGATAAAAGTGAGCTATTGCTATTGAATTGAACGAAAGGAAATTCGGTATCGTGTTGCTCTGATAAAGTATAATCCGAATGCAACCGGTGGTATATATGCAATTCGACGATCTATTCTTTGCTAATTGGTTCCTCGAAAGATAAAAAGTAGCTCGTATTCGGTGGGAAATAATTGCTTCCCGTGTCATCGCAATGAAATACGATACAAATTCCGTTTATCAATTTATTTCAATAGTTTAGTATTTTTTTCCGACATAAAAAATAGCACCTTTGAGGAATGGCGGAACAATTACCCCATATCCAAATCTAAACGTGTGTAAATATGCTATTCAACTTCTTTGGTATTTATATACACTGGCTTTAGAAGATGTAATTTTAACTATATAACTAATAATATAATAATCAACATATAATTATATACATTATGGCCGCAACGGAAAATAATGTAAAACAACGTCGAACGCCAATTTCTCGATTAAACGCGTACACATTACATTAAGCAATCAAAGTAAATTATCTCGTAAAATTCAAACATATATTATATAACAATTGTTCATCATTCAATCGCCAACATCGGAATCCCTATCGCCGATCAGGTAGAGAAACTGAAAGGCGACGCCCAGCAGGAACGTGCCCAGTAGATCGCCGATTGCCGTTAGATAAGGTATCGCGGAATTGTCGGGGTCCACGCCCGTCTTCCACATGTACAAAATCATGATGTGAGCGATGTACAACAGTAGAAACACTTGCAGCAATGCGATGCTAATGTAAACCAGCATGAACACGACCGTGAAGGACGTGTGGCCGGCTTGTAAGTAGCTGATCGTGTAGGAAAATATCAGGTGTCCCGGCACGACCATCAGCAGCAGCATTCTGGCCGTGCCGGCGTGATTCGTCTCGTTGTCGTCGCAAAACGCGGCGCACGGACTCAGGCACATTTTCGATCCGGCCGGCAACCGGCCGATGCTCGCTCTCGAGTGTAACTCCGTCGAGATCCGGCTCGCCTGCACCGCGACCAGGTTGCCGCCGATGCCGTTGACGACCAGCTGGAAGACGGCGACGCCCTTGTATTGCGACACGGTGTAGTCCAATATCAGGCCGCCGACGCTGCTTATCAACATCGCCACTATTACGGGCGACCATCCGGTGTTCAACACTTGCCTGCTGTACTCGTTCTGGCTGGCCAGGTATCCCCAAATTGGCAAGCACAGTACGGCAATTGTTATGATTAAGTAAGGCAACCACGGAAGATTATGCAGATTGCGGTAAAGTACGGATGCTATCCACGATAAGCAGGCGAGCGTCGTGAGATCGCCCAAACTTGCGGCTATTGGCGTCGCCACGTTATCGGGATTGATATGGAAGTGTCGCGAAAATAAGATCACTCCCACCATGACTAATCCCAGAACGAAACTCGCCACGAATGCCGTGCCGACGCTGCTCGCGCACAAGAGGAGCGTGTGTTGCAAATTCAAGTTGCCCTTTGGCACCCAGCCAAATATGACTGCAGCCATCGATGCCAGGAAACCGACGACGATCGCCTGACAGGTGATCAATGCCAAATTGCCGATGATCAAGCTAATTTGCTGCTGCTTGTTGTTCAGGTGGCCTAGATTGGCGTGCGTCGATAAGCGGGAGGCGAGGGTCATTTCCAAGTTGCCCTTCAGTCCTAGAAGGGCCGGCACCAGGACGTAAACTTCCGACACCTCGCGGTAGACCGGCCAATGTTGCACGACGTCTAATAGTAGGCTCGCGGCGACCATTCCAAATCCGGCCATAAGGAACGGTATGAACATTTGTACGGATGTCACCCATATAGACTCGACACTCGTCGATGATGCATCCGCATTGTTCAGGCTCGTGGCATTGCTGAATAGCAAAGCGTCTGTGTCATTCGATGAAATGTCGATATCGTCCTACGAGTACGTTTAAATGACAGAACACAACGATCGTGCCAATTGTTAGCGAGTGACCTAAGACTTACGTGTTCTGCATGTGTCGTACACATGCCTAATTGTTCATTTGAATACTGCTTATAATACTTTGAAATTTTCCGTAATTTTATGCTTTCTTCTAAGTGGTCCTCTAAATTCATATTGACTCTTCTTCCTAAAACATGATTGTTTGCATAAATGATAATATTTACGTTCGGCGTGCACTTGTTAAATGAAAATATTCTTAACCTGCTCGTCATTGTCGTATAATATGCGAATACTGCATGTTAATAACATGTAACATTAATTACGTGTCCACGTACATTTATCGCATGTAATCTTTACCAAAACGTCGACAATTTAAATAATATCTCGTAGGAATGTGTGCGAAGCCGCAACGAAGGTCGCGAACGTCACCAGACACTCGCGGCAACTAATCACGCTCAAATCGCTTTAGGCAACCGACAATGCGCGTCAAAGTACGTTTGCAATTAACATTTGCATACGCGCTTTTGTTGCTAATTAATTTCCTCTGCTCCCAGTCGAATGTGATTTATGTGCTCCGTAAGTTTTCAGCGAGTTAATTATCCACTATCTACGCGATTTATACGATTATTCAATTTAGATTTTCTACCACTCATCATTACGGCGAAGAGAATTATTTTGCGACGCTGATCGTATTCAATGTACCGTTTTTCTTTTTCACTTTTTGAATTTGACACTGGCGACGATAATATTATCGAAGAAGCTGTATACGAATCGCGATTACCGATAACAATTGCAGATCGTATTTCGAGCAGCGTGCGCTGTAATCCGACAGATTCTGCCAATTACTAAAAAACAATCGCATTAATTGTGTTCGCATTCGTGAATGAAAGCAAGTGTTGCAATTAAAACTATATTCGTCCAGGTAATTATTATTGGCGATCACATCGATTGCGCTATTTGATTCACATAAATCCAATGTAATTAAAGAGTTTTCAGATTTCGAATAAAGCTTTTTTGATTATAGACACTCCCGGCAGGTGTCGCTCGCGAGTTCGGTGTGCTATTTCGTAAAGTCGTTTTAAAATAGAATAGAATTTCTCTGTGCTAATAATATAATTTCTATTTCAGCATACCACGTTATAGCCGCACATGTACGATTGATTAAAACATGGACACGCGGCCTCTCGTCAAATACTACCTTAAGTTTGTAGAAATCTTCGACGAGGCGAAAGTCGAGGCATTTAAACGGTTGGACACCGATTCAGCACGCGTCCATTACGTCTACAACGCGTTATGCGGCGAACCGATTAGCCTAATCCAAACGAACAAGTCCTACGACGAAGCGGTTAATTATAAACTAGCTGGCAACAAGCAGTATGCGAAGAAATTATTCAAGGAAGCCATCGATTTGTACCTCAAAGGGGCGCTGATCTGTCCGCAAGACGGTGAGTTAAGTTAAGAAGCGATAAGTTATTCTTGCCATTGCATGACGTAACGGTACTTTCTTATGTTGTACTCATAAACTGCGATAAATGTGTTTTAGATCCACGCGGCGCCGAGCTATATTCACATCTGGCGGCAAACTTGAGCGCCGCTTACTTCGAAATTGGCGAGTACGAAAAGTCGTACGAAGAGATCGAGCACATTAAGAAGGATCTCGGTGCGTATCCGAGGCACCTTTTGTACAAACTGCACGTGCGGCAAGCGAAATGCGTGCGTTTAATGAGACGCCCGTTGGCGGAGATTCTAGAGTGCTACGAGGAGGCTCGCAATCTGTTGGCCGTCAGTAACCTGCCCGCAAACGAACGGAAGGTTTGCGAGGATGCGATAAACGATGGGATCGAGGACGCCGAACGGAACGTAATCGCTGCGGCGGTTTCGGAACATGTCGAGACGCGAGCGAACGATTACCTGGGGACGTTCGAATCCAACCGTAAATATCCATCGCTATCGCATAAAATCACCGTCGATCGGGACGACACGCAGGGGCGCTACGTTAAAGCCGTTGCCGCAATAAAGCCCGGCGAATTACTGGCTTGGGAACGGCCGTACACGTCGTGCATCACGAAACGCTGCTCGAAGACGCACTGCCACCACTGCAAGCGCCGATGCGTCGTAATCATACCGTGCCGCAATTGCTGCACCGTCGTATTCTGTTCGACCTCTTGCACGAACTCGTCCGTCGCGTATCACACGTTCGAGTGCAAGATATTGGAGACGATGTACGGACTGGAGGTGTCGCTGAACAATCACCTTGCGCTGCGGGCGATCACGAGGAATTCGCTCAGTTACCTGCTCAGCGGCGACTATTTGGATAGGGAACGGCAGAACGCGGAGGACACCCAGGAGAGCGCCGACTACGTGCCGATATACGAACTGTGCAATCACGCAGCGGAAATGGACGCGCAAAGCTACATGGACCTATCGTTCGCAGCGGTTCTAATTTTGCGTTTGCTGAAGCAGACGGACTACTTCGGTGGCGCAACCGAAGGCGGAACGTTGACGGACGACGAATGCTACATTGGGTCGCTGCTGATAAGACACTTGTTGAGTTTTCAGTTCAACGCGCACGAGGTGGCCGAAATAGTTTATCTGGGCGACGCGGTCGGCGGCGGCGGCGGCGGCCCGCTGGGCGAATCGTTTACATCGACAGGCATCGGCGGCGCAGTTTACGGCACCTCGTCGCTGTTCAATCATTCCTGCGCGCCGTCCGTTGCACGGTATGTCACGCGATGCGTTTTATTTATTCGAAAAATAAGACACGTGACACGTTTTGCTTCAGGTACAATTTGGGCGACATCCTCGTATTGAGAGCAATCAAGCCAATCGGAGAGGGCGACATCGTCTTCGACAATTACGGCCCGATGTACAGCTCCATGAATCTGAACGATAGACAAACGACTTTGAAGGATAAATATCTGTTCGAGTGCAAGTGCATCGCTTGCACTGACAACTATCCGCTGTTCGAGGAAATGGACGCGGAGAACATGAAACTCTATTGCACATTTTGCAAAAGCGGCATTCCGCTGACGAAGAGCACAAAGTCCCCGAACGTGACTTGTACGCGGTGCGGCAAGGAAAATGTGATATTGAGTCAACTATTAAGTATGAGTGTAAGTGTTATTATTATTGTCATTATTATCTGCCTACGTATGTTATGAACGATTTGTGGCAAAACGTTATCAAGCAGTAACATTTGCGGTTTCGATATTTTGATACTAATTGAATTATTTGTAGCACGCGGAAGTGCTATGTAAAAAGGCCGATGGATTCTTCGCCGAGAAGAATTACGAAGAGGCGCTGATTACGTATGGACAAGCGGTCACCGTTTTACTGAAGCACCTCGAGCCGCCGCATCCGGACATACTCCAACTTCAGCAAAAAATGAGAAACTCTATGGTTCATATACAGAGTCTTGTCCACTAATGTTCCTCATTTTGATAGAATTTTTACCACGTTTATACTCCATTTTCAGAAGAGAAGTATTGTTCACATGAATACGCTTATTTTGTTCTTGTATTGTTACTCGTTAGCCTTAATTATACGTTACATAATGTTACTTGCAGTTTGGTCGTCGGTTAAGTTCTCTTTCAGTTTCGATTATACAACAGAAACTTGATCTATAGCGGACTCAGCCGACAACTCAACACCAAATATTACCATTTCGATCATTATCGTCTCACATTAATCGTTATTGTTAACATTTAGTTTATGATAAGTCCTTTTATATTATGATGTTCATTTATTTATCAAAGGTTACTCATTCATTTTGATTTATAATACGTTCAGTAAAAATATAATTATTTTTTGAAATAATTCATTCATTAAATCTCTCCCATCTGATTTTCCTTTCTTACCTCGAATTATCAATCTCTAAATGCGGCGTAAATATTTTTGTAACAATGTATGAAGTTCTCATTCTCAAGACTTAAATTTGAATATGATCCCCGGTGGTTAGTACGTCTTACCCTCTTAATGCCGTATATCTGTGTCCGTCATTGAAATATATTTAAAACGGTTAACAACAAATTAACAAAAAAGAAATATACGAGTGTCACCTTATTCATTTTAATGGCAACAATTTTCTTCGAAACCTATCAGTTTCCATAATTCATAAACAATTACCATTTTTCTTCATGTTCCCATTGCAGTCCTTTCGATTTACCTACTGATATATGAACTTTTCTTCTTATTTTCGTGCAGTTTTCGATGTTTTCCAGTGCTCCTAATCGATTCTGATTGAAATCAGCGCGATTTAGAAAAAGTCGATTTTTGCCGTTTTTTTTGCAAAAAAAGCAAGACTAACCCCTTTGGATTTTTCTCATTTTCCGCATATTTCTTCATCTCCCCGAATTGGCTGAAACTCGCACCGCTTGTAGCGACAGATGAAATTTAATTCGTGCCAGAATTAGGGCCCAATCGTTCGAACGGTTTCGCATTTTTTCGCACTATTAATCTCTTAAATTGGCATAAATCATTTCCTTCACAATTCGCTCTTTTTTCATCGTTAGTAAGAATTTTTCAAATTTGAACAACAGAACGTAATTTTTCCCTCCAAAGCTGACGATATGGTAGAGAATCTGCAAGCTGGTGTCGCAACTGTTCAACCCCTAGTTCAGAGAGGGCGCAGGCTACAAACGTTCAAAATAAAACTCAATTAACATAAATTAAAGCATTTATTAACTAAATTATACTAATTACTTAATATAATCACTATAATTAAAGTGTACATCACTGAACTTATTATAATTATGCACTATAACAAAAATTCACTCTTGGATCCTCTTAAATCGTAGAACAGTTTAAGTTGCAATTTCTTCTGTTAAAGGAATAGGCCTGGCCAATTCTCGCAATAATTCAACTTAATGTAAGCAGCAGATTCCAACTGTGTAGCTAAAATTGTAATTAGATGCATGTTGAATGAAATAATTAAAATTAAAGTATGAAGAAAAAAGGGCAAATTTAGTTGCGTATGCAGCCAACATTGCGCAACAACTTACATGTTGCCTATAACCAAGCGCCAATGTTAAAAAATTGCCTTTGTTTTAGGTAGTTGAAAGAGTTTCTGAGAAGATTGATTCCCATTTGGGAGAACATGATAATAAATCGATGCTGCTTACAATATTAAAAGCATTTTATTTACAACATTTCACATAAGAATAACTGACTAACTTGCAACTGAACACCAAGAAGTTACTCCTGATGGGCGAAGCGCAAGAACTAAGACGCTTAACAAAGAGAAACAGCAAATAAAATGACCTAAGAATATATATAACATGTACAGCGACATTGTTGTATTCTAGGCGGTTTATTTCAGATAAAATTCAATTTAATTCACAAACTTATAATTATTTGTCCATATTTCCCTCACTTTTGCGACGTTCTTCATCGACTTTCGCGCAGTTTGCGGTGTTTTTAACTTGTTCTAATCGTTCCTCATTCAAGTCGATTTAGAAAAAGTGGATTTTCGCCGTTTTTGCTAAAAAAGCAAGACTAACCCCTTCGAATTTTTCTCATTTTCCGTATATTTCTTCATCTCCCCAAATTGCCTGTAACTCGCATCGTTTGTAGGGACAGATGAAAGCTAATTCGTGTGCAAATTATAGCCCAATCGGTACAGCGGTTTAAAAGTTATCGCACTTTAAAACTCTTAAATTCGCATAACTTTTTGGCTTATATTGCGCTTTTTCTTTTAGTTTTTCATCGATTTTCGCGCAGTTTTCGCTGTTTCTCACTTGTTCTAATCGTTCCTCATTCAATTCCGGGTGAAAGTCGAAATGAACGAAATTTAAAAAAATGTTTTGCTATGCGAAGGTCCATTTTACGGGTCGGAAATAGAGGTGATTTCCTGCGAAATGGCAAAAAATTGGCAGAGGGGTTGAAAATATAACGAAGACAATGGTTATAAATTACGCAATTCTCAATAAAATATATTAATAAAAAGCCGCAGGAAATTACTGCTCAGCCTAATAAATGACAAAAGCAAATTATATAAAAGTCTTTCACTTTTAGTTTAATATGATTGGATGGGAACGAAACTACCCCACGAAGGTAGATGGTGATTTGAATAAAATAAAATTATCAATTGACTTAAAATTTTATTGAAGTCAAATATTATAAATTACATACTCTTTACTACACCACTTATGATAAAATTTTACATTACACAAGGTCAGACTTCATCTCAGAAATGAAAAGAAGGAAAAGAAGGAAAAAAAATACAACAATTAAATGAAATTACACGCGGATGCTTATTTCCCCAGATAATAATAATATTTCATAGAAAAATTGAGCTAAATTTTCCTGAATTTATTTTTAATTTCATTTTCATCATAATTTTTAGAACTATTTACGCGATAATTGTGATTTTGGTCATCATATTCAATTTTTTTTTATGCAGAAAAATATTTACCATTTGCGATAAATCTTATTTTTTGAAGATTTTCTCTCTTATTTTTTGGTTAATTTATTCACTTTTACTCTTTTTTTTTTTTTGGTAAAGGCACTGTTAAAAATTCTCACGGTCTATGTTGCATCAAGAAAAACTAAATGCAGTATTTGAATACAAATTACACATTTACGGCAGTCTTATATCACAAATTGGCAGTATATCCTACATAGACTATTCATAATGTATATTCAAATTGCGTTTATGAATACAGGTAATCAAATTACGTCGATAATTTGTTACTGATCGATACTTTCATTTTTTCAAATCATCTTACACGCGTCTGTTAAAAATAATAATAAAGACGAAAGTAAAATGAAACGATTCGTTCGAATTTTGGCAGTGCGAAGTGGTTGCAAGTAAATTAAGATTTAAATTACATGATACATGATAGAAATGAAATGAACAAAATTGAATGGATCATCTTATAATCTAACTTTGCTAGAAATCAAATTGTTCTTGTAATTTTATTTAATTAAATCTCGATTAATACTTTCCATAATAATAATAATATATATGTAAAAAAACACAATTTCATTGAAAACATAACGTTTGTACCAGAACCTTTCAATTTCCAAACATCTTTTTATAAAAATTAAATAACAATAATCGCAACAAAATTACAAGTCCAGTTCGAATTAGAGATTAAACTAAGTCGTTTACATTGAATCAATTACCTATTTGGAAAAAGAAAATAAAATAATATACAATTTAAGAGAAATAATTATGACTATGAGATCATGATACTTCTATTTAGCTAATTAATAGTTAAATTATTAATTAACTTTTTTTACGCCTTTATGTACACCTAACTGTGTTTCTTTGCTGTTCTCTTTTCGTATATCTACATGAATTTTCTTACATATCACTCAAAATAGTGTTAATTTGTTGTTTTTTTTTACATAATGTTTGTTTTCATTTTTAAATAACAAGCAACATAAAAATTTACAATTGTACATCTGTTACAAGTGGCAGTGGTGTCTTATGTACAAGATGTTAAAAATTTGGCGCTCGCATTATGAAAATGATCGTCAGCGTTCTTTTTTTGGTGGAGAAATAATCGATCCAACTTCCGATTGGCGAGCGTCCACTCTCTCAACATCTCATACAAACTTCTTATCGATTAAAAATTACACACTATGATTATCTTAATACAAAATAAAAATAAAATCGAATTGTTACAGTATATAAAATAACCACATTGTATGTAATTGTATATGTATCTATATACGTACGTATTGTATTATGTACATGCATGTACTAATTAAGGGATACGATACACGTCTGCGGATGTATTTACAGCTGGATGAAGAATAAAGTTATCGTAAACGTCCATCAATTCTTCCATGCTATATTCTTCTAAGCATACGAAACCCTCTAAATTTGGCGACTGCTTCCTCGCGCAGTCCATGCAATGGACAACGTGACGTTTCTCTTGTTCTCTTATAAATAAGATGTTAAACACTTCGATCTACAATAAAAAAGTTAACATTAAAACGGCATCGATGATGAAAACGAAGCGTTTCGATAACTCACTTCACATTGTCCGCAATAATGTGACGCTTCATTTTTGCCTCTTCCGTGGAACTTGACCTCGACGCCCTTATGCCTGACAAACTCGAGTATCATCGAACATTGTCTCAACGTTCTCAATAAACATTTCCTAAAACCGCAAATTAATAATCTGTGCGAACGTTTAAAATATTCAAATACGTACTTTACATGCGCAAATAACTTCGTATCGGACACTTTTATATTCCTAGCCAAGTTCCACGATAAATGAAGCATTGGCACAATGGACTTGAAACTTTGCAATTTGTTCCATTCGTAACGTTCTATTGCTAATTGATATTGACGTGCCGTTAACGGTCCAACGTTCCAAGCAATGTTATTACACCAGCCAACGGCTTGTACCCAATGGACGCAGCCGGCGTTCACCCAAACCAAATCGCCGGGCCTTTGCAAGAATCTGTATACAGGTATATTAGCTTTATACAAATCTTCTAAAACGGGCCACCAAGACCCATGGAGGTAGTTAATCTGATTCTTTTCGCATAGGGCGCAAATCGCCCCCCAATATGCGTCGGGCACCGCAAACCATTCGCAATCCCCAGGTCCTATATTAATATTGATTGAGCAAAAATTGTTATTTTCTTGGTGTCCAGGCGTCCTACTCCCGGGAACTTTCATGTACAATTGAACGGTGTTCATTCCCAATATTACGTGGCCAACGTGCGACAACATGTTGCCAGCAGATACGACGCGAGCGAACGCCGGCAATTTCATCAGCTCCTGTAACTGCACCTTCCACTTTCGTTCGTCGGATAAGTCTACGTTTGTACCGAACCTACAAGCAAAGCGCATTTAATCGTGAACTGCTTCCACCAAAGAGAGGATGCTACTTTAAAGTCTTCGGCGCGTTGGAATTCTTAATATGAGAAGGAGGCATCGGCATGTTCTTATTTTTCCTTTTAACGAAATTATTCGAATCCTTCGAATCGGAATCTGACAGACTGTAAGTGCTGCCGGCCACTTTGTCTCTTTCTTCCTAAAATTTAATTAACCACATTAGATTTCATTGTAAGAAAAACTTCACATTCAACTCTAATACCCTTAAGCTTTCCTTGAAACTCGAAGCTTGATATTGTGCATATCTTGCAATCGTTGTATGCGACCTATGCGATATGCACGACCAAACTTTGCGCCCTAATTGAGGGTCCCAATTCTCGTCTGAGGGTTGTTGGTATTGCGTTCGCACTTCCACGCTATGATCAGGATTAGCTTCGACCAAAGTTTTAGTGGAGAACAATCCCAAATCCAATTTCAGAGCGGAAGCCAGCCCTCTAATTACAGCGATCGGATGCTTTAAGCAAAACTCTTGTAATTGCGGACTAAACGCGTGCTTCTTGTTTTCCAAGTAAACAGACGGCGTCGGCGGTAATAGCTGTTGATGATTCAACTTATGACCTGGTGGCTCCGGCGGCGCTGGAGGTGGAGCATTGTCCGATATCAGCGAGTTACTGATCTCGCCTTTGATGCCTTCGCCCCTGCAAATGATTTCGATTGTAATTTGCAACCAAATAAAGATCGACTAAATTCCGTACTTGCACAATTCCAAGATGGCTTTCGAATCCATATTCACGTTATACTCCGTATCGGGTCTCCTGTCCGACGGCTGCAAAGTGTCGAGATCCCAGTGCAACTCGTTCTTAACGGTCAACACGCTTTCGGTCGTCGGCGACGTCGTCCGTTCTGTGCGTTCCTCTTTGACTTCCTTGTTCGCATCGACATTCGACGGAGAAAACGGTCCCGACGAAAGTGTATTATTATCGGGCTCCTCTTTAATTTCGATATCGTCCGAACCGAAGTGTTTCAACAAATCTTCGGCCAACGTTGTCGCCAGGTCCTTTTGCGATAATAAATCGTTTAAATCCTCCACGCTCACATCTAACTCCGACGAATTTCTGCTCGTCAAAGGCATCAACTCCTTGGAACAGATCGCAACCGGCGCATTTAACAACGGTTGGTGTAACTTAATCTGTTGCGTTTGATTTGGTGCAGATGCGACAGCGTTTTGGGTCGTCTGATTCGGGAACTGTGCCTGAGCATTAGCAGGTTGTCCAACACGATTAACGGTCGGCGATGAATTTACAGCGCCCGCTGCCACGGCAGCTTGTCGTTGTTGCACTCTCAACTGTTGCTGGTGTTGCTGCATCAATCGGTATTGGTGCTGCAACTGTTGCAACGTGTTCTAAAAGCGAAAATCGTTTGAATCGGCAATAATTTACATGAAAACGTGGGAGACTCACTTGTTGGGCTGGTGCCAAGTTAGCAGCGTTCTGTTGCAGCTGTTGCATGAGCTGCAATTGCTGCAGATTTAAATAAAACGCTGGCGTCGACGTCAACGGCTTCGGATCCGCAGTCTCGGGCTTGAATCGCTTGTTAGGGCCGTTGGGTGACGGATACGGCGGCGGGGGTCCTTGCGGCGTGATGCTTTGGTAATTCTTTTGATAATTTTGCGAGTTCCTCGTAGACTGTTGCGTGCCACTTTGTTGCTGCTGCCTCGAGGACATCTCCGCAGATATCGGCAAGTTCCAAGCTTCCTCAATGGACAACAACTGTCTACGACTACGGCGAGAAAGCACGTGTTAAATAACGCGGAACGAGCGCATCGATTACTTACGGGTTAGTGACACTCGGCATTGGACCGCTTGAAAGGTGCGTTTGTAAGAAATTGATCCTCTGCGTGAGATTGGGGTTCATTCCCATCGAGGGTAAGGTAGCTTTCGGCGGCTTCGTCTGTATGTAGTCTTCAGTGATAACGGGCGTCAGACCTCGTTGCGAATTTAGGTAGCATGCGTATGCGTCTCTCGCCTGTCCACAACTTTCGTACAATATGCCCAAGTTTGCCCAGGCCGCAGAATGGCATTTATCTAATTGCACGGCACAAATATATGCTTGCAGGGCGTCCATTGGTTGACTCTGCTGCTGGTAAAGTACTCTAAAAATGAAGAAACATAATCAGAAACGATTAACGAACTGAACACGAGCCAAACGTTCCGGAAACTGGCGTACGTCATTTTGATATGCGCGTACGAAGAGATCGTTTCGTGTCTTTCGAAATTCAATTCTAAATATAATTGCGATCGAAGAAGTTGCATTTTCATTCTTTGAAATTTTAATTCTCGTTAATATTTTGCTTGGGGCAAAATAAAGGTTAGAAAAAAAACAAGATTTCTTATTTTGAAACTATTTCCTTTAGTGCAGTACAATCTGACACTAATTGCCGATTGGTATCTCTGCGCGAAAAAAATTCGCAGTCAACTGTTTGAAAGTCGTTGTAATCTTTGATTTAAGTGATCAGTTTTATCTGTGTTTTATGGAATATCTTTAAATTCAACGGGAAACTTCTTCAATATCGAGTGAGTACTTATTAATCGTTTTGTAATTTCTTACTGCTTGATGGTATTTGCGCCAAAATCTCAATTATCTTAGAGAAGAAAGAGATTCTTGCTTTGCAAATAAGGAATATGGCGATTGTTAGAAAACGACTTGGTTTACCCGAATTTTTCGTGATTTTCTACCTTTGATCTGTAAATCCCCAAGACAAAATTTGCTGAAATGATTTGTGCCGATTTGTTACTCGTAGAGATCATCTGTTCCATCTGAACATCGATGAACCTGATTCATCTTGCTCAACATTGATTATGAAATCGTAAGCCACCTGACTGAAGCATCACTGTGGGACGTAAAAGCATTTGGAATGAAAGCACATGCAATACGAACAAATGATGTGATGTATTTCGAAAGCCACTGTTGGCTGTTAGTTTACATGACTCAGATGGCATTAACATATGTGATAAGCTTGTATGTCAGGAAGAGGGTCAAAATGACCCCTACGATCATGAGTTGCATTCGTCTTCTTCTCGTTATGCAGGGCGGCACCACAATGAGTTCATCGATCAGTGATTCCACGTCGAGCTCATCTGATGATATTGGTGGCCGATTATCCCGGCGATTATAGATACTTCGATGCATGTTGCTTGTCAAGGTGTTCGTGGCTTTCTACTGGAATTTATTGTGCCTACGTGGGAAAAGGAATTGATGTTAGTAATGCGATTGCAGTTCCGATCTGACGACTGAAATTAAGGTTAGGATGCTGATCGTTCAGTTCACGCGTGGCCCAAAGATTGAAATTGAATGCAATTCAACCAGAACCACAAATAAACGTATGTAATGCGAAAGAATGATCGAACGGGGCGAGAATGGCGAGGAATGATGAAATACTTACAAAGACAACGTCTTCGGAATGCGTTCGTGCTGACGAAAATTTTTGAAAAGAGTTGTTTACGGAAAATTTTTCGCGTTGTTAGTATTTGTTTCTAGCAACCGATCATGCAACTCGAAAAAACGTCGCGTTCTTTCGTAAACAATCAATCGACGCTTCGCCATGGCGATTCGACGGTAAGTAGATATTGATAAGTGCGTTGTGTCGTTTTTGGGGGCGTTTGCAAATTAATTACCCGATCGAGCACCACGTGTCCGCATTTCCCTCGGATTTTTCCACAGAGTTCCGATACGCAATGAAGGCGTCATGAACTTTCCCAATGCTGGCGTAACATCTTCCCAACAAATACAACGTTTGTCCGGATGCCGGATCGGCGCTTATCGCCTGCTGAAGAAGATGTATGGCCAACGGTATGCGCTGCAGCTTTTCGCCCAATATGTCGTAACAGTGATGCAGCCAACCTAAAACAGAGACAGATCGCAACGAGGTTATCGGCGAAAGAGTTCGCTCCATCGCGACGATTCGCGATTGGGACTTACCTAGTTGTCGATAGACGTCGGCGCGCAACGACGTACTAATCGTTTTGTCGCGTAGAAGCGCCTCATATCGCTCCTTGGCCCCCTTTATTTTCCCTTGCACTTCGAACAAGTGAGCGACGTGGAACTTGACTGTAACGAACGCGAGACGAGAATCAGTTCTAATTAGGACGGAGCGCTTTTAAACCGAACGCGTGTTTCAACGCGGATGAATCATAGTTTCGGTTTCTAGCAACTTCTTATTCGGACTACATCCGGTTCCTGCAACCTATAACTCATCTCGTTTCCTTCGCGAGACGATTAATTAATTAATCATGGCGCGATTTAAGCGTAAAAAAAAAGAAACGTTTATCCTATTTGAAAGAAAAAAGTGACTAAGATGACGGTTTTACTTCGTCTGGCAGGAGGAAATCGCGAATTAGCAGCCCGAAAGCCGGTCGACGCCACCGCCTTTCTTCCTCCTTATGGCGAGCAACTTTTGAGGCAACTTGAGTCGCATCGCAGCATTAATAACTCGTTCAAATCGCGTTTACTTACTTTGGCTCTTTGTGAACGTGCACGGATTATTGTCGTACAGGGCCAATTGATAATGTTTCAACGAGGACGCGTACTCTTGCGTTACTTTATACATAAAACCAAGGCGAAGATGCACCTCGTTAGACCTCTGAAATCCAGGATTCGTGTACAACAACTGCAGGAACGCTTTAGTTGCCCTAGAAAGGAAAAAGACGCTCTTAATATCAATCAGGCGGGATTCGAGTCGATCGGATCGTCGCAATTCGTGAACTCGAACGACGCCAAGCGATGGCATAACGTTCGGTGCAAATATCGACTTTTCTCGGCGCATTTATTACCCCACAAGTAGTTGTTTTGAAGTCATAATCGGCTTGAGTGCCGTGACGTTGTAAAAAGCCAGATGGTTGTACGTACGAAACGGACCCACGGGTTTATTAATAATAATAATACCGTGCGGCTATTGCCTTTTAACGGCACTAGGTCAGTGTTCCATTAGGCAGCAGACGAAGATAGGAGCAATTAGTTTTTATTCGTTGAAAATAAATAATTTATATACGTTAGCAAGTCGATATGTATTAATGCTTGTTTATTGTTTTCACGATTTCGCGTTATAATTGCAGTTTTCTGTTTCTTTTCGTCGAGCCGCGTCGATAGAACTGAATTGCAAAGTAAAAATGAACGAAACTGGTTTTTCCATCTCGTACATAAGCGAAGTTAACGAAAACTGGGCAAATTGCGTTAATGTCGCTTTCATTCATATCACCGTAATTAATTAATTCATTCATTCACGACAAATTTATTAATGGGTTTTTCGTACTATCGTACACATACGACCGATCGTTCCTCTTCCGTGTAAATTTATGCGCGCATTGCAACAGAGTATCCGGTGGTAGACAGCATCGGAATCAGTAAGTGTTACTTCACAAACGAAGGAAAAGACGATTTTCTTTCGACGCTCATTATTGCCATTTTAATTCCAATATATTTCCTTTTTGCTATTGGAGTTTGCTTAAATTATTCTGTTTCACACACACACACACACACGCGCGCATATATATTATTCACTTCGTTACTTATTTTACCGTTTCATTATAGAGGACAATGTCCTCGGGGTGTCTCAACCGTGTTGTTGCAACATAAACAATTTTTCTCTAAAATAAGAATTACTTCCAAGTAACGCCGAAGCGTATTAAATTATTCATAATCAGAATTTAATACCGAATGCCACAGCAGTTTCCGAACATTTTTTTATTCATTTATATACAAGGTGCGATCAATCTTTCGCCTAATTCAACGGTGCGACGCGGATGGATAAACAAATGAATCCGCGTCGATAGCGAATACAGTCCTTTGCGGCAATAAGAATTAATCGCTTTTCAATAGTTTTTATGGATTTAAACATTCTTTCGGCGAAACTACCGGGTGCGACCAAAGTTGTGTGAATTGCTTTAACATCGTGAAGCTGGATCAACAAAATTTGTTCCTTGGATCAAAAACAATAAATAAATATATATGACGATTTATTGTTGTTGATCCGGTATCAATGCAGATTCATTACTTGATCTGTTAAAGTGCGCAGAGGTAGTTTCAACGAAAAAAAAAAACTGCTAAACCAATCGAATTTTATTCACATTTAATCGATTCGCAAGACGAAGAGGGATCTTAAGCCGATGCGAAATTGGGCGTTTTCAATTGTGTTGCGTTAAGGGGCGTAGATGCCTCAAGAGCGAATTGAAAATCTGCATAACACTCGACCGAGTTTGTTGACCCATTTATTACTGTTTCGCATATAATTTTTCACGCGCGTTAATATATTCGGCGTAAAATTGTGAACAAGTTCAAGTATCCTGCGATTCGGAAATATGTTTTATTTATCGCGATAAACCCCATTTTTCGTGTCTGTTAATTATCCTTACGGCCCCTTTCGTTGTTTCCTCCTGTTTCGCATGCGGGCACTTTTTTGCCGGAGATATTAATGCGTGATCGTGACACGTGAAAACGCATTTCAGATGCAAATACTTTGTAGCGTACGTGGCGGTGAATTTAATTAGCCATAAATTAAAGATAAGCGAAGGTTTGTTAGTAAGGGCATAAGGCCATGTAAATAAGTAGTTCCTATTTCAATTAATCGGGGAGGCAATTACTCGATTTTAATTAGCAAGCACGTGACGTTAAGCGAATCCATTTTTCTTTTCTAATTCCCCATTTTCCCTTTTTTTAACTAATAAAATAGCTCAAGATGGAAGCTCGATGCGAGTTTAAGACAAGTTCGTCGAGTTCGTTTGTTGACAAGTTCGAATCGTTCCCATTGATATTAAATCTAACGTGCCAATTTGTAGGTTTGATTGATAACTTTCGCATTTGCCACGCAACTAATTTGACCTCATTCCGAAGTATTATATCGCGCACTCGCTTGCAATATTTGCATGTGCGTATGATTCGCTTGAACGTAATAACAAAACAGCAACGCCAATTGCGGCAGGTCAGGTAAAGTGCACGATCAACATTTGGGAATGGATTTCAAAACAAAACAAAAAAGAAGCGAACCGTAATAGTAAAACAACAGTTTGGCCATGTCAGGTCCGTCTCTGGTTCAGAGTGGGATAAACGTCCGCGGTCCGTCTGTAACCTTGAAACTTTTACGTCAATGAACTCTAAACTATACCTGTCCAAATATATTAATTCAACTGTAATGCCATCATCTCATTAAACAAGGCACGAAAAAAAAAAGGAAAAAAAAGAAGACGAAACACTTTGTAAAAGTTTCGTCTTCTTTTCATTACAATTCTTTTTTGCTTTTCGAGTAAACGTTCACCTGTAAGAGGTACCATCATCTGCTCTTTGAACAGCTGGTCCTTTCTTATCCATCTGTTTCCGCACGATATTTATCTTATAAATGGGAAAAAAGTGTTCTCGTCGGAGATGCGTTTCACATTAGGGCACTTTTTTTGCCCGAAGGTCCCACCACGGAAAAGGAGAAAGAACGCAACTGACACTATTGAATTTCGAGAAGAGGCTTATAATTTCGAAGAGGAAACTTTCAGGCAAAGTCGCCCGAACAATAGACGATTCGTGCAACAAAAGAAAACCAAAAACTTTCAAATTGAAGTTAGTACCAACCGAGGAAACGACAACTTTCCCTTGGTAAATGACGCCGTGCCTAATTACGTAAAAACCGATAACAACGCACTGTATATTAAACGAGAGGGGATTTCAACAGCAACAGGAAACGAACATTTAGTATTAGCAATTAATGTTTCACTGGGAGCCAAATAATCAATACTTTTAATGCAATAACGTCGGTGTAGCGGCCGTCCCCATCCAAATAAAACTTGCCATTGTTTGACATAATGCCGAATAAATAAATGATATCGAACAATAGGTTCTCTGCCGCTCTTTTTTCCCCGTAATTTTAGTGCCCTTCGGTACGGGGAAAGTGGCAGCCCAAACCGAATGCGTTCGGGTTGTCACGTAGCCACGTTGGGGCCCCTTTAACAATCCGAAGAGGGGCTTTCGGCCGAGGCGAGAGGGTTGAAACATCTGGGCGAATTGTAAAATGCAGCGCGTCTGAAATTTCCTTCCATTTTGCGCGTTTCTTATCAATAGTTTAGTATTAAAATGGTTATAAATTCGTGTAATTATGTCACAAATTCGATTATTTCTAACGGGAAAAGGCGTTCCCATTGCGCAAATAAATCGCGATAACGATAAGCTTAAAATACGTGGATGAAGTTTGCTCTTAGGTAACTTTCACTTGGCGTTTTATCTCTCAAAGGCACTTCTTTGCCATTCTTTCGACGACGATTTGTTTCATTGAAGGCATTACGCAATGCTAGTCAGCATAACAAAATATGATTCTCTCACAAGTGATTCACTATTTTTAGCCTCTAGACCATTGCAATGTACAATGCTGACTAAAATTAAATAAAAATAGGCTGTCTCAAAAAAAATAAACCATTCAGAGGTGTATTAATTCGTCAGCAAGGCAAACAAAAATCGTCATTTAGACGATATCTAGGTGACAGTTCGCACAATTTGCAATAAAACATTTGACTATTCTTGCGACAGCCCAATACTTGCGAATCATCTTCCCATTGTTTAACCCGTTTCTATTCCAAAGTAACCGTAAATCTAACTCATTTTCATTATTGTAATTCATTAACGCTGTGCCTTCTACACTTGGAATATTAATCATCAAGGTTAATACCAGGAAATCTTTTTCTTAATCATCGTAGATAAAACGAAACGAAAATCCTATTTGTGATACGGTGAACACATAAAATTGATTCAATTTTCCCTTGATTTTCGTCCGCCTTATCAAGCGTCCTTTTCTTTGATTGTCTTCGGTTTTAATTAAATAAGGTGAAAGTTTTGTGTTTAATCGTTTCAATAACACAGTGAACATTTGCATCAGAGCCCATAAAAGATTATTATTACTTTTTATAATGTTCACTTTTTATTACCGACTCGTTCGATTCATTCTCGTAATCTTTCCATTCGATCAAAGGAAACATTCTTACAATTCGAGAATTAGATGACGTTGCGTGCATCAATTCTTTTCTCTCGCAAGCGCATTAAGCGTTAACGGCTGTATCAAAATATTTAGTTTTCCACTTATATTTAAAGTGCATCTAAAAATAACAGTTGAAAATGACAACTATTCCTAACATAATAATAAATATTTCTTAGTTCTGTAGGCACACACGTGCATCTTACAAAAAAAAATATATACGGTCAAACAGCGAGTTCAACCTTCGTACATACTATTTCCATCCTATTTATATTTATCTTTAATTAATCCCTATCTCTTTTCCACTCTTCCTCTCGCACTAATCAAAACGATTATTTATCTAAATATAGCATTTAAAACAAAAATTCATTTCATTTTCTCCCCGGAGACATTTAAATGGCCTGTGAAAACTTATTGTACAGCGTGTCCCAATATTATGGGCTCGCAGGATTACGCCCAAGCTGTTGACTTTAGCGAATAATGTTTCAAACGAAAAAATATTTTTCAAGAAGGCGCACTTCCGGAAATGCCCTTATTCTAAACATTTATTTTTATTAAATTGCTGGATTCCTCGTCAAATTGTAGAGGGAGTTTACTAAAATTGTCGGCGTTATTCAAGTGTTTCTACGCAAAATGTCATTTGGACAGACGTGGAACGTCGCACATATCTCAGAAACTATTCGAGATAGACAGTTCAACTATTCTTAGTTCTTTTCTGCATGAAATGACGAAGGGCTGTTTAAATTCAATTAAAAGTTGTGCCAATGTTAATTTGCGGCCTCTCAAACTTCGTCATTTTCAAACGTGCGCAACTTATTTGTTTTCTAATGGACGGAAGGGGCTTGGGCGTGATCCTACGAGTCCGCACTACTGGGACACCCTGTATAACACGTAGTACAGAGGGATTAGTTACAGTAGTAATTTTAGACGAACCCCCCAAACGTTTGCGTCTCATTTTCTTCTTTTTTCCTTTTCCTCTCTCCGATCCAATTGTTATTTACAATTTCACCGAAGATCAATTTGATATGCAAAGATTTCGTTACGTTCTTTTGTCGCGAAGTTGCAATTTCACCATGGGGTAGTGCGAACAAAAAAGACGGACTTTAAAATCGTGGACCATCTGTCATGCGCAACCCTTTTCTTCGGGGAAAAAAGCGAGTTTCTAACAGGGGAAGGTTTTTATTGAGGATTTAGCTTTCCAGAAAGAAAATCTAAAATTACGCTTTCGGTTAAGCCTTAAAAACGTGCGACTGCAATTGTTTTCACTTAATCGAACAATACGTATTGTCCATTATTTCGCGATTAAGGAAATTTTAATAAACCTTTAATCGATCAGAGCAAACAAAGCACGTGTCAAGTGACACGTTATCGAAACAATAAATTTTGCCCCAAAAAAAAAACTGCATTCGAAACCAGAACATAAAACAAAACGAAACTTGTGTAATTGGATTCGAGAAACGGAAAACTAAGCGAGCGGTTCCAAAACAAATTGTAATCGTAGATAAGGAGTGCATTGGCCCATTACATCCTAAAACCGTTCGCGTGTAACACGACGCACATTTTTTTTCCGTTTCGTTTCGTTCTCGAAAAGCCCACGTTGCCTCGACTCCGCCGTAGTGCGGCAGCTCGTTTTTTTATTTTTTATTTTTTTTTTTTCGTTCGAACTATTCAATTGCCAGCGAAATAACGAATTGGGTTAATCATTTAATAGATGGATGCCGAACCAGATGGAAATTTCGCGACGACTCGAGCAGAATTTACCGATTTGCAACTGCGTTACGATTGTTGTTCGATGCCGTGTCGGCCAAGTAGTACGTGTTATCAACACAGGCATTTAAACGTGACGTAAGGGAGTGGGTATTGCAAGGTTGATATTAGAGATATATGAGTGCCAACATGGCGGCGGATGCTCCAAAACAGTGTCTGTAAACATCCGGAGAATTGAACTCGAAAAAACCGGCACGACGACTTACCGTATCATATGCACACGCGAAGAGCGGTGGAGACGAGCGAACGAAAGGAAAGGCATCGAACGGGCGAGGAAAAGAAGCGCCGACAGCGACAACGACAACAACAACAACAGCAACAGCGAAATCCAGATTTGATACACACAACCGCACGATGTTATTGACTTACCATCGTCGTCGGATCAGAACGAGGGTCCCGCTAGCGGAGGTATTCAGTGCCAGCTCCGATCCGCGCTATCCGACGTGCATTTTCGCCTCGTCGCCTTCGTCCTCCTTTTCTCGCACAAGCGACAACTGAACAGACGGATTTATTGCGGAATTTACTCGACGCGGACGTGCATCGAAACGGCACGGAAATGGCAGCGCAAAGTTCGGCGAACGCGCGAATAGCACTCGAACTGACTTCCTCCTTCGGCCTTCGCACTCCTAACGCACGCACGCACGCACTTATAAATAAATAATAAACAAACAAAAAAATATCGTCCGAAAGCGGGCCCAGCAGCGCCACGCACCTTTCTCACAGCACGCCTCCTTGCCTACTGAGACGCATTCCCTTTCAGAGGCGCGCACGGCGCGGCTCGAGTGCGCTCGCCGGCCGCGCGAACACGTACGGGACTTTGAGCCGTAGCGCGTACGAGCATAAGGACCACATCGACGTCTCGCCAACACGTCGCGCCGCTTTCGGGGCCGTTCGTCACGTCGTCGGGGCGCAGGCCTTCCGACACCGTCGGGGGGACACGCAGTTGCCCCGCACTCGGCGGCCGCCTTCCCGCCGGCGGCCATCGTTCGAACTGCGCCCGCACGAACGTTACGCAACGCGAACGTCGCGGAGCGCGAGAAACGGAAATCGCGGCGATCGCGTATCGATCGGCGATTGTCCGGATTCGAAGAGGTCGAGATCATGCGAGACGTCCGTTCGATCGCGCGCAGTTCGTTCAACCGCGCTTTATCGGTCGCGCTACGCATCAATAATGTAATTGAGCACGTCGCTCCGTTATCGTCGACGGACAATTGGGTCGGCGGCGTAGAAGAGTTGCGTCGCATAATCCGAAAATACGGTTGCGAGGTCGATAAATGCGGGCACAAACAAGCCATCCCGAAATAAGATCGATCCGATTCGCTCGCAATTACGAATAAGATTCGAAGTTCGCAAATTGGGCCGTCAATCGTCGAAAGGGTCTCGCAGATTCGTTTGTTGTTTGGAAAATGTATGAAGCCGCGCAAAACAAACTAACATGAGACGTAATAAACAGCCAATATCCTGGAGTAGTTGTTTGAAAGTTATTCGATCGTAAATTTTATGGTTTGTAAAACAAAATTAAACAATTAATTCGAAAACTAATAAAACGATTAATAGCTTGCTGAAATCAAAGGTTTTCTAGTTCGGAAGGTAAATAGTAATGCCGATGTTAAATATAAACCCTGTGCCGAAGGAAATCTAAAAGTAGCTCGAAGAGAAAATTAGAAGAACGACAAAAAGGTACAGAAATACCGGCAGGTAAAAATAATTAAATGGTTATATAAATTTTTGTTTGAGGAGTCTCGGGACCGGTAGAAATATCAAATTTATGCTTTTGTTGTCCGAGCAATTGTGCAAAGCATAATAAGGGAACGTCTTAACAAAACTCCCAAACCTTGCACACGCACAATACGTTCAATTTTTCCAAGAATCCTTTGTCAATCTGTCGAGAATTTCAACTTTCTTTTACTTTTCAAACTATTTATTACGATTTTATTGAGGTTTTTTCTGCAACACTCTTATCTCGCCGCCGTAAAACATCAATGTAGGCAACTATTTTCGATGACGATTCATCAGCACATTGACATTAATAAATAATCGTTTGTTCGTCGTAAAACCGAACAAATCAACAATAAATTAGAACGATTACGCATACGATTTGTTGCGAAACGAGTAAAGAATTTGCCAATATTTCGTTCGAAATCAAGTTCAAAACGATATGAATCAACGCAACGAAATGCGAAACATTTGCATTGAGGTTACTTTTGGCAGACATACAGCGTGTCCCTTCGATGCCGAAACATCAAAACAACCTTTCGTTCGAACTTCGCCATTGTTAGTAACCCAAGGGACGCGCTGTATAACGCGGAGTTCGATAACGATTAAACACGCAATATCGGCAAGAAAAGCCGAAATTGCATTTATTAACTGAAACGATTTATTTAGCGGCCGATTTAAAGCACATTATAAATGGGTAAAACCGTGAACAAATCGTCTAACATCACAACAATATCTATACGGGGTGTTAAAAGAAAGTGTCACAAACTACAAGGGGTGAGAATATGACCCAAGATAAGCAGAAAAGTCCTAATGAACATGGGGCCGGAAATTGACGGTTTCGGAGTTAAGAAACGTTTTGCAACTTTTATATTTTGTACAATTACTTTACAAACAATAGAAACTATCAAGAAAAAACAAATAAAAATTAACTCAAATAAGAGGTCCAAAGGGCTTTCTTTCCATTTCATAGCAGCCACGATCCGTCTTTGCCGCAAAGGCACCTTCGAACTCTTTCGAGGAATCAAAGGGCATTAATTGGCTTAAATTTGATGGCATATTCGTTGTTTCTTGTTCCTCGAGGTCATTTACAACTAAACTAACCTTTTCAAATATCACCAAGCAAAAGATCTAGAAGTTTTAAATCTGGCAATTTGCAAATTGTGATACAAATCCACTGTTTCCTTGGCCATCTTCCTTTAAAAATTCTGTGCAAATCAATGGCGATTGGGATGAGCTTCAACATAAAGACACAGAGTTTCTAAGGCCATTTCCCCATTAGCACGACCATAGAAGAAATGCGTGAAGGGCTAATTAAAAAATTAGAGTAAAAAGGCGCAGTGAAAATTCGTAAAATTCTCACTAAAGACTGAATATCAACTACAAACTCTATGTGCGACATAACCTCTCTTAATTAGGACACGAAGTTGCAAGTTTTGTGATTGGAAAAAGAAGAGATAAACGAAGATACGCTACAAAAATTGAAGAATCCTTCTTCACTCCGAAACCGTCCATTTCCGCACCCAAGTTCATTAGGACTTTTCTGCTCGTCTTGGGGCAATATTATCTCCTCCCCCTTAAAGTTTGTGACACTTTTTCCTCAACGCCCCGTATATGCGTGATCAAACGGTTGGCAATTTCGTTTGGAATCCAATCGTCGATCGTTCTCGCGAACGAATTGCGATTGCGAATCGCTTACTATTTCGCAATAATGACTGGTGCGTGAACCAGTTGCTGTTAACTCGCGAGCGGAATCTCTTTGCGTTCCTGCCTTCGTTTTCCTTTTCTCCGCGTAATATCGTTGCCATCGTACGTACGCGACTAATAATAACATAATAGCAATAGCGTCGTTCGCGAGGTGGGTTCAAAAGCGAAGCGAAACAATCGGGGAACAGAACGCGGCAAAAGGTCGGCTCGTCATATTTACGTGGACGACGTAACCGGTGTATTGAACTCTCGGGTGCATCGCAGAAGTTGGTCTTCGACGACGGAGCGGCGAGTACGTGCACGAATGGCGGGAGGAGGGCCATCGTCCACGCAACGGTCCACGACCCTGTCCCCACCCACGTGCCGTGACGTAACGGCCCATCGCTATGCAATTCGCAAAGCACGCGTAGCGAAACGTTTGCATCCCATTCTGGTGACTGGAATCGGTCCCGTTCTCCTCTCGTCCGTCCGTCTTCATCTTGGCAATAAATCCCTACCATGCGTTCGCGATCCGTTCAATCGCCGGCCACGATTCGCGCAATTAACGTCTCGCTTTATTCGCGTTCCCTCGATCTGATTGATTGGATTTTGCGCTCAGGCGGCGCCCCCGCGCTTAAAACAATCGAATCGAATTTTACTGATGAAGCTTTTGTTCCGCACCCGTCCACGTTGTTGGTTAATTTAATAGAAATTCTGCGTTTTTATTTTCGCAATATTCGCAAGTTGGTTGAAATTTGAGGATTCAATTGAAACTGTTTGCAAGTTGAACAAGAAGAGAACTCACCATTGGTAGGCATTGTAGTGGAAGTAGACAAGCCCTAGGCCATACAGGAAGGTGGAATCCTTCCAATGGTCTTCTTTCTTGATCTTGAAGAACATTTGGTATGCGGATAAAGCTGTCAAAGGAGAATAATCACTCAGCAACCTGGCCAATTAGCAATCCTCATTTGAGATTACCTTTGGCATACTCCTCAAGCAGCAAGTGAAAGTGACCCAATTTGACCCAAGTCTTTGGATCAATTTGAATCTGTTTCACATTCTCATCATATCCATTGGTCTTAACCTCCATATCCATCTGTGCCTTTTGCTGTCTCCTCGCCTGAATGACCATCATTTGCAGGTATTTCGTTGCCTGAAGACATTCAATTCAATTGTTAGCCAATGGACCCGATTTTAATCTCCAACTTACCTTCTCCACGAGCGCCTTCTTCTTCGCATTCTCCGGCAACTTCAGACGCAGAAATCCGTACTGACGACTGAAACAACAGCGTTTCATTAAAATAACAACAATCGGCGTGATTAATATCGGATTATTCCGAATGTTTACCTGTCAAGTTCCGATAGTATGTGCAATTCTTGTGCGGTCATGCTAATATCGTCGTTCTCGTCGGCATTCGTTTCACTTTTCTCCATCGTGAACCAATTCCGATGCACGATTAATTTTAATACTCGATTATGGGGCCTAATTAACAATTGTGTTTGTCCTATTATCCTTCTTATTTACGGTGGTTGAAATTGACAAATATCGCTTGTCCAGAACGAATAAAGCACACAATCGTCGTGCTGCTTAACATTTTCACGAACGATTCTTGTGGTCACCAGATGTCACTGTGTGCCGCCTTTTGTTTTCGCAAATACTGGAATTCGAAAAAGGAAATGTTACCCAATTAGCGAATTAATGCCAACCAAAAACGAATTATTCGGTAAATATCACGTTAATGATTATTCGATTCTCAGAATAGACGCAATGCGATTTTTCGCAACAAAATTTGATTGCGAAGTTTCCTGAAGTTGCTCCAAATTGTAAACTCGATAAGGGCAATTATAAATGTTAAGGACGACGAAAGATTTAATAACAACGATTGTAATGGGTTGATGCATAATTTCGTGCGTTTTTTAAATTTTTTTAGATGAATTTCTTTTTAATTTAAGCAACAAATAAGAAGAATTAATCAATAATATCTATATTATCCAGCGTTGTTCGATAACTTTCTCGATGCCTCAGCGACAAAATAATCTCCACGTCATTATGGAATGAAACGTCGCACGAAGCGTTCGAACGAGATGGGAAAAGGTGAAAATCTGATCATTTTTCATCGCTCGGTGACTATCCGAAGAAGAAAACGTTCCCTGTGACCTCGTATTAAGCGATTTCGGGCAAACAAAGCGGCGGCAATCGTAGAACATTGACGTTTGTTGTTTTGGTTCTAAAAATTTCCTACCCATGAAGCGACTTTCTGGACTTTAACCATCGATTGCAAGTGCTGAACGACCGTTGATTGGTCAGAATCCATTTGATTAGCAAACTCTCTTGTTGTTTGACGCGCATTTTCGTGGTTAAGATGGTTCAATCGCTCTCTTCATGAAGCTCGGATGGCCGACTGCTTTGGACTTGGTCCTGGACGTCGAAATCACCGCTTTTAAACCGCTCAAATCATTTTTGAGCCGTTCTTTCCGCTCTGACATCATCGCCATACAAAGCATAAAATCGCGAGCAGTTTTGGTGGCTTTAGAACCCTGATTAAATGGGAAAAGAAGCTGGTGTGTGTTGGAAATGTAAAT
Source organism: Hololepta plana (assembly GCA_963695495.1). Classification (NCBI taxonomy): domain Eukaryota; kingdom Metazoa; phylum Arthropoda; class Insecta; order Coleoptera; family Histeridae; genus Hololepta; species Hololepta plana. The sequence goes on from OY968835.1 coordinate 327,680, forward strand.
TTTTGTCCACGACGTTCCACTTTGATGAATTTACAAATAAACGGAAATTAAATTGTACAAAAAACAAACAAGAAGACAGTCTTCTAGAGCGATAAATCTTCAATCGAATAGCTTAGACTTGCCAACTTTTGTAAATTTATTTAGCGCAATTTTGCAACTAAGGAAACCGCACGAAATTGTGCATCAAGCTAATGGATAGAAGAAAATCTTTTGAAGTCCTCTCCGATTTATCCAAAGAACTGTCGATGAGTACTTTGAGATTAATTGTTGCGAAAGCGAAAAACTATGTCGACTGTTGTAATAGCTTCGTCAACGACGTAAATCAACGTTGGGCAGAGTTTTTTCGCATGAAACGTCGTTGCATTCGCCAAGTTTTCTTAACATTCGCACAACAAGTAACGTCACGTGATGTTAATTAAAACAATAAATACGTGTAAATCATTTTTGCAACGTATATTTCACATAATCGAAATCACGAATTACTTCTTCGTCTCCTTGATTTGTTTCGTTAAAATAATTCTAATAATTAATAATCTGCTAATGAATTGAATCGTTTCATGATGAAAAATGAATACATTGGTACGTCAGTAAAAAAGAATGAAAAGAGGAGAGCTCAAGATTGTTAGTACATGATAAAGAGGCAAAAATTGAACTCATAAAATACAATGATTACGTACTTAAAATGCGCGAATGGAAACCCACCAAATTAATTGATTATCCTATTATACACACCTTATAAGAAATCAAATAGAATTACATGTAAATACATATACATAAATTGTTAATGCTCCTTGTAATGACATGTTCATTGCGTATATATATATATATATATAAAATACGTTATCAAAATTAACAAATGTTATTTACAAATTGAAATTATTTGGATGTATTATGTGTTCATTTAGCTGAAGCGGCCTTTCAATTGGATTGCAACGAAATAGAAAACATCATTCAAACTTCTTTTTCAATATTCATGATTATATACAAATTGCCAAGATATATAACGTACAGGGCGTTTACAAAAGCGAGTGTTAAGGGCTATATTATCACCCATTAAAGCTTGCAACGCTCTCTTCGGCAAACACCCTGTACGTTATATACAATCCACATATACATAGTTAAACGTTAAATTATTTGGTAGTTTCCTGTCTTGTTTTGAATGAGATCTATTATCACAGAAAAAGAAGCTCGAATGAGCGTAATTATTTAACAAGTTCGTCCACGTTTAGCTTGGTAAATCGAAACTAAAATCGTTTGCCTCGAATGCCGAAAGTTATTTGCGGGCTTCGTCCGTTTATCATGGAAAAATTAATTTCGATTATACCAACGAACAAAACGTTGATCCATTCGGAGAGTGTGAATGCGTTAAAATAAGGCACCCGCAGTGTCCCTACTGCCAGGATAAAAAGGAAACTCTAAGCTTATCAGCTGCATGCATTATGTAGTATGTTATCGCGTAACAAAAGGATCTCGCTCACAATCGGACGTCCTTGTGTGTACGCACTTAATTTAGATAAGAATAAATGATCGACATAATAATGCGAAAAACAATAAGACCCCTAACGATTAAAAGTGAATAATGAATGTGGGCGGGGGAGGCGTGCATGATTGATTACAAATACAATTTATAAAAGCAAGAAACTAAATATGTCGTAGCCACGGTGTGAATTATTACAATAAGGCCCCTCGTTATTCGAAAACTAATGCTGCAGACGCGTAACTAACCGACGAATCGTTCATATTGCGACACTGACTCGACTGTGCGTATTTCAAAAATTTCAAACTAGCACTTTGCGTCTGGTCATTCCTAAGCAACTCTTGGATTGTCTAAACGGGATCAATTGGTAAAGACGGTTAGTTACAAATGGGCTACGTCCGTTAAGTTCATTCGTTACGATCATACTTACTTGCAGGAGAATGCCAATCGGATGTCTTCCGCATATTGTGTTGCCGTACTTATTTAAATATTTCGTGAACTCGGTTGGATTGAGGTTTTCGATAATGTTCATTCCCTGTGCGACAGAAAGAGATTGAAAGAGAGCGTGAAAGGAGAATGCGAATTAATTAATCGTTCGCCGATCGCGACTTCAAGCGACAAACACTCACGGTTCTATCTAAACGTTCGATGGATTGGTAAATGTTACCGTGTGAACGATCGTAATACGTATATCTAAAACGTTGTCCCCAATGACAAAAATCTGAGGATATCACAAATAAATTCTGCGGATCACCTAAGTAGTTTGCAAATATTCTACCATAACATGCCTCTCTATCGGGGCATAACGAACCAACCAGTATAGGTACGATTGTAAATTGATGCTTAAAGCTGGAACAAAAAGAAATCGTCGTAATTATGCGTCATCGATAAAAGGACGGGCAAATGAGTAATAATTTTGGCATGCAGATAATATGAAGTGAGAGATATTACCTTACTATCTCAATTTCCATTTTGTTTTCTATCATAGGCAAATTAATCATGTATTAAATTCACTGCTTTTACAAGTAACAAGAATTAATTCTAAATTATGTTCTCTTCTTCGGATTGATTCGATTACTCTCAACCAACATTTCATCGCATTTACTGTGGCCCACTTACCTTTTGTTTCCAGTACGAGTACCTTTCTTTCTTTCTTTAATTACTATTCACACCGCTTTTTTTTCAACTTTTAGTAAGAGAATTTCAAACAAGAACAAACAAATTAATGAAATAGTTCAGTTGAAGCTTACTTTTCCATAACTTTTGCTATGTATGGCAAATGCATTTCTATACTATGTTCGTTCTCATCCGTATCTAAGTCCATCCAATCAAATTGACCGGTCATTTCCAAATCACTATTCACTAAAAAAAAAAGACAACGAATTAACGAACATTAACGGCGTAATCGAATTCCACCTTGAGTATCTATCAGTAAGTCGTACAGAGGTGTTCGATACTTTTGAGCACTAGACAAGGCACAGCCTGATAATCGAACATGATGAGATGGACCCAGAATGAATATGCGACGCACCACGACGGGACTGATCTGACGATATGCGTGACCACCGCAGGCCCCGCAATATTGATAACCGGCGTGTCTGCGACAGACGTTATCGATTGCAACGATCATTCGTACGGATATCGCATTTTCACTTACGGTGCAATAATGGCTCTGGCCGGCCCGTGGCTTAACTCGGCCTGATTCAACCAATATTCCAATTGTCTCGATAGTTCCGATGCTGGAATTAATAAACAGTTGAGTTGACAACGGGACGTGTCGTCCTCCGTTTAAAGGTCACTGACACTGGTTCGCGGAGACGATTAGAAACTTTGATTACGATCTGATTTCATTTACCTGAATCTGTGTACCAACTACCCGCATGCACAGCGCGTCTTACCGTCATGATCTTCTTGCGTTTTTCGACACGATATCGCACGGCGATGCGAATTAATTAAAAGTTTCCTGAGTGTTTCCCTAAAAATTTAAAATGACGAAGCTGGACGAAGCTTTTTTGTTTGTTGCAAGGAATTCTATTTCTAATTAGCGTGCGCAAGCGCTTCTTCGGGTAGGCCTCATAATTTCATGGGAAAAGAAGTAAACGCGATATTTTTTTGATAGTGCGATAAATTTTTTATTACTAATAAATGTTTAATTAATCAGAAAGACAACGTGTTTATCGTGAATTCCACGCTGGCGTATTTTTAACAGGAGACTTGTTTGTAAACGCGCTGACGGTGCGAACAAATATGGATAAAGTAAATTCCCAGACCGTGATGTACGACGAATGGGTTTTTAATTGCTGTTCTCCCCGTGTCCAAATTACTTGCTTAACTTGTAATTGCTCATACGAAATCGTTGCTTTTTATTAATAAATTTCTAAATAGATTGCGGATGACAGTTCTTCCCCATCGTTTTGCCAATCTACAAAAATAAATCGTCTTGGTTCCACTAAAAATTCAAAAATTTCCACTTTATATCATTTCCTTACCCAACACTTCTATTAATACGATTTAATTTGTTGCTGAGAATAACGGAAAACACGGCATTCCGTGGTGTAGAACGCCAATAACAATGAAGTCATCGAATTGATTGAAGTTTATCAGGTTTTTTGTCTAACCTAAATCACAACATTATTGGTAATCGACGGTATATTATCTTTGGTAATTAGTAATTGATATTATCCAGATAAAACAATCGTTTGTTTACGCTTGTGATTATCGCACAAAATCGGTCAAAGAAAATAAGCTTCTAATATTTCTTAATTCAAAAGTAATCGCGCAGTTTTTTAATAAACAAACAGTGCGGTGGAAATCAGTTTAAAAATGCATAAAAGCAACTTGTTGTCTTAACCTATGCTTGCTACGCCAAGTAATTTAGTGTGTACGTTACACTTATCCAAAAAAAATGAACGTATTTTTCAGTTAGTTAATTATTTAATGAAATGGATGCATCAGATAGTGATAAATCGTCGTTTTGGAGGAAAAATAGCAAGACTGTGCCAGGGAGGTTAGTTCGCTGAACACTTAGTTATTGAATCAGTCAAGTTTGGATTACATTTTTAGGCCAAGCCCAAAGAAAGATGTTAAAGTAACGAATAAAGCTAAACCAACTGGCGCAACATCATTCCAAGACTTTGAGGCATCTGTGAATGATGCCTGGGCTTTAGATGACGACGAATTTTGTATCGTATCCGGAATTGAAAGTATGTTTTTTTCTTCCATTAATCACATGTGACGCTCCTTATTTTATATACAATGTTTTAGAAACCAAAATCTCGAAACGCGTTTCTGAGAGTGCTGCACTGAATGTGTTGAATAGTCATAGATCGACAAACACACAAACTGTAAATAATAGTGATGGAACAAAGACAAATGATAGTGAAATTGAAATGATAAGGAGCAGTTGTTTTCCTGGTCATCCGCAGCCAATAAAATGTTCAAATATCTCACAAAATGACGATGACTGTGATTCCAAGCTGGAAAGATTCCATGTATTGTTATTGAAATCATCAAGTATGGAAGAATTGCGTCAACTCAGTTGGTCCGGCATACCGCCGAAAGTGCGACCAATTACATGGCGATTATTGTCCGGTTATTTGCCGGTGAATCTTGAACGCCGAGACGGCGTTTTGGAGAGGAAAAGGCAAGACTATTGGATCTTAGTTAAGCAGTACTACGAAACTGAAAGAGATGAAACACACCAAGACACTTATCATCAGATACACATTGACGTACCAAGAATGAATCCATCTGTACAATTGTTTCAACAGAGCACTGTACAAAAGATGTTTGAACGTATATTGTACATATGGGCAATTCGAAGGCCCGCGTCTGGATATGTGCAGGGTATAAACGACTTAGTAACGCCGTTTTTCGTGGTGTTCTTACAAGAATTTATTCCAAACGATCAACAATTCGAAACGTTCGTCGTCGATACGTTAAAAGAAGAAGAGCGGAACATAATTGAAGCCGACTCGTTTTGGTGCTTATCGAAATTTTTGGATGGCATACAAGATAATTACGTTTTTGCCCAGTTGGGAATACAGCGTAAAGTGAACCAGTTAAAAGAATTAATACATAGAGTTGATAAAACGTTACATAAACACTTAGTATACCATAACGTGGATTATTTGCAGTTTTCGTTCAGATGGTTGAACAATTTGCTAACGCGCGAACTTCCATTAAGATGTACGATAAGATTATGGGACACGTATTTGGCCGAGAACGATTCATGCGCGTTATTTCAATTGTACGTGTCGGCGGCGTTTTTATTATACTGGAGAAACGAATTGCTGATGGAGAAAGACTTCCAAGGTTTAATGATGTTGTTGCAAAATCTGCCGACAAGCGATTGGAATGGATCGCACATACGGCTTTTAGTTGCCGAAGCATATCGTTTGAAGGTGATGTTTGCCGATTCGCCAAACCATTTACAAAATCACAGCACCGACAGTTGATTTTGTAAATTGATCATTAACACATTGATTCGTTGTCTCATCTTAAATATTTTTCTATTGAAAATCTGTCAATATTAACAAAGTTCTAAAAAGTAAAATAAAACAATTAAATACGTTACGATTATTTGGAAAGGATCTTCTTGCAAGGAGATCAGTTTCAATTGAATTAAAAGATTAGCTACAATCTATAAGAAGGTTTTTCGTATTTATTTTGCTCAGTTCTTTTACATCAACGTCGTGTAAGCAAAACACTTCCGCTTCATTTTTGTTCCTTATAAATTTGTATACATAACATCAAAACTTTTGCTTATGTATGAATTGTGCATAAATTATTGTTATTAATTATCAAACCAGAAGCATGTTAAACGAGTTCGTTCTCCATTGAATTATTTTTTACTTTTCTTCTTTCCTTCGCTAGCGCCTTTTCTCGGCGGCGGAGTTGGCGTTTGAACATCTTTCTTGGCCTCCGACTTGGAACTCTCGCCCTTTTTACCTTCAGTTTTCTTCGAATCTTCCGGCTTCGAGGCCTCCGCTTCAACCTTTTTCACTTCCTTCTCTTCGCCTTCCGCTTTCTTAACATCGCCCTCAATTTTCGTTTCAGGCTTCTTGCATTCCGCTTTCTTTGGCGGTTCCTCCACCTTCTTCTCTTCACTTGCCGACCTCAATTTACTATCGACTTTGGCCTCCGCCGTTGCGATTGGTTTTGGCGTTTCAGGAGCTTTTTGTTTAGGTTCCTCCGGAACTTGTGGTTGTTCTGGGACTTTTGGTTGTTCCGCAATTTTAGGTTCTTCCGGAGCTTTTGGTTGTTCTGCAGGTTTTGTCTGTTCCGGAATTTTAGGTTGTTCTGGGACTTTTGGTTCTTCCGGAGCTTTTGGTTGTTCTGGGACTTTGGGTTCTTCCGGAACTTTTGGTTGTTCTGGGACTTTGGGTTCTTCCGGAGCTTTTGGTTGTTCTGGGACTTTGGGTTCTACTGGAGCTTTTGGTTGTTCTGGGACTTTGGGTTGTTCACTTATTACTTCTTTTGGTTGATCTTTCTCGACAGTCTGCTTAACAGCTTCTTTCGCTTCGACGGTAGCCGTCGTTTCGGCGGTTATTAATACTGATTCCGTAATCGGCACTTTTCCTGTGTCGACGCTCTCCGCAGCTTTCGGACCTTCTGTTACGGTTTGCGCGTCCGGTTTCGGTTGTTCTTGCGCCGCAGGTGGTTGTTGAACTTTTTCTTCGACGACTTGCGATACTTTCGGTGTGCTTTCGGTTTTGACTTCTTTGTCTTGCACGTCAGACGTTAACGGTTGCGCGACAGTTGCAGGTTTCTCAAATTCAGGGCCTTCATTAATCGGCGTTTCGGGTGTTGCTGGTGTTATTACAGTTGTCGTAGTGGCAGCAGGAGTAATTGTTTCGGGGAGTTTTTGACTTTCGGGAAGGGTTTCGGGCAAAGTTTCTGCCGCAGGTGGGATCGGTTGTGCAGGAGGTGTTTCTGTTTTGGGAACATCTTTCACTTCCGTCTTAACTTCTTGTGGGACAGTTGTATCTGTTGGTTTTGGTAATTCAACGGGAGCTTCTTTAGGTTGCGGTTTGGCTGTAAACAGAATTCAAATTAATGCTTCCTTCTCAATTGAAAGTACGTTGCAGCATTTAATTAAAAATCGCATGCTCAGAAATGCTACTTCTAAAAATCGGTAACAGTGTAACTAAAACTACTTAAAACGTTTAATTGCTTACCAGCATGTAATGTTAATGTAGATAGTTGAAAACCTTTTAAAAAGTTTAAGCATTCATCGCGCAAATAATCACTAAAAAACTCGTGCCTTATTCTTGTTTAAAAAAATAAAAAATTCTCATTAATTAATTGCTTGTTATTTTCATTAGTAATATGTACAAAAGACAAACGATCTAATTAATTTAAAATTGAAATTAATTTTTATTAACAAATAATTTAAAATTAAAACAAAAGCAAATCGAAGTTTACATAAAACACAAACTAAGATCAATTCAATGTCTCTAATTTTTTGCTCTTAATTCTTTTCTTTTGCGAAATAGGTTGTTCTTGTTGTCTGCTGGTAACACCTGCTAAAAAGAAACAATGAGCCTTTTTTTGTTCTCGGTTACAGTTAATGAAGCAAAAATTCTTAAAAGCATTCGTCATTAATTTAAGAAAAAGCTTTTTATTTCAAGACTGACCTTCCTCCTCAACTTTTACTGCATCTGTCGCAGAGGTTTCTTCTGCATAAAATAACAAGTCATTTCACCATAAAAAATTAAAAATAAATTCTAAATCAGCTTCGTTTAAAATAAATAGAAAAACCCTTTCGTTTACCTTTCTTCGCCGGATCTTCGCCTAAAGTCTGACAAATCTTACTCCAAATATTGTCGAACGAATCGCGGCCCAGATAGTCAATGTTGCCGACCTCCCAACTTTGTCTGTGGATGTGATCTTGTAACGCTGTTTGTCCATCGGCTCCAAGAGTGCATTGGGCGAATAAACCAGCCAATCCACCCTGCATGGAACAGAAATAGCGTTCGTAATAGATGATATCTTCACCTTTTCAATGGCATGCAATTTTATTCGAAATATAATGGTAAGTTTTTAATCCCTTAGAAAAAAACAAACAAACTGAACGATAACGTACAAAAACCATCCCTGAAGAAATTTAACGATTACACTGTGTAATAAATAAGCGTGTTTTATGCGACGTACGATTGGATGCTTCATGAAAATTATTGTTAATTTGAAATGAAATCATTGAAATTATTACCTGAATATAAAATCACCTTAGGGCACCACAGATTTAACTCCCTGTTAGTTTAGTAGTTTCAGTAATAATCAGCAAATGGAAAAATAGGCATTCTCAAAAGCAACTAAAAAACTGCGTGGATGCAAACAACGTACACATTCGAAAATATCACAATCATAATATCAGGCTGTCGCAAAACTGTCCGCTTTTCTCATAATCTCTAAAAATCAGTTGAATCGTTTGCATTGTCATCTCGATATCAGCAGATATCTCACAGTCAGTGAAGATCCTTTTTGTTATGCCTGATGGACACTCACTTCGTCAATCTTATTTTCATCTCGAACCTCTTCTACACACGTTCTGTCATTTGCTGAATGTTTTCCCAAGTTTGAAATAGAATTGAAATGTTGCGCAATTAATTTTGTTTGCAATAATGGAAGCGCCGCGATTTCGATAGAGCAGCAACAACGAATTAGTTTGCGCAATTCAACAGAATGCACGCGAAATCCAAAATTGCACAGCGGAAGGGCAAACGAAGGCAGAAATTCAAAGGACTCGACACGACCAAACTTACTCCTCATTCAGCCAGACTTCGTATCATCCGACAATCTCTGCTGATGCAAAACTTCCTTTCGATCAGCCAAAACTGGGCAACGATCGCCCAATTTCGCGTGCATTCTTTTTTAGTTGTTTGCCGTGAAGTTTGGAAGCGATTGAAAGTCTATCCGGGTGTAGCTCATGCAAGTAGCGAAAAACGTAGACAGAAGTGAAGTGGCGCTGTTTCGTACGCTCCATGCAAGAAGTATTAAAACATAAACCAAAGAAAATGTACACAAACAGCGCGTGCTGTGATTATATTAATTGCTGTTCTGACTGTATTTTTCAAAATGTTGATTGGACATTCGTCTAATCGCGAATCTTAGTTCGCATATTTTCCGGGGACTTTGATTGCTTGGAAGAACGGATTCCGCCTTCGCAATTCAAAAGCATCGACTTTTCCTCTAAACGACTGCGTGCCATTTACGAAACGATCGTGCATTTTGGGCCAGCCTAATATTAGAATTTTAATCGATTTACATACAGCATGCATCGAGATTATTGCCAGTTCTGATTAATCACGTACTTACGTCCGAACGATTCGGTGCTGAACTAGTGCAAATCGATTCAGTGCCTTTGTTTAGTGTTAAGTCAGACTGTGCGGGTAGCATCCATTCATTCGCATTCGTCGCAGTAGAAGACGACGGCGTGCAATCGGAGCTGATTGCAATCGGTTCCGGATCGCGGTAAGTCGCGTTATCGCTCAAGGTCTCGTTCGGCAATTGCCGATCGTCATTAGCGACGACGACACGAGATTCGTTCGAACGCGCGTTCGAATCGGGTGCGTGATCGTTAGATTGCGATGCCTGATTGAGTGCGTGCAAGAGAACGGGTTCGGGTTCGATTCGATTCGTCGGATGGACGTTATCTAAAGAACGGACGACGACGCTCTGACGCGGAACCTCGTGCGATTGATCGCAATCGTCGGTTTCGGTAAGACGGTGATCGGAAATGGGTTGCGAGATGATTTCAATCGCGGGCACGTGATCGTGATCGTGAACGTCGTCGCGACCGTTATTTGAGCGGAAATCGTTTGCGTTCGTCTCGTCGTAATCGTCCCATGGATCGACGAACGCCCGACATTGACTGTTCACGCCGACGTTGCGATTCTCCGCGAACTGTACGTCGTCGATAGCGTCAGTGCATTGCGAGTAAATTTGCGCTGTACGAAGCACGTTATTTTCAGCCTAAACACACAAAACACATGCAAATAATTAAATTCGACATTTCGTCCACGTAAGATCCGCTCTTTGCTTTCTCTCGTCAACTTATCTGAATTTTTATATTCAGGTAATGGGCAAACTAATTCGTTTATTCGCGAAACAATGCAGCCAAAAGGAATCGAATCAAATCAAAGTCAATCTACGCACATGCACTACGCAATCACAAAGAAACAGAAAGAAATCGACGTGAGACTCACCTTATCGCTAACATCGTCATCAACAACGACATTCTGATTAGCATGTTCAATCACACAACAAGTTAATGCTTTAATTTGAATCGCTCGAACTTTCGAACGCTCAAGTGCGTGCCATTAATCCGTTTCGTCGATTATGCGGAACGCACTCGAGCGGAACGTCAATTGACTCGATCGATTCGCACTTACCATGTCCTTGTTCAATTGCGGATGGATGAACGCGCAAAAGATATTCCACCATTTCTGCAAGACGTCGGTCAAGTGCGTCAGCTCGGGCGACGGTATGACGCGTTTCGTTTTCAAGTCGAAGTGCTGCTGCCACGGTTTCGTGTTGCCGATGAAATGCACAATCTTCGCGTTCGCTCCGAATCTAAATCAAGCGAATCGATCAAAAAACGCGTCGCTAATCAATCGGCTCCGACTCACTGTACGAAAGCCGGCAAATACGAATAGGCCGCCGTCGAGCACATGTTGTAAATAAACGGCAAGTGTTTACTAATGTCCTTGTGAGCCCAGTCGGCGAAGTACGAGTTTAGTAAACCTTGATCGCCGCCTTGAACGAGAAGATTAGGATTAAGTGGCGCGTCAGCGGAGCGCTTTCGGTGCACAAATACCGTCGAAACTGCCCTTTTCCAGGGCGAATCGTATCAGTTGTTCGTACGTGTCGTTCGACGGGCAATAGACGAACACGCCGGAGTTGAAGCAGTCCGGCCAGCCGACGTCCGGCGCCGCCGAAAACTCGTCCCTTTCGAACAGTTCGTCGCAATTTTGTAGAACCTACAAGTTGCGTGAGTTTAACGAGTTTAGAAACGACGGTGCGTGCACATTGTGCACCAATCGGAATGCTATTTAATGCGTTACGCATATGTATAAATAGAGATTTATTTTAGTACGGAAAATAAAATTAAAAGCCTCAAATGAATGTGTAGCTCCGCCAAGCAATAAAAAAACCCTGTTAGAAGTGGTGGCGCTGTTTCGTACACTCTGCGCAAAAAGTATTTAAATAGAAACCATAGAAAATGTACACAAACAGCGCGTGCTGTGATGATATTAATTGCTGTTCTGACTGTACTTTTCAAAATCCTACGCGTCCATTGGACATTCGTCTAATCGCGAATTTTAGTTCGCATATTTTCCGCGGACTTTGCTTGGAAGAGCTATATCGGTATAGCAACGACACATTAAAATTCTTAGTTAAGGTCTTGAACATTTAACGTTCCAAAGCCAAAAAACCTTCTCCAGAGCATTCGAACATGAAGCGTTGTACGTAACTCGTCCGTAATGAGGTTTTATGAACTCGTCTCATTATAAAATCGATCTCTTTCATAAAACCCTTCGTTAAGGGCTTTTTACATAAATAAACTTCCATACCAGCGTGTCGGCGTCGAGGAAGACGCACTTCTTGAACTGCGTCAACTTCCAACAGTGCAATTTCGTGAACGTTATGCCTAATTCGGGACGTTTCAGTAATCGCAAATTAGCCTCATCCTTCGAATCTAATACGTTTACTTCTTGCACGGTGTTAAACACCTTCGATAAATTGTCTCTGAAAAATTGCCGATGGTTAATAAGGTTTGTTTCGATTTAATTCGGATGCGATACCTCATCGGACCTGTGACGCCTGGCGTTATTAACACGGCCAAATGGTGCCGAGTGCCTACATCGCGCAATGAATTTGCTAATACTAATGCCCCTAATGAATACGTATCATTAGTAGCTAATGTGACCCAAGCAGTATCTGAAATTAGAAACAAAGTTAGGACCTTCTTATTGTGAGTAGATCGCAATGAGAAACCGTTCGATTCATTTTGATTGGTTCCTTTTTGAATAAAACGAGAGGAGAAAAACGGGAAGAACGACGGCTAACTTAAAGCGTAGAAAACAATATGAATTGAGTTATGTGACATTTTAATGAAATCGTAAATAAGCTCTGTCCTGTCCAAGAAACAACCATGACGTTTTATTTACAAAGTTTGCTTTAAGTAAGTACGCACTCCTACATTTACTACTATAAATATATTTGTATAAATTTAAAACGGAATTATGGTGGTCGGTCCCATATGAATGTGTACCAACTAATAGCTAAAAGTCTAAATTTATATTACCGAAGCAGAAAAATCCCCTCCGACTAAATAAAGACACCCCGTCTTTTCGTGACTCTTGAACATTTCCTTTATATACACATATGTGCGTATTTATACATACATGCGTGTATTTAAAGCTTATTTTTAACTACTACTTCTGTCTCCTCAAAAACTTTATGATTTACGCGATTCCATTAATGGTATCATCAAATGCGAGCATTATTTAGGAGCACCGAACAAGAGCAAACAATCGGATCGGCCGCCCTCTAAAATGCATGAGGATAACGTTGTATTTATAAACATTTGTCCTCATCGTAATTGTGCAATAACGAAATATTAAAGACGTATATTCCTTTTGGCATCGCATCTATAAATATTGCAATGTGCACAACAACTAAAATAGATTTTTATTGAGGGTTACTTTAATAATACGAGTACGTACGGAGCAATTAATTCGAATCGAAATTGCGGAACTTTTTCTTCGCTTTTATTGTTTATGATACTTTATCAATAAGCGGTCCTCGTAAAGATAATGGAATTGAAAAAAAAATTTGTTCTCTCTCGCTTACGATAACAATTTGCTCGAATTTTAATTCGTCAACAATTAGATTAGTAACTAGTCGATTCAAATGCAAGCTCGTTGAACGTACGTAATTTTTAGTATTTAATTCCTTTAAAGCAAATATTAATAACATTAACAAGTTAAAGGGACCGAGGAATGCGATTGGTTTGAAGGTCAGGCGTATGTCAGCCCTAGTTTATAGGTAACCAGAATGCAGACAAATCGCACTGTTTATCGTCAAGGGAAATTAACGAATTCTATGTGTAATTCCTCACCGCTCATATCTGTTTAGACGTTGACAATCAGCTTCCACAGTTAAAACAAATCTGAACACGGAGCACTACACGACTAATATGATGTATAAATACCAGGCTAAAGCGCGTATACACACAGTCCGACTGAATATTTTTAGCGGATAGGAGTTGGTATTACATTCGTTTCACACTGTATAAATAACGCGCGGTTTGTGACGCCCCTCGGCGATCATTTATTTTTGAAGAAATTCATGCATTTCGTTATTGTTGCAAAATAGATATTAACAAATCGACTTTTGAAGACGATAATTCCATCTTAGCGAAAGGGTGAAGAGCAAACGCGATTGCAACAGAAACCGAAACCTGCCAATCCCATCAGTTCCCGTTAATTTCCATAATTCAATCAAACCCTGCTTAAAATCCACGTTATCTTGCGTACATTTTTAAAATGCGTTTCGAACTCAAGTTATTATTCATAAAGCGCAAGAACATAATCGAGGGGATCGTAAATAATTTCCCATAATCGAAACATATTTTGTAATTTTTTCGCGGTCTTATGGAATTTGAAGTGTACGTTAAAAGCGCATGCGACTCCACCAAGAACTTAAAGCTTCTGTATATTGTGATGTTATTTTTACATGGCGCATAATATACCAGGGAAATTTGCAAACTTCTTTTTATAATTTTCAATGAAAAACGTTATTGAATCGCGATCAAATGTGTTCCGACGATTATTCCACGCTTAGATTTGATCTATCCGTTCTCATCGAGTAGATTATCGGCTATTTTTTAACCGAAAACGGTAAGTATTTCATTTTATTAATGGACGACAATATGGACTAAATTTGTTTGCTTGTCCTCTAGGTAAGCGAATTTGAACTTTCACGTTTATCTTTACGGACGTTTTTCGCATCTCACCATTCACGTCGTTTTAATTCAACAAAATTCAAAACGGATTTCAAATATTTACTTCGATTTACTCGAAATCAAATTACTCTGTGAGTATGAATTAATTCATTCACTTAGCATAAATTTGATAAATCGGCGTTAAATTTTTAGGAATGGCAAAGGTTGAGGCCGCTGAAAAGGAGGCAAGTGAAGTGCTTCACTCACTGCTGTCGGTGGAAAGAATCGAAAAACAAGAGTCGATCATGGATTCGGATAACAATTCCTCGACCACGTTTCAAACGAACGCGCCGGTAACGTGTGGCGAAGTTGTTAGTGAGGCCCAAATCCAATGGCACACGCCAGTCTCTATATCAACACACCCGTTATTCTCGGCAATTGATGGTAACAATCAGTTTAATCAAACAATAGATGATTCCCAGGTAGTTGTATTTTGTCCTTAACTTCTCGCTCTCGTCCAATTCATTTATAAAATATTAATTAACAGTTAATTTGCAGGTAATTTGGCAGGGCCATACGATACAAGTTGGGGCCGAGGCACAAGAATTAGGCACAACAATATACGCGGAGAATTCTATAGAAGACCTACCAGAATCGCCGAAGAGATCCATCAAAGCGGAGAGTTTGTCACCAAAGCAGCAGAAGAAGAAGAAAATGCCAATAAAGAAGAAGAAGAAAGGATCGACGGCGTTAGAAAACAGTGCGGAGACGGTGAAATTGGAAGAAAGTGCAGTTCAAGTGAAGGAGAGATTCAAAAGGGGTTGCGAGTGCCAGGATGAAAGCTGTTTCAGGGGCTTGAATCCGGAGAGCGTGTACAGGCACAGATTGAATATTGCGGAACTGACGAAGGGCGAACACGACATGTACTTAATGGGTGTGACGATGGCGTGTCTAGCGAATCCAGACACGACGGTTCGACACAAAGAGAGACGACGATTGCGGGCGCAATACGTTTATCAAGGTAGACGAGTTTGTCTGGACGCATTTCTCTATTTGGAAAATTGCACTCACTATCAACTGAAACGCATAAGGAAACACGTGATGACACACGGCGTGGCGCCGAGGGTCCACGGCAATCATGGGAAGAAACCCCATAACATGTTCTCGCTGGACATATACAAACATGCCACAGAATTCCTCAAGCAATATTTAGAGAAACATACTGCCGAAGTGAACGCGACGAACACCAAACAGCAGATACAACTGCCCTGGGATATAACTAGGAAAAATCTGCATGATTCTTATAAGGAGTACGTTCATTTATTGGAACCGAGCATGAAGTTGATGGGATACTCGACGTTTAGGCATTTCATGAAGGAACAATTTCCTAACGTGAAATTCTGCAAAATCGAGCCGAAAAGTGCGCAGCAACAAGTTCAACAGCAGCAACAAAGTCAGCAGAGCGACGCGTTGACGCCGATTCAAACTCCGCCGGTTTTGCAAAAGCAAACCCATTTACAATCGACAGCAGTGGAAAGAACTAGAGAACAATCGAAGTGTGTGATCAATAACGCAGAAGTGCATCAGCAAGTGATACCTTTAGTTGTCGCTCCAAACGATAACGGCTGTACGCATCATCAGCAAGCTTTCCTCGTTACGCCAGTGACGCAGTTACTTCCTAGTGGGAACTTGGTCACTAGTCAAAATAGTAACAACAATCATACATCGACAAACACGTTTTCGTATCAACTAAACGCTGGCTATGTCATCAATGAACAAGGGAACATTGTGACCACAATGGCCGGTACGCAGCATCATGCTCCATATACGTTTAACAGAATGTAAATACAACGGATCAGAGTGTTTCACATTATCTATTTTTGATAATGACATCTTCCTTCCTTTTTAAACCAAAATATTAATTGAATTTTATTCATTTTATGTACATACAAGAGATGGCTTAAGTGATATTTTAATTTTGCCATCACTGTTGTAAATGTGTTTTATAATTAATTACTGTAGATTATTGAAAGTAGTCTGTTATCTAGTGTAATCAAAATTTTTGTAATTTTGTTTAAAAAATAAAACGCACGAAAGAAGTTTCATTCAATGAAAATTATATTTGAAATAATTCACGAAACGTCTGCAGTTCCTGTAGTTTCTGTGAATGTCCGACGAAAGAACAACTAAATTTTCCTTGGCTTTGGTTTCCGCTTTGTCGCATTAATACTTTGTACTATTTTATCAATGTCCATATTATCGTTAAGCTCATTGTTTACGGGTTTCGATCTCAAATTAGAAATGTCCAGGTTAATATTTGGCATTCGATTGCTCAAGAAACTTGTTAAAAGATCGATCCTATAAACAGCCACCAATAATACAAAGGCGAATACCAAAGTCCACACGGACGTTTGCTTAATTTGTTCTTCAGCATTGACCGCTTGAATCGCAAACGTTAATTCGGCGTATTGGAAGGAACTATTCGATGTGAATGCATACACAGAACTCTTGTCCCTTTTATATTCCGGCAAGTTCGATTCCAGCAAAATTGAATACGAATTGCCGTCTAATGGTAACGACGGTAGATATAGTAAAATGCCAGCATTCTCTTCTGTTAATTTCAAATTCGACGCATCTACTTTAGTCGTATGAACCACGAACGACGTCGGCGACTCTTTGACCACTTTCACCCTCAACGTCTTGTAATGTTCCGGATTTGCCGCATAAACCTTCACGAGGATGTCAACGTTTTGAGCCGGACGATAGACTATGAACTTGAGATCGAATATGTCGCTGGTAACCGTCTGGAATAAATTCGTTTTAAAAGAATGTAAACATTTCGAGAGCGAAATCAACATACGAAAGGAATAGAATCGGGCGTCGATCTTTCGATTAGTTCGTTATCATCGAACGACGCCTTCAATTTCATTTCGTACGAGCAAAACGGTTGCAATCCCCTGATTCTGAATTGTCCGTTCGTTTCGGACGTTGCTTCTTCCGAGTAGTGCGAACAATTGCCCAAACCACTCGCAATTACGATCATTCGTCCTTCGGGCTCGCCATTCAGCGATAACACTTGACCGAAGGCGCTGTATGCAACACGTTTACCTCTAAAAATAAATTGATTTGTTTTTAAACTTGGAGCAACGATATCATTTTCAATACGCTCACTTTAATAGCTCGTTTATTGTTGCTCCTTCTTGAACATCGATTATCTTCGAAGTCGGCTCGAAAGTATATTCTTTCATCATCGGTCGCAAGAAATATGAGTTGGGACTTAACGAATGGAACGTTATTTGACCGTTCTCGTTCGTTTGCAAGTTGCTCCTGTAACTTTCGCCGCCTGATAATGATATTAACGCCGCGTGTAACGGTCTATTATCGTCCGCGTCGACCACTTCCACAAATATTTCGGCAAGTTTATGCGCCAAGAAGTTTCCTTTGCCGTCCGGTCCGGTCAACACGTAATTTTCCTTCGACGCCGATATTTTGTAATTTTTCGTATCGTCTAACGGCGGAAATTTGTATCGACCGGTTGAATCGGTCTCAATGTTCAATGGCTTGAAATTTTCGGACTCGATTTTGATCAGCACGCCAGCTAACGGCGGAATAATTTGCCCTTTAAACACTCTTCCTTTCAAAGCATCGAATAACACTCCTAAATCCTTACATTCGTCGGTGCCCCTAATCGATCGGAATTTTGGCGTGAAATATAAAACGTCGGAATTCGGCGTCAGCAAAATGTTTTCGTTCTCCGATAAGTAAAGCTCTAATTCGTAGTTGCCATTATTAAAAGGTACAGGTCCTTTAACAGTCTTCACGCCGTCACTGACGATGGTGAAACTGATGTCTCCGTGATTCGACGACGACTTCGTTAATATCAAATGTTTATGTTTCTTAGCAGATACGGTAATCTCGTTAAATTCAGTATTCGGCGTGTATTCTAACGGTTTCGGTTCGTATATGTGACAACCGTTGAAATTAAATTTATATTTCAGTATACGTTCGACGCAATGTAAAGTCGACCCTTTATTTATAACGAAATTCACCATTTTCTTGTTGTAATCTTCGTAAGACACCTAAAAATTATGCAAGCTCTACGATATGATATGATATAATTCGAGGATACAAACGTTACCTGAGCTTCGTGGGTTGCTACAAATCGAATTAAGTATCCGGTTTGTTCAATTGGCTCGACCTGATGTTTGGCAGCGTTTACGGTCACTGTTAGTTGACTCTTTTTCCAGCAGAAATTGTTTTCAGTTAGTTTTAATTCATATTCTCCAGGTCTAACGTCCGTAAAATGATATTCGCCGTCTAAGTGAAATTGAATAAAATTACTAATGAAAAAATTAATAGTTTAAGTGCTTACTTTTTATGTCAGTCACAGTAACATTGCCATTATTATCTTGGTGAATTGATATCAGATGTACTTTTAAATTATCGGCATCTTTTTCATTTATACACTGCACTCTACCATAGACATCAGCTTTTAGTTGAGAAAACGTGATATCAAAGATAGGATTACTTTTCACTTCAATTCTTCGAGTTATTGGAAAGAATCTAAAATATGTTCATTAATAATTCAAAATTAAATCACATTTTTCGGCATCATCATACTGTAATCCTTGACCAAATTTAATCACTTTTATATGATATTTTCCCGGTGTCAAATATTCACAAAAGGTACCAGTGTTTGGTTCAGAATTAATTACAACTTTATTTGCAGATCCGTGCTGTTGAATACTTATTTCTTGTGTACTTTCGGATATCACTTTGCCACACACATTATACATGCTGGGATAAAATGCAGGAAGTTCTGACATTCCTAGACCGATTTTTATAGACTTTTCGGTGAACTTCATATTGCCTAAAACAGAGTTAATTATTTAAAGGTTTTCTTGTGTAATTAGTTACTTACTGTAAACAACATTAATAGTGTAAGTGCCTGATTTGATTTTTTCCAAAGTGTACCTCCCATTATCATTTGTGGTTGCTACTTCTTTTCCATTTACATAGACAATAGCATTTTTCAGTGGTTGACCATTAACTGAATTTAAAACAATTCCAAATACACTAAAACCACTCACTTCAAAGGCCTCTACCACCCTAATGCTGTCATGTTGAACAGTAAACTTGTGAATTGGTGGTGTAAAATGTACAGTTTGTCCTTTGTAATATGGCTGAATAAAATATTCGCCATTTGATACGGATGGAAATACAAATATTCCCCTTTCATTTGTTGTTACATAACATAGGTAATTGTCATTTGCTTTTGATGTTGTTACATGATTTCTATTACAACCATCAATCTTCACAGGACCCTTGTTCTAGAACAAAATCCCTTTTAGCACGTTATCAAATAAGCTTAGTTATTATTACATCTTCTCCTTTAAACAGCAAGACAGGCACATTCTCAATAGGTTCTCCATCACTTTTAATTGAACCTCTTACATCATAACCTTGTACAATTAAAGAATTTTCAGGCAGTTCTGCGTTTCCCTCAGTTACAGTCACCTTAACTGATTGTTTTAGTAATTGCCACCTAAAAAAATATTCTAAAGGAGAGTTCAATGCTAGGTAAATCGTCATTACCTTGTGTGTGATATAGAAACTATATATTTTCCTGGATACACAGGTGTAAAAAAGAATAATCCGCCAGCAGATGTGGTTGTATTTCTTATTTTTTTATCGACGCTCAAAATAACTTCAACACCTTCTGGACCACCACCTGATTTACTTCCGAAACTTCCTACTCTGCCAGTTATACCAAATCCTTGAAATACGAAATCGATGTCCTTACTTTGGCTGCATAGATCTGTCTTTCCATCAACGATTAGATTTACTTTGGTCGGCGTGAAACTCCATCCAGGCAAGGGTTCCAACTAAAAATTTTCATTGTTTAGCATAAACCAATTTCGAAAGATTTTTCTCTTACCTGCAAAATATACTCGCCTTTATCATATAATGGTATAAAATAGTAACCGTTTGGTGCACAATTTGTCTTGTCTTTTAAAGTACCTTGTTTTGTTAATCTACAACAAATATTTGCTTGGTAATTCATTCATTATTAATAAAAAAATCACTTACAATTTAACCTCAACTTTGGAAAAATCAATTTGTACGTGACTTTTCAGAAACCCACCACATCCCAATACATCATTAGAACCGCAAAATGAGATATAATTAATTGAAAACCAGATGCACATACAAAATATTGCATTCATTATAATTTAATTAATCGTTTATGAGAAATGTATTTTTTAATCGAAATTATCTTTCAAAGACAGCAACTATCATCTTCGAAATTACTGTCAGTGCGCTTTTTATCCATCAGAAGTTGACACTTGAACATATGTTGGTAAAGACGGATTCAGCAAATTTCTCATATGTTTTATTTGAAGAAATAACCCATTACTTTAATTTATTATTATAAATTGAAGATATTAGTTATTTATGATTCAAGAATTTAATAGATAATATTATAGAAAGAATGTTCAGACAGAGTTGGCAAATAATAAGTTTTATGATGAACGGATTGAAGCAACGCCGTCGATTAACCACGAATCAAAGACGTTACATCAAATCAAGTGTAATTCGATTGTATTGCACAGAGAAGAACCGTTCGAAAGAGGTCGTACTGAAGAGTGCCTTTGATGAAGTGGAGGACAAAGACAAGAAAACTTATGTCCAGCTAATAACCATGTTTGCTGAGAAAGATGTTCATAGGAGAGGTCATGTCGAATTCATTTATACAGCACTAAAACATATGGAAATGTTTAGCGTCCACAAAGACTTGGACGTCTATAAAGCTTTATTAGATGTATTGCCCAAAGGCAAGTTCATACCGACAAATATATTTCAAGCAGAATTCATGCACTATCCCAAGCAGCAACAGTGTGCTATAGATTTGTTGCAACAAATGGAGGACAATGGTAAATAATATTGTGCTGAGAATCAAACCGGTACAAGTTTTTGTTTGCAGGTGTCATGCCTGATTACGAGATGGAAGATATCTTGTTGAATGTCTTTGGCAAACGTGGCCATCCCTTGAGAAAATTTTGGCGGATGATGTACTGGATGCCAAAATTCAAAAATCTCTCACCTTGGAAGCTACCAGACCCAATGCCAAATGATAGCTTCGAGTTGGCTAAATTAGCTATTGAGAGAATATCAAGTGTAGACCTTCAAGCTGAATTGAAAATTTTTCAAGTAAAAACTTATCAATTCAGAAAGTAAACAGAGTAAAGATGATCTTTAATTACAGACTGCTGATGTGAAAGATTCAATAGAAAACACCTGGCTGGTGAGCTCGCAAAGTCCTAAACAGAGGCAGCTTTTAGATGAGCACGACATCAAGGATCCTGTTTATGTAGAAGGATCTTTCAAAGTTTGGTTACGTAATAAGTCTGTTAATTATTTTGTATTGAAAGCCAATTGCAAACCGACTAAAATCGAAGACGATAATAGCGATGGTAAAGTACACTTTTGTTTGATCAGTATATAATAAACGGTTTAATTTGATTTTAGATGTGAGCAAGATAAGGTTCTCTGCATTTAACTTCATGCCACCAAAACCTAGTAATTTAATGAAGCTGCCGTCTGTACATGAGCAAGACGATGGCACTATATTTGCTGTATGCGCTACAGGAACGTCGAGTAAAGATTCGTTACTCTCTTGGATACGATTATTACAGAACGACAATGGAAAGTTAGCAGAAATACCGATTGTCTTCACATTACGATCACCAGAAAGCGGGATCACAGTACAAGATGATCAACATAAGGAATAGGGAGTTGGACAATTTTCTTAAATATTGTACATAGAGATAAGTACAAGTTTGTTTTAATTAAATTATTTTATGTATAATATATGTACAAAAAGTATAACATTAAGTATAAAATCATTGGCATTGGCTGGATCAAGTCTCATAAGTACATTAATGTTCAATTAAAAGTAAACTTCTCTTAAAGTGAATTAACTAAAAACTAAAATTAAACTATCAAAATAATTAAGGTCGAATTTTAAGGCAATAAATAAATAGAATATCACAATAACGACGAAATAGAGAACACTTGAAAAGGCAATAAAATATTTGCACATAAAAACGACGCGAATCGTTTATATGGTCGTCTCGAAATCGTTCGGCTTCGACTCTTGCCCGTTGTGATAGGCAGGTGGTCCGTTATTTAAGAAGACGGACGTCCTCAAACTGTGACGGTGAACGTTCGTCGCACGCTTTTGCGGCACCTGGGGCGTCGCGTGACTATGATAATAATGCTGATTCGTATAATGCAAATCTCTTGTACCGTGAAAATTCGAATAGCTCGATCTAACTGATGCCGGTCGATTGTTGTAAAGTTCCTCCTCTTGTTCGTTTAACGACTGCGTCGACGATTGCTGGTACGTCGGATTCGTATGACCGTTAACGCCTCTATAATTCGTTTCGATCGGTATCAACGTATCGGCATTATACAAATTCGGTAACTGATCGATCTCTAAAGTGACTAAATTATTGTCGTATTGCATGTTCTTCTGCTGCTGTTCGATAATTTTCGTTACGGGATTTTGCGGCACGCGTCGCAGGCTCTTCGTCGAATTCCTCGCTTGGGAATGACGACTCATCGTGCTGTGACGACTCGTCGTGTCGCGTTGCATTATGCTGCGACGTTTCACTTTCCTCGGCGTCATCGGCTTCGGCGAAACAGGCGTCGGTAGATTTTGCAAGGGATCGTCGCTGTCCTCTTCCGATCGGGCCAATTGCGGACTGAATTCGATCGAGTACAACGACATCGTTTTCGTGCTCTTCTTCGTCTGCGGCGTCAAATCTAACACAAAACGATGGGGAATTAGTTTCGATGGATTGAACGTCGCGAAAATACAGATTCAAGCACATTTAACGAACAAACCGAAACGAAACGGGGAAAAATCGTTGTACTCACCCACGTCGCTTCACATCCAAACTTGTGAAATACTGTAAAGTATTTTATAATCTTTTAAAATTTACATTCTATTTAATATATCCGGTGGGTCCATAATTTTCAGCCCCTTTTTTATATTGAAAAAAAAAAAATAAGTAATGCACTATTTAGTCAATAGTACATTCGTCTACGTTATTTCGAATATTGTCCTTATGTTCCCGTCGACTTTTGATTGCTTGTGAAGAGGATATTTACTAGTCTTCAAGTAAAGTAAAAAGTTCCGGATCGTTGCTGAAGGAAATTCCAGGCAGATTCTTTGAAAACATGAGCGGCGTAAGGTGATAATCGGATAGCAAAAGGTCCAAAATACCCGCCGGAAGTGGAAGGACCTCAGACCAATCTCTTGGTTCTCTTCAATTTAAGTTTAATCGATTGTAACAACTTTGAACTATGTTCTCTAAAAAATTTGCTTAACAAATCCTAAAGGGAAGTTACATCTGTTTTTGTGTACATCGACTTTATAAGAATAATTCTAAAGAAGCATTGCGTGGAGGAAGACTTCCACGGTACCCATCATAGCTCCTTGGTTTATACGGTGGAAGGCGTCCTCGACGAAATGCCCGCAGTAAATTACGTCCACGCGCTGCATTTGCATTTATTTTTTGTTTCAATTTATGTTTTAACGCTGCGAAAGATGCGTTAATATATGTTCAATAATTTTAGTGTTTTGACTATAGCTCGTCCAATCAATCAAAAAACCACGATAGAAGTGGTGGCGCTGTTTCGTACGCTCCATGCAAAAAGTATTAAAACATAAACCATAGAAAATGTACACAAACAGCGCGTGCTGTGATAATATTAATTGCTGTTCTGACTGTACTTTTCAAAATCCTATGCGTCCATTGGACATTCGTCTAATCACAAATTTTAGTTCGCATATTTGCCGGGGACTTTTGGTTGATTTACGATCTCTGCAAGTCATGAAAGGGCTTCGAAGGGCAATAGACAATTGTGGCAATTTAATCGATCGTTATGGATTAAAATTCGTCAAAATATATAAATATCGCACTGCGAATCTATGCAGAATCGTATTGCTAAGTTAATTTAAAATAATGGAGGCACTAATAATTATTAAAACGTTTTCCCCAAGTGATCTTAAATACAGGGTGTTAAAAGAAAAGTGGCACAAACTTTAAGGGGTGATAATATGGCCCATGATAAGCAGCAACGCCTTAATGAACATGGGTTCCTTAAAGTTTGTGACACTTTTTTTTAACACCTTTCTGGGTCAGTGAAATTTCAATTATTTGCAGTTTCTTTTAAAAGTTTTTTAAAAACAAATTATTGAAATCACATTAATTCAATGCATTTTGCCATTCTGAATCCAATAAAATCAGTTTGGTTCAGATTGAACCACAAACAAAAAGTTATGCAAAAATGTAGTGATCAAGGAATGCTCTATTGACTAAATAATAAGCTTTTTTTGTGCATTGCTTACATTTTTTCAATTAAAAAACTGGCTGGCAATTATGCCCCAGCTGAATATGTATTTATAATGACTAGGGAATACTCACAGCCATCAAAGTCTTCCATGTACATTATGCTCAAACAGAATCCTAACATGATACCAAAAAACTATAACAAAGAAAGCAGCAATAACTTAAAGAATGATTGTAATCTTAATGCTTACCCCTAAGAAACATTGTATTGCTGCATGCATCACTTCCACATGGCGATAATCCAAAGTGCATCCAGTAACATCCTTTAGTTGAGGATATGATTCACTTGTATCAATTTTTGTTTGGCATCCAGGTCCATTTATCCACCAACTGAAACTATGCGGATCCAATTTCAGGATTTTGCTTGACTGAAAAATGATAGCAGATTAATTTCAACTAATCACCATTAAAGGCCACTTACTTTATGATTCAAATCTCCCAAATCCAAATACAAACATGTCATAAATAAATTCCATCCTAACCAGAAGATATGCCATGATGTGTACTTGAGAAACAAATAGTTGTGATCAAATCAATCGTTTTAAGCGTGATTTCATACTTACAGATACCAAATATTTCGTCTGATATTGGAAGGCACCGAAAAATCCGAATATAACGAATATGAATTCGAAGAAATTAATGATTATCGGTACCCAAAGGTATCCTAAAAAATCAAAAACCTGCCTTTCAGCTACGGTTACCTGAATAAAATCGAACATTGTTACGATGGAAGCGTTCGGGTATCGCAACTCACCATTTGTAACAGGCATATTACCAGGAAGATCGTTCTTCTCGTCAAGTATCCCATGATTGAAAATAAACACTCGCAATTTAATTAAACTCTTATTTTATTTTAAAGTATTAGCGTAAAAGGCGCATGAACCACCTGTTGTTTAACAAGTTAACAATTAATAACAACCATGTTTGTTGCGCATTCGCTGTAACAATTTTGAAAATGGAATGTGATTTTAATAATACATATGAAACACAAATGCTGGAGATCGAAGCCTCCTTAAACAGACGACGATCCTGTAGAGTGAACACAAGCTTCAGGAAGGAAACTTTCAGGAACAATACAGGACCAACGCTTTGCGTCGTCGCGTCTACGAACTGAAAAAATTGTTAAAATTAATGTTGGATATGTTGCGAAAGTCGCCAGTTAATGTTTGGAAATTAAATTACAATTGGTGAACGAGAAACTGAGTAAAAGTTTTTGGATTTAAGGGAATTGAGTGTAAAGGCACGTGTTGCCATCTATCGCACAGTGTCCTTTCGGTAAACAATTTTTGGAATCGATTTTGAGACAATGCGCACGCAAAAGTTTCAAGGTAAATAGGAGCATTCTAAGCAAGGAAAGAAGAACTGTTTGCTAATTAAAATTCTGTTGAATCTTATCAATTTGTTTATTCATTTTTCCAAATCATACTTGATTCTTCTTTTTGTCTCTATACAGCTTAAAACATTAAACTTCTTCCCTTTTACTTATTTTTCACTATGTTTAATATATCTTAATATAATTCAGCGATTAAATTATTCAGAGAAAAAAATAAAAACAACGAAGATCGAAATCAATTTGAAAAACGCTTTTTATGCCATTTACTCGTGTCTTTTTCCCTTTCATTTTATTTAATCTTACGCAATTTGAAATTTTGAATTATGTTGATTTTTTTTTGTATTGGTGCTGATTTTTTGTCCCCTTTCTTTATTTCCTTTTTTGCCATTTCTTTTCCTTCTTTACTCTTTTTTTCTCTCCTTTTTTTTTAATTACTCTTTGATTTTTCTCATTTTCTCACTCATCCTTTAGCTTTTTTGTTTCTTTTTCCCACCCCACAAATCGACTTTTCCTTTCCCTATTGCTCATCCATCAACAACTTGATTTTCTTAAGTATCCTTTTTTTGTTCATTTTTCAATTTAAATCAGATCGCAAAAATTAGTAAAAGAAACTAATCGAATCGTTATTATCGTAATAATAATAATTGTTATAATCATTATCATCATCATGAAGGTGATGACAAGAATGTCACATGAATCTTAGCTGTGCGTTATTACCGATTGGCGATAACAGCTTGATGGGGTTGATAGTGGTGCAATTGATGGTGGTAGAAGAAGAAGTGGTAGAAGTTGGATTATTGTTGTTGTTGTGGTTGTTGGCATACCTGTAACTCTTCTTTTTTTTATCATTATAATATAAACCAAAAATTAAAAGGATTCGAATCAAATTAATAAAAAAAAACAACAATTAAATCAAAGAAACAAATTAATCGAAATCGATTTAAAGCTATAGAGAATTAAAAAACAAACAAAAAGTTGAGAGAAGCCCCAAAGATTAATGACAAAATTTCTTGTACATTAAACAAACTTATCTAATCCTTTTCTTAACACTCTTTTTTCAGCCCTAACTAAACAAAAATCCATCGTCCGACTACATCTTCTCGGATTATTTCATTTATGTTGTTGCTTGTTGTTGTCGCATTTTTAAATAATTCGCTAATTAGAAGGCGATCCTCGATTTAAAAACGAACAATCGCCGGTCATTTAGTAACAACTGTGTAAAAAAATAATAATAATAACAAAAAATAATAATTAGATTAAGGGAAATAAAGTAATGCAGTTAATTTGTAAACGAGTTAACTGGGACGGGATTAAAACCGAGGATCGCCTCACGATAGAATAATTGAAAATCGAAGCAGACGATAGAATGTATAAATTAGAAAAAAAACTCGCATCTGCCTCGATTTTCATCATCATCTTTCAAGACGAATATCATTATTTACAGAAATAAAAAGTAGCTCTAACTAATATTTATTCATATATATATATAATTTATTTTATATGTAGTTTAATTGCTCTTATACTTGCTAATAGTTGCAATCGGTTAATTACTTTGACTCTTTCCTGCTATTTTAGCTAATTTTATTTTGTTTGTTTTTGTTTTTGGTAATTTAAGTGATCCTAAAAAAAAAACGCCAAAAAAACTGCAATCAACGATCAATTAATTAATAAAAAGAAGGACGAAAACGGCAAACTCTCACGCAAACATACTCGAACCCTCACAGAAAAAAAAGTTCATTCGTGATACAATTTTTTTTTCTGTACTCTTTTATATATCTATATGTATATATATGTATGTGTATTTTTTTTCTATATATTTTTGTTAATTATTTTGCCCTTTTTTTATATTTCAATTTTTATGTCTCATAATTTGCGCATAATTAATGTTTTTTTAACGATTAATGTTTTCCTTTCGTGAATTCGATTTCTTCACGTTGACAGCTTTTACTTAAATAATTAAATCTAATTTTTTTGTTTTTTAATTTTTTTTCAGTTCACTCGTTCATCATCATCAATACGGCGCATAATAAAGTCCTCCTCGCCTGTAAGCTCTAAAATAATAAATTTACACAACAAACCACACAAAACGCCAGCCAAAATAAAATTAAACAGAATGTAAATGTGAATAAGACAGAATTAAAGTAGAATTAAAACGGAAAAAATCATATAATTGATCAAGCTAATTGAGTCCTGGACATAGTTCATTTGATTGGACCAAAAGATGTCGAATAGATAATGTGTGAGGGGCTGAAAAGAAGCCGAGGGAAGGGAACGTTCTTAAATTAAGATATGCAAAAGATGTTGTTTTCTACTGCATTCGTATTGCTCCAAGAAACAGTGAAATGATCGAAAGTGGCGATGGACGAAACAAGAATGTCGCTAATTAATTCTGAAAAGCCATTAGATTTGAAACGTGACGGAGAAAGTCTCACTAACGCAATTTAAGGCTGTAGCCAAGTGGAAACTGAAGAGAAAAAACTCAAAAAAAGGTAACTAAAAGATTAAACCTAACATAACCAAAAATAACTGAAACTCAATTGATAATTTCATAGAGATTTGGTTTTTGCGTACCTTCCTCTACGTAGTGGACGATAACCGGCATAGTAACTGCCGCCTCCACCGCCACCACGTGCCAACGACGAAGAGCCGCCGCCGATTCCGCCGGAACCGCCTCCACCACGGGATCCCCTGTATAATCCGCGTCCGCCACGTGGTGGTCTATTTGTCGTAGACATGCCCGGCCGGTTCGTCCTTTTTGGCATCACCTACAACAAACCACAACTTAACAAATGAAGAAAAATAATTCGAAAAATTAAACTAATGCCAAATAAATTTAGAAGCTGAAAGAGGCTAAAGAAAGGGGTGAAACTAAAATGCTTGAGCCTTTTTCAGTTCAACACGTAGTTCTTGTATGTTTAATGTGGTTGCTTCGACACATCCTATTCATTCTTAGTCTGCATCCTTCTCACCTTAATCTGTCTCCCTCTGAAGAGGGACTCATCCATCGCCATTGCTGTCTGCACCGAATCCCTCTCGCCAAATTCAATGTATGCAAATCCCTTTGGGTGACCATCAAACTTATTGCATAAAATTGTGACGCGATTAATCGACCCACAGCCATGAAAGTGTTGCTCTAATTCTTCGGCCGTAGCGCCGTAATCAACGTTTCCTACATAGATGCTACGATTGTCCACCTCCATTTTCTCCTCCAAAGACATGTTCAGAGGACTTGCTAAAAAAATGATAGAAATACTGATTATGTATAATCGTCAACCAAAATTGAAGTTAATTAAGTAATTAACCGAGTAGTTGATCAACGTTTTATTTTCCTCTCAGGTATGATTAACTAAAAGTCTTACTTAAACCAGGTGGGCTGCCCATGTTCATCTGTTTATCCACCTCGTTCTGTAACTGTTTGAGCTTTTCAGCTTCCTCTTCCATTTCGCGCACCCGAGCCTTGATGGCTTCTAGTTCGGGGTCATCTCCGTGGGCGCCTTCACCATCAGTGCCTCCAATGCCGCCCTCTTCTTGAAGCAACTCTTCGTCTTCCTCGTCGTCGTCGATTCCGTTGACCACGGTGGTATCGTCCTCGAGCTGATCCTCCGAACCTAAACCTAAATCTTCACTATCAGCCATAACCTACAAATTAACGGTTCAGCTAAAAATTTCGAACGAAAAATAAAAACAAGAAAACAAATAAGTTGTAGGATGGAATGTGTCTGTGAGATGCGAAAAACAGATTGATGAGAAGACTCTTTGGTATTTGCTCATCAAACAATCTTATAATCAAAAGGGCCAACAAAATCAAGAATGTGACGCCATTATTGAAAGCAAAATTGTACCTTGTGTATGAACAATTGAATGAAAAAATTAATGGATGACATCAACAAACACATATTATGATAAAACTAACGTACCTTTCTAGACGATTGATCTAACGCAAGGAATCAATTAGTCACTTGTCCCAAAGGCAACAATTACAATTATCAATATTTAAATCTTTTGCAAATCAACTTTTCCCTTTACACGAGCAAATGTTGAACCGCTTAATGAAAACGCTTCCGGACGAAAAGATGGACGCCAACGAATTTTGGCCTATCGGTAACTACGTGCAATTACATTATCGATCGTCCTCCAAAAATGAGCGTGACAACCATGACAGAAAATTCAAAACTAGAAACCTCAAACGATTAATCGATTTTGTAATTAATTAAATCTTAGTGGACCAAACATTATTTAAATCATTTTCATTTACCGTATTTTGAATGCTTTATAATAATTATATTTCAAGTTAGTATAGAACGCAGCTCCATCTACCGAGCAATGATCAAACAACGAAATCTGTTAAAGACGTTCATCTGGCGGTTTATATATTTAAATTAGGGTTTGTTAGTGAACAAACTACTTAATCAAGCACTTAATTATATTATTTTATCAAATTATAATAATTACAATATTAAAAATAATAATATTAAAAATTATAATATTGGCACGTGCTTCCATCTAGCGTATAATATTATAATGTGTATACGCGCTACATTTTAAAATCAACTAGACAAAAAATTATCGAATTTTTCAATCGGTTAGTTTATCAGAAGATAAGCGAAACAATTATAGAAGAACGGAAATGTTTCCGATAAGCGCATACGTAAATTATACGTGCCGTGAATCAATAAATGATTAATTTTATTAATGAATCGGCCCATTAATTTCTACTTTAAAGAGAACTTCCCTCGATTTTCTCGGGCCGTGGTATATTCCTTGTATATATCGACTGGTGAAAGCCAAGTCTATTTTCGATTTGGTTGTGAAAGTTCAATCCAAAGGCCCATATCAATGTAGACAAAATTTAACGCAATTTATTCTCATTAACAAAACAAAACACAGAAAAAAGGTAATTTAACATGGCATTCGAGTTTCAACGTACTTCATCCTTATTGAACAGTTTGTAAACAAATGCAAATCTTTCATCAACGTTAACGTGTTATAATAACAGGTGCGATACTTTAGGTGCAAGTACTCATCGTCGACCCTGTTCCACAGCCAGTTCGTTACCTAACGAGCACAAAAAGAAGGCAGTGCGTGTAAACTTTAGTGACTCAACCACCTAGATGAGGCTTTCTGCGTCTATTTACCTCCAAGATCTGACTGTTCGTTGCCTCCTGTAAAAGGCTGCGAACGCATTGCGGTACCAGGTACAAACGACGATCGTTCGACAGATTCCAATCGATCGGGCGCCAAACGGCATCGGCAAACGCGACCGCGCTCACGTTAAAAACGTCGCAATAAAATTGCAACTTATTGGCGCTGTAGAATTGGCGCTGCGCTTGTATCTTGCTCAACAGATTGACAAGGCACTGGACTTTGGCGGTACTATGGATTTGGAATTGCTCCATTTTTAACGATAGCTTTGCCAAGGTGTAACCGTACAATCTACAATTAGAGATTAATTAATATGCGCAAGTATATTAGCCGTTTCTGGATTCTAACTCAGGCGCATGGCCAATTACGGTCAGCATTCGCTCGACCGAAATCATTTCGTCCTCGTTTAACGATAAATTCACGTAAAGTCGCAAATCGAAATCGTCCGGGTTGTTGGCGATCCATTCGCTTGGCCGCCGGGAGGCGAGCGCCCCCAACAATATACGCGATATCTAGAACAATTAAAATGGAATCAAACATTACGTGAACGACGTTATTAGCGATTTCGATATCAAAATATTCGTTCGATACTGTCACCTCGTTCTCCAGATCGTCAATTTTCTTCAACGTGCTATACAATACGTTCACGATCACGGTCTTGTTCACCTCCAAAATGTCGGAGTCGGCGAGGAGGACCCCTAAACGATCGACGCCTTTGGTAAATCGATCGCGTCCATCCACGCTATTAAATCCGGTCGTCCAGTTGTGCACCACGTGGGTCACCAGCCGTTCGACGACGTCCGGCCGAATGGTATTCGATAAACGATTCAATCCATGTACGATCGTTTCGACGTCGTCCTGATGAGCTTCATCGTCATAAAGGTAGTTGCGTGATATATTGTCCATCACGGCTCGCACGAGAGTCCGCGCGCTGGAAGACACCATCACCTGACTGCAAGCGATGCGTAGTGCCAGCGACCGATACTGCGGCCGATCGATTAGCGCTCGCAAGAAGGTCCAATCGCACGAGGGCAAAGGGTAGGCGTACTGGTGGCCCAAGCAGCGTAACGCTTGCGAGTAAGCCGCTGGATGTTCGATATCGTCCACCTAAAAAGACAACGGAGTCGGCGACATTGGACAATTTGCGTCACGAAGACATGCGTCGATCGAGAATAATCATCATCTTACTTGGAATCTAACGTAATTGCCTACGATGCGCGTCAAGGTGTACCCTTCCAGATAATTGTAGTTGGTCGGCTCTTCGGCATCGTCCGGCGAGCCGCTTTCATCGGACTGTCTATTGAATTTGTACACCTCTTCGCCAATGCATTTAATCGTCAGATCGGCGAAAGCGGCGAGCGGTTCGCCTGGCGGCAACGAATGCATCAACCTGAGCCAGACATCGTCCGGGATGTACTGAAAGTGTATGGTGCGAACGTAGTCGTTGCCTGGAAAGCGTTCGATCAGGTCCTCGAACTTGTACATCGACAACGCACGAATAGCCGCTGATTGAACGGAGACAGCAGCGGCGTCGTTACGATCGACACGGATGACATGGGCCCAAAGTTTGTCCTGCAATTTATGCATCAAGTCATCGCCGACTTCGTCTCGAACAGCCACAATCGTCGCGGACGCGAGATGGAACAACGGTTTTAGGACACGTTCTCGTCGCTCTGAGGTCCACAAGTTGAACAACATGTCCTGCCAGACGGTGGAGACGTCGACGACTTCTTCTTCGCACAATGATCGCAGGGCTTCCAAGCAGAATGCAACGGTCGCACCATCATCTTCGCTCGGGGTTGCTGCGTTTAATAATTGCGAGATGATGGCCACCATGTCGTTGCCATAAATGTGCGCCCTGAAATTAAGCAGATATTTCATAGTGTTAATGAGACTACCAATAAAGATAATCAACTAACTTCTGGTCACAAATGTCGCGAACGATGCGTGCTCGCAGCATCGCCAATCGCGCATCGCCGGGCGTCAGGAGCAACGGCTTCAACAGCGGATAGCAGCGACTCTGAACGGTCCACAGTTTGTAATATAACTCGAGGACGGCCAAATTTAAGGTGAGCGCTTCCTCGCTTTCTTTGTTCACCTTCTTGCTAGCACCGTCAATCAACGTCTTGAGTACGTTTGTTACTAACGGCAGGTTCTGTTTCTCCCGCGCCATCAGCGGCACAGCTTGTAACGTACTCCAATACATACAGGATAGATTGTTTTCGTTGAATTGCGACAAGCGATGTAAGATCGTCGACAATGCCGATATGCAAATCGACGAATTAGAGACGCAACAGCGCAGCAAGAGGTCGAGGACCGTTCTGTCGACATCCGTGGGGATTTCGACCGTCTCGGAAGCGATTAAGAGGCTTTGGAATACCGGTGCCAATTGCAATATTGCGCTGGCTCGCTCGCAATTGGCCACGAAGGGTCCGTACGAAGACGGCCTCGAAAACGATCGATACAAATGGAGAGTCTCGAAGGCTTGATGTACGTTACTTTGAAGACAGGCCAATCTTTGATACGGCGTGACAATGGTTTCGTCGTTGATGTATCTTTGTGCGAAATTGGCAACATTGTCTAAACGTTGCAAGACTCTCTCGAGACGATCCGAAAACGTTGATTCGCTAGCGTATAACCGCCAGCGCAAAAGGACGTTCTTCAACGACGTCAACACGTATGCGTCCAATTCATACTTTCCGCAAAATGCATCTTCCACTACAAATGAACACTTGCTGCTATTTAAGGACAACTCAACATTAAATAAACCAACCTAAAATTAGCAATTCTGCCACCTGGTTAATGGGACAACAGGTCAAAGAACCGCCAATCAGCAATAGGCACACATTCATTGTCGTGTTGGACTTGTTCATCGCCCTACAGCTATTGCTTATCACCAACTGTAAGCAATTGGTTGCATCCTGCCTGTTGCGGAAAGTGTCGTACAACATCGAGTACAGCCATAAGAAAGAAATTTCAGCCACCATTGGGCTTTCGTCCATCATTTTGTACCGTGAAAGGTACTCCATATTGTAGAACAGGTATGTCTGGATTGTCTGCATCATTGCATTCGAGTGCAATGGGATCCAATGCATGACTTTGATAACCAACTGCATATCAGATGCCATCAGCATGTACTGCCACAATGAAACCAAATGGGATTTGGACAATTTACCGGTTGGTTCGGAGAAGGCATACAAATAGATTAGTTCTTGTCTGCAACATGATGAGCAAATTTAGTTTTCGTTCACTTTGATAAGAGCAATGTGCTTACTCTTGTATATTTAAAGGTTCCTTCATGAGCTGATGATATATCACTTGGAAATCATCTGGACAGTTCATCAACAGCATGATTAACGGATGCTGACCTTTTGCCAATCTATATTTCACTTGGCCGCCATCTCCTTGTTTCATCCTAGTCTCCACATTCAATAATTGACAAATTAATCTTAGTGCGTTGCTTCGAAATTTTCTGAAATTAACCATTTACAATAGAAGGGATGGTAGAGGTTAGTAAAAATGAGTCTTACGATTCGCTTGTTAGTAGGAGTGTGTGGAGCTCGGTTATAGTTTCTTGGGCATCTAACTGCTCCGACTTGACCAATTTGAAAATGGCATCGCACGATGTGGCGCTTATCAGGACGTTCTCAGAAACAGACTTGGATTTTAAATGTATCAAAGGCCGCACCGGTTCATTACTGGTTTGTATTAGTTTCACGAGATTTGCGATCGCTTGACTTATCAATACTGGATCAGTACAATTATTTAATTTTGATTCAATTTCGGCAATTTCCATTGCCCTTCTTCTTGTTGTTATTAACCAAAAATGAATACAACCCACCGGCAGTAATGCAAATAATAAACTAAAATAAAAATAACAAATTTGACGCCGTTTAGTCGAATTCCATTGTCTATTAATTCATGGACGACTCTTGAATCTTTGAACGCGAATATTATTAGTGTAATTAGTGAGATTTTAATATATAATAATCAACGATCATTCGTTACCATGATACAATAGCAACGGCAAAGATAATATGTATAACTGTCTTATCTTTGATTTCCTTATGATGATCGTTGCTATGTTCAGGTTGTTTTTGGTACAGCTGATCGCATGTGAACGAAGTTGGCTCAAAGTACAAGTGTCATCAGGTGGTGCAGGAGCGGCACCGTCACCAAAATATTAGTGTAATTACAATTTTATTAATTTATAGTGGCGGTGCTCCAAAATTAATTTAAATTGCGTGTTTGAGTTGGTTTTTTCATTACGCCATTTAATTTATTTTCTTTGCGTACAAGAATATAATTATTATTATAAAATAATAAAAAGCTGTGGTAGCTAGACCTAAACATCGGTAAGGGTTTTATTTAAATTACGAATCCGTTTCTCTGCTGAACGATATTCTTGCAATAGCGGATATTATTCCAATTTAATGCAATCCGCTTCGACGAATCATGCATGGAATAAATTCCTCGTTCCTCAAAATTTTGCGAGCAATTTGTTGAAATAACTCCAAGCGAGAGAATAAATCGAGAGGCGCAGCAGAATTTCTTTTTCGGTAAGTACGCATTTCCAAGATAAAGTCCTCTCTTTATCAACTGTTTTCCTTCTATATTGCATTACTTGCGGTAAACACAAGAGGCCATTGTTGAAACCAACGGTCGAATATCATATAATCCAAAGTAATGGTCGGAGTGATAGTTAAAAAAAATCTAGAGTCGCTATTCAAGTCGTCCAGCTGCCCCGTTCGTTGCCGGATGATTAATGCGATAAAATTTGCGATAACAGGATATTATTATTTCGCTCTCCAATTGTTCTCTCGCTTTTATGGTTACTGCCAAACTCCAAATCAATCCAAAACAGTGACTCTTTGTATTACAATTTTCGTTTCGTTTGTCAACTTTCAGCTAAAGGATAATGAAAGACTCATGATAAAGCATCGTTATTTCGAATTCATCTGTCAAGCAGCAACCGTTCTGAAGAGGAAGCAAGAACAACTGGTTTAGTGCATAATCATTGTGAAACGATTCATTCGAGATGGATCATTTGCAATCGAATTTAATGATTAATCCGGTCAATTATCTGACCTACAGACAATACAACCCACGGTTTCGTATGGCCGAAACCTTGTTCAAGGAACGGTTGGATCGTGCCAAAAATCTCTACGTGAAGGACATGTACGCCCATTACGGATGCGTCAACGCCATCGATTTCTCCAACAATAACGGCGAGTTCTTGGTCTCCGGTAAGAAGCGTCTCCTTCGTAAACGGTTCAATAACATTCGCCACTCGGTTCCTTTCAATCGATCGGTTCTGCTTGTTGACTAACGTTCGCTCGATCATCGGTTTTTGCCCTTTTAGGCGGTGACGATCGTCGCGTTTTGGTTTGGGACTTGATGGCCGCTTGGTGCCAGCGATCGACGCCGTTCGTTATGCAGACGAATCACGCCAGCAACATTTTCTGCTTGGCATTTGATTCTACCGACACGAAGATCTACTCCGGCGGCAACGACGATCAAGTTATAATGCACGACGTTCCAACGTGAGTATAACCAGTACGATTAGCGACCGAACAACGCGTCGATCGAAAACTATGTTCTAGTGGCAAGTACATCGTGAAAATGTACCATAAGAAACCGGTGTACGGATTGAGCGTTCATCCGCGCAACGACTGGATCGTGGTGACGGCCGGCGACGATGGGAAAGTGATCCTTTTCGACAATCGATCTAGTACTGGTCGGTGCAACTCACGATCGAATCCGATCTTTGAAACTATTTCAGCGTTGTTCCTTTAACTGCTGACTCTGTACGTTTCTTCCGTCTTTCTTTCCCTCAGATTCCGTCCTCTGCCTGGCGAAACAGAAGAGCGGCTTCCACTCGGTGATGTTCAATCCGCAACGGAATCACCTGATCGCCACCGCCAATGCCGACGACGGCATCGCACTGTGGGACACGCGGAGACCGAAGCAGTGAGTACATCTTGAACGCCCTCCACGTAAAGTCGCTAAATTCTGACTCGCAGGAAGCTCATTCACTACGATTCGGATCACCGCAACGGAAAGTACGACAGCAATACGAGAGGGAAGCCGGTGAGCGGCATCTCGGCGACGTTCAATTCGAGCGGCGCGCAGCTTCTGGCGCTCCGACGTCGCCTGCCGCCCGTCCTATACGAGACCGATCGTGTCGACTCGATCTGCCAATTCTATCACCCGCTTTATTACAATTCGTGCACGATGAAGACGTGCTCGTTCGCCGGCGACAACGACGAGTACGCACTGAGCGGTTCGGACGATTTCAATTTGTACATGTGGAAGATACCGCCGCCGGACTGCGACGGTAAACCGCGAGGAATCGAGACGGACGGTTCCGCGTTATCGCTCCCTCGTTTGCTTTCTTTTCCCAGTTGAATGGGGCGACTGTCACATGGTCCTCCGCGGCCATCGCTCGATCGTGAACCAGGTCCGTTACAACAAAGATCAGCATTTGATCGCGTCCTCCGGCGTCGAGAAGATCGTGAAATTGTGGAGCGTGATGCCGATGCCGAATTGGCGCGGCCACCTGATTCGCACTGAGGACGACGAAGAAGAGGAGGCATTCGGCAACGACGATGGGGCGAATCGACGTTACATCTACAGCCACGACGATTACACGCACTTGGTCGAACATCATGGTCAGGTTAATGAGCATTTCTTTTTCATACGTTAGCAATTAACAGTAGTGTGTTGACGGTTATTTTGTTCTCTTCTAGAGGATCTCCCACGACTATAGCGACCATTCGACCGAAGAGGATTATCGGATGTTGGCGTTCTTTGATGCCCTCATACAGCGCGAAATCGAAGGATGGCCATCATCCAGCGAGTCGCAGGGAACTGACGACGACAACGCGATCAACTCAACATCAAGCGATACCGACAGTAGCACCAGCAGCAAGAAGGAGAACAGCGAAGACGACGATGAAGCGGAGGATCGCGAAGACCATAGTTCAGAAGTAAATCACGATTATTATAGTTGCTTGTGTGTGCAAAAACAAGAACAAATTAAGTGCTAGTGACGTTCTCTCTCATTAGTTGGCAATTATGGACATGTTTTTAACGCGTCAAATTTAAAATTACAAACGTAATGTGATCAGTCATAATTAATGGGAGAGAAAATCACAATAATTCATCTATTCAATAATCTTGTTTATACATCCGCGTTATTATTGTGTTTTAGTCAATCATTAAAGTGCAAAATTCGAATGGTCGCCAACATTATCATCGCCGTCATCGGCATCACATGCGGCAAAAAGTCAATGTTGCAGTTGTTCGTCGACGTCGCAAGAGACGCCCTAAAACGGTCACCGCCGCTTACGGTCTTCGCGGCCTCGATAATGCCGAAACGTACCAGTGCACCAGAAAGCAGTTGAATCGGATCGAAAAACTGATCGTGCAGAAACGACGGCGATTGCATTCGATGGCCATCAGCAGGTCAAAATCGAGAAATAACACGAAGACGAGCAGTAATAACAGCGGCTGCGATACCAGGTAAAGTTTCGATTTTACAAAAAGAAGCGACTTATTTTCCAATTACTAATTTACCACCTTTTCACTGAAGAATAATTAGTACTTGAATATTATTTGAACATTTTTAGGTGCGATTTGAGGACGAAGGAAGCCGCGCAATCGTCATCGATTTCGTCCGCATCGCCTGATTCTTCGCTTGCATCGTCGTCGCGTGCAACTTCTTGTAGACGTTGCAAGAAAGACGTCAATAGAAGCAATAAAACTTCTAAGGGTAGGAGGCCCAATTCGCAGCAGAGCAGGAGAAGGTGCCGCTGCACACACGATAATGATCTACCAACGAACGACTACAATAACGCCAACGAGAACGATGGCGATGATAACAAATCGAACAGAAGCCATAGTCGTCATGGTGCTATCGATGAATCGTGCAGACAATCAAGTGGCACGTCGATTGCGCCGAATTCTTCGATCGAAGATGATTACGCTGACAAGCGGAAGATCGAGACATTATCGATGTCTTCGTTAGACGTGCCCAGCACGAGCACTGGCATCACCGAACGCACCCGTCGACGACGACCGTTTCGAATCGTCGAGCCGGACTCTGATGACGATCAACAATTAAGGAGGCGCCATCCTCAAATTCAGGAGGCGGACATGGATGATGATGATGACGACGACGACGAAGAGGAGGACTTGAGCCTAGAGATGCGTCTGGCCCTGGTCAAAGGAAGAGTTAATAACAATAACGTAAGCCGTAAGGGCGGCACTAATGATTGGATGAAAAAGAGGAAGAATGACGATAGAAGCGACAGTAGCGGCGCCGGAGGCAGCAGAAGAAGAAGAAAGGCCTCGTGCGGCCAGCAGTTCGTTGATGGAGAAACTGTTGATCGACGGCAATTTGACGACCGCAGATGTACCTCTCACCATCGCCAAAATAATGAGGATAATCAACAGGAGACGGAGGATGACGATGAAGATGTTGAAGACCTCCATCGAGGCGAACGCATGGAACCGAAAATGGAACCATCGAATGGTGGTAGAAGGCACGCAAGCGGCGGCTACCATCAGCTCGGTGGCAATGATACCGAAGATACCAGCGATGGTGAAGCGACAATGAATAACCAAAAAGGTGTTCCTGATGATGACGAAGACACGTATGATGATGACGATCAACTCGAGGACGCCAAGAAGGCAAAAATGAACGGATTCGATGCTAGAATTCAATCTCATCAGCAAGCAGCCGAAGTAGGAGGAACGATCGATTGTTCGAGTACGAACAGAAAGAGGCGATTGGTTCAACAGGAAGAGAAAGAGCTTGTGGGCAAGAAAAAGAGAACGCTACTGGTACAACAGCATGATCAGGAAATGCAGGAGGTGGAGCTTGAGGGCGCAGCGAGAGATGCGTTGCTGCAACAGCCGCACATGATGATCATAACGATGAACAACGAAGAACTGATTCTTCCGCTTTCGCGCGTCGACCGCGCCGACGTGAGCCCCCCGATCATGATCTCGATGTCGTCGCGTCAGCGTTGCGACCATCATCATCGAGGAACGCGACGCATTTTCATGACGCCGGGGCCGCCCGCACCCTACGCCTTCTCGACGCCGTTACGCACTAACGCCTCTTCGCAACAGCATCATTGGGGCCAATCGCCGCATCTGATGGAGTATAACGGCACCGACTCTTCGTCGTCTTCGTCCACGTCATTAACTTGTTCTTCGTCTAGCGTTGTCGATACGACAGCAGCACTAACAACTTCTTCAGGCGATGCTTCTGTCATCGTAATCGATAGTACTCCCTCGACGACGGGCTCTTCAGATTCCGCCTTCGATTCGTTTCCCGCGCTGCAATCGTCTCATTCTTCTGCATCGGCAGCGATAAGGCCTACCATTTATATATCAGATGATGACGACGACGACGAAAGATGCGTTTCGGAAAGTCCGCGGTCTTCGCCGTTGTTGAACTGCCGCGAACTCCTTCCGCGTTGAAGGCCTTCACGATAGAGAAAGCGGTGAGAAACGCGAGCAGATAAAGTAAAAGACGTTGATCGACCCATCGGATGGATCGACATTGCATCGCGTACTTGGGAAATGTTAAAAGTTTGTTTTGAATTAGAAATTGTATTTTTTTTTGTATTTCCTATTTTTATCGTTCATTATCTAATATTGTTAGTTGTAATGCCTTTTGTTTCCTTTTCATTTAGGTTTAGTTCGTTCACTTCATTTTATTCGAACGGTTCCAATCAAATTCGATCCGTATGTTTTATCGAAACGATTCGCTTTAAATCGTTTCCACCTGTTAATGTAAATATCATTTGAATTCTAATTCATTATTAAAGAGTCAAAAAGAAAATTATATGACTACGAAGATGTTTATTAAAGTTTAAGGTGGAAAATTAATAAGATATTGCTGAAAATCAAATTCAAAGCGTTTAATTTCTATTTTCCTCGCAAACCTTCCCACTTTTCATCGTTCCGGAGTGTAAGGACTTTTTATTGAATATTTCGCTCCTAATTATTAGAACTGAGGGACTTTTGTTGCAACTAATTCTTTCATACATTGAATTTGGGTAAACTGTTTACAAGCGGAATTTAAAAAGTTATTTACGGTCTTCCGGTTGTTTTAACATTTTCTATTGAAGATATTTCCGCCCACTCTAATTGTAGCATTCAAATTTGAGTGTATCGTAAGAACAATACAGTTATTAGGGATGAAAGTAATGATTAAGTTTGATGAAAATTGATGGAATTGTTAATGAAATTTGGACAAGTTCATGCAATAATCGTTTTTCAAAATGCCAAAATACCAGTCATATGCACACAATTGTGAAGCTAATGAAAATAATGCAAACATTTCAGGTACAAATCGACTTTTCTTTAACTTGAGACCGGAACGTGGCAAAAATGTTTTTTTATCGTAGTAAATGTCGGTTCCTGTTGCAGAAGCCATATGAGATGGCAAAAGGCCTACATGAAGAGTACAAACAAAAAGGGAAAATTCGTGCAAATTTCTATCAATATCAATGCAAATTGTCGATTAGCGAAAACCAATTCAGACAATTATGCCGCGCTTCGGAATTCATTTCCCCAAATTCCACCAAAAAACTGCGCATAATTGTAAAAGGAGGTTGAACACAAAACAAAGATTCATGCAAAAATGCGAATTTTTGCCACACCAACTAGTCACAATTAGAAAACGCAAAATTAAATTATAAAACGGTTCTTATTTAAATAACGAATAAATAACAACGTGTGCTTGTATGTGAAGAACTAAATTACAATGAAAACAATTTTGTGTATTTTCCGCTCAGTTATTTAAATAGAATCAACAGACAAACACTAATCAATCGATCGTTATATCACACTTTCGATTATTAAAACCTCTTCTTTTCCTTCACTTTTCAATTGAGCGACCTCAACGTTAGCTCGATCGGCGGTAACAACGTGGTTGCCGCCATCACGGACGTACCATTGACGTTATCATAATTATTGTTAAGATAACGACCCGCACCGTCGTCCAAACGATCTCTCCTCCTGTTCACCATCCTCGAGCTCTCGTAATCTTCGTCCTCTTCGGTGATACAACAACCCGACTCGATCGAATCTAAGGCCGTCAGCGGAGGCGGCACCGGCGAATCGTTCGTCCTCGGTCTGCTGCGTCCTCTTTGACACGTCGTCGATATTCCTCGACGACTATGCTGAAGACCTCCGCTGCGTCCAGCGCCGCCCATGCAAGAGGCGCCGATCGTGCGTCGCGCTCGCACGTTAAAAACCCCGTAAACGATCGGATTCATGCAGGAATTGGTGCACGCGAACAGAAAAAGACCGCGTTGGATACGTTGATCGACGTGGATCGCCGTATCGCGATCATACCAATACCTGAGGAAGACGTGAAGGAATGTTAAATGCGTCGTGGAATTGAATTTTTGAATAAATCGCGATCGATTCAGTTCTTACCACACGCACATAACGTAATACGGCGTCCAACACACGAAGAACACGCAGACGATGATGACGGTCATCTTGAGGGTGCGTACGCGCGCTCTGCCCAAGAAGCCGAGACTTGAACGACGGATTGGATCGCCTATACAAGTAAAAATTAATTTGATTTTAATAATCGAACAGTTAAACTAACGGACAGTGACACACAAGAAGAACAACAACGACTTTAACAATTACGCTCGTTGTTACTTAATGTGTTTTATTCTACGTTCTTCTACTCTATTACCATTAACTGTCGTGCAGCCGTCTTTCGATCGGCGAAATATTTCGGCAACGATCGACGCGTAGGTGTACGCGATTATCGTCAACGGGATGGCGTACATCATCAACATGCCGAAGACCGAGTACGCCAGCTCTTGGGTGTAGCTGTCGAACACGTTGTACGTGATGCACTGCTCGTACCAGGTGATGTTCGGATGCGACTCCAAGTGGAAGATGACCGACTGCGGCGTGCTGCATAGGGCGGCGCCCAGCCAAGCCACGCGCAACATCCATTTCCAACGGTCGTGCGTGCCGTTCAGTTGTAACGGCTTCAGAACTGCGTAATATCTAAAACGAAAGGATCGTGATTACAAAGTTTACAACCGAGACCGGAAAAGCGCGATTCACCTGTCGACGCTGATACAGATCAGCACGAAGCTCGATAAATACAGGCCGAACGTGCGAAAGAACGCCATCAATCGGCACATGAAATCGCCGGCGCGCCACGAAACCGTCACCGCCCAACCGATCTCCAGCGGCATCATCAAGAACGTCACCTAACGAAGGCAAGAACGTAGAAAATATAAAAACCAAACAATCTTTCGATTATAGCTCGTCCAAGCAATCAAAAGCCCCGATAGAAGTGGTGGCGCTGTTTCGTACGCTCCATGCAAAAAGTATCAAAATATAAACCATAGAAAATACGCGCAATAGCACGTGCCATGATAATATTAATTTCGGCTTTGACTGTACTTTTCAAAATGCCGCACGTTGATTGGCCATTCGTTTAGTCACGAATTTTAGTTCGCATATTTTCCGCGGACTTTGATTGCTTGGACGAAATACAACCGAACACAAATTGATTTATCGATCAATCAATCGTCGATTTTCTTATATAACAAATCTAGCTCGGCAAACTTTTATGATTGAGATTTAAGACTAAGATTATGATTTAAGATTCAAAACTAACAACTTGATTGATTAATCGATCTCGCATGCGAATTATTGACCAACCAGTAGATCAGCAATTGCCAGGTGCATTAACATCGTGTTAATCGGCGACAACGACGACGGCCTCGCGATGCCATTCAACAGTCGCTGGCGCTGTCGTCGCGCGATCAGCACGAGCACGGTGACGTTGCCGATGGCGGAGAAAACCATGAGCACGCCGTAGACGACGATCGACAGCGTGTGTCCGTCGTTGAATCGCATGTCGATCGGCAGAGAAGCCGCCGCCGACGCCGCGTCCGTCGCATTATCGGTCTCGGTGATGTTAACCGGCACCACCAGCGACCATTCGCGCAAGTTACGGTGGTCCTCGACGTCCAAATTGACGGCCATCGATTGATGATGGTGCAGTTGATCGAGACGCATCCTGCCAGTACCACTTTGTTGTCTTCTTTATTCGTTGAAAAAATTGTCCGCGTTTTCTATCACTATTTCGCAATCACTCTTTTGTATATGTTGGATCGTTAAACAACGATGATTACGGCGCGCGAAGAAGTAGCTGTTGGAGTCACCAACTGATTGCTGGTAATCTGCAAGCA
Organism: Hololepta plana; assembly: GCA_963695495.1. Lineage (NCBI taxonomy): Eukaryota > Metazoa > Arthropoda > Insecta > Coleoptera > Histeridae > Hololepta > Hololepta plana. The sequence continues at coordinate 372,258 of OY968835.1, forward strand.
GAAAAGATCGATGTAACGGCGATTGATTAAACATGCCGCGTAACGAAAACGAACAATTTAGATTTCTGCAAATCTAGTTCTATAAATACAAAATTGGGGAACCGAGCATCGACTGAATTCGATTTAGATTAAGTGATATTATTGGAATAATAATAATTCTTCGTTGTTTTCTTTTTTTGTTCTCGGTTTTCTTGTTATTCCAGTGTAATTATAACGGAGTCGGAGGGCGATTTCCGCTAGCCCCTTATATAAAAACTGCGTCTATCCATTTTTCACGCTCGCGTATTTGTGTTTCTTTCTCGCGCACTATTATCATATTCCCCATCATAATAATAATGATGGCAACGTATCGAATTATTGTTGCGAACCCATTCTCATTCCATCCAATCAGTCAGTCCAGCGGTCGCATCTTCGCCACCGACTCATCATTATTTTATTATATTAATAATCCATCTACTCTCCCTTTTCCACGTCCTCTTCGTGCTTCGCCTCGTCTCATTCTCCCCTCGTCTCGCATCGAACGTTTGTTTCGGTTGTTTTCCAATCTAATTAATTTAAACCGTTTGCGAAGGATGAAAAGATTCTCTGTCTCCTTTCGCTCGCAAATTTTCCACATTTCCATAGATTGACGAATTGAATCGATGGCCTGGAAGCGAAACGATGCGGAAACTTGACGATTACTTGTTGCAATTCAATGAAACGAATCGAAACGATGATTAACGCAGCGAAACAGAGAGCGAACGAGATTGCGAGCAAAGGTTATCGCATCAACGTTGGCCTCCGGAGATCGACAGGGCCAACATTTTTCACTGTTTTCGTTCTCGCTGGTCGCTTGCTCCTACTATTCGATTTGTCTCTTAAGCGAACAAATCCAACTTCTTCCGGTTTATCGTCCACGATCATCTTCTGCGCAACTTACCACATTGTGTCGCTGCTGTTACGAACAATCCAATTCTCACGATGTCGTCTCAACATCGACGATCGAGACGATTTCAAATTCCATCGCGTAACGCAGCGATAATTGTCGTCGTCGATCAAACAGATTCTCGCTTTTTAATTGGGTATTATTCCATTCGCGTTTTGTTCGGTCGAACCACGAGCGAAACGGCGCGTCGTTTAATCGCGGCGTCTCGACGCCGACTAAAAAAGCGAAATTACATATTTTTTTATTCTCCTTCACTCTCTCGCTCCCTTTTAATATATTCCTTTCCTCCTCGCCGCTCGAGCTCCTATCTTTTTCTCGTTTTCTCTCTCTTCCTCTTCAATCAAATCCAATCCATCCATCTAGTTCTTGTTCTTCTTCTGCTGCCGTCTCTACTCCTATTACAACTGCGACGCATTAATAACAACAATAACAACCTTCTTGTTACCTTATCCCTCGTTTCTCCTTCTTATCATCATCATCATCATGAATATCCATCTTTCTCTTTGACATTCACCATCAATTTCTTTCGCTCAATTTCATTGTGTCCCCTCGTTTAATTTCTCCGCTTTTTCAACTTATCTTTCTTGCTCGTTAACGATGTGACCGACACCTTTCATTTTACCATTAGCTAAAAATGTGTGCAAGCGTCAATCATACCATCGATCAAGATTCTAATCTACATCTTTTTACCATTCTCGTTCTTTCTCGTCGTTTCAAAAACCGTTTCTTTCTTAACAAAACGTAATTAATACATACAATTATGCAACACAAACATATGATAAGAGTGAGATCTAATGAATAATGATCGAGTAGTTTCTAAACAATTGCAAATATCCATTTATTGATTGTCTATTCACTTACCATCATCACAGCCATCAGCATCACCTCCTGCAGATTGTTCTTGTTGTTTCCTTTTCTATTAATTTACATGTACTTGTTGCAGTTCCACATTTGCACCATCAATTTAATAAACGTCCAGAAACTGGCAAATAAGATGCTTCCTCAACTTTCTTCCTCTTCACTCTGTCAGTCTCCAATTACCTTCTTAATCTTAATCCTGTTGTTGTTGGCTCTAAGGAAACACCGTTCAATTAAACTGTTAAGTTTTTAGATCCCACAACTGCAGACTTTCTTATCTGGGGGTTAATAAGTTGATATATTTATGGGGCCCGCTATTTGACCCCAAGTCCTTCTTATCATCAGCTCCTGCTCTCTCCATCTCTTTCTTGAACTTCTTTCTCTCCTCTTGCACTTTTGTCCATCTTCTTTTCCTTCTTGCTCCGTTCGTAACATTATCTGTAATTGAAAAACTGGCAATTAGATTGATGATGATGAAAACGGATTAAAAATTTTACGATGTTGCTTATGTTATTTGCTTACACGATTTTACATCGATTAAATTCCCACTGCGATGAACCGATGTTTCATCACGCTCGACTATTTGCATTGTTAAAATATCAGTAATTAACGAAAATAATTTAATTAATCTTTCTGTGGCTAGAAAATCCTTCATGATCAATTCATAGATCGATTAGAACTAGTGCTGCCACCTATCCCAAAATAGCCGAACGCAAGTTTCTGACGAAATCGCTAATTTTGTGCAAATTATTGGTTCATTCAATTAAAGTAAACTTTTTTATCCCCAATTTGAGCCAAAGATAATATACTATTGAGCGATAAAAAAATAGCTTTACAACAAGAAAATACATCGGAATCCGTTATATATCCTGCGCTGCCATCTGGTGATGTGCCCGTGAATTTGATCTACGATCGCTTCGTTCGATGAAATGCAGGACAAACAATTAACGTTCACCGTTTATTGATTAAAAAAGTTTAACAATTCACACTGACAAACAAGAATGGAATGACCGCGTCGATTACATGTAGAAGATCGCACATTTAACCGCCATGAAAGCGGTGATGCCGTAGCCGACGAACCAGGAGATCGCACGCGCCGGTTGTGGGACGACAACGACGGCGTAGACCAACGTATGAGCGTATCGGGAGATCACGAAGAGTCGGAACAACCACAAAGTCAACGCGACCGACGGTGCGGTCGTCACGTAGACGAGCGCGATGATCATGAAGAGCGGCACGTTTTCCAGGTCGTTCAAATGGGCCCTAAAACGCAACAGAAACGTCAGAGCTCAAGAAGCGTTGATGATGATCGCCGGCTCGAAGTGGGAATTCGTTTAAACGAACCTTCGCACACGCTCGACGTTCTCGTCCGTCCGCACTTTGGCACCTTTCGTCGTCTTGGTATCTTCTACGTTGGCGAACGCCTACAAAATGATTCAATGAACGATTGTTCGATCGTGCTAAACGACAATAGACTTACGTTGTTCTTGAAGCGTTGCCGTGCAGTCAACAGCGACATCATCAACATCTTCAGCGTTAGAAGGGCGACGTAGAAACAGTAGGACGACAATAACTCGTTGCCGGCGATCAAACCTTTCAAGTCCATTTTTCTGCTGGCTTATTAATTGTAGATTGTCGTCGATAATAAATGCAACTGATTCAGCGCTATTGGCGAGTTTTACGAAACCGACTAGTCAGGTCTTGCTTAGTTAATCGAATGTCGCGTTTGATTCTAATTGTTAACAAACTGATTGCGCGAGCGAGAGGGTCGTACTTGGAAAACGAGGATCGACGCAATTGGAAGAACTGGTTCCCACTTTGAATGCGTCTCCCTCTAGCATTATGATAAAGCGAGAGGATGAAGAGGTAAAGTTCGACATAATAAGCAAACAAGATAAAAGAGCGTTTAAAATAACATTAATTACATGGATGACGAGGCGATATTGCAAGTTGGTATTCGTTTGCAATAACAATTTGTCGATTGATGGATTAAAATCCATGATAGAGATTCCGCGATGGCTTGTTGCTGGCGGAAAGTTGGAATTTAGATTTCCACCATTTTCTTTGGCCGGTTTTTCTTTTAAAGTGCGTACATGTACATATGTACAAAATACATGTACAATGAAAGGAGAAGGAAACCGGAGCACGGCATAAATAGCAGCCAATAAAAACCGACTTTTACAAGAAAATCGCTTATTTTTAGTATTTCTGTCGTTTGATCCTCATCATCAAAATTGTGTTTCGCTTATCAATTAATGACAGAATATATCGATAATCGTGATGATACAAAAATTGTAGAAACATTCGATTAATTACTCTACAGTCTAGTTAATAATAATAATAATTACGATTAAATACTTAATTACTTACAATTACCAAAAAAGAATATGAAATTTGTCACAATTGAAGTAACAAAGAAGTAAACAATTTGGAATGATAAGAAGTACTTATAATGTGTATGTTTAGAGATATTTCACTTAATAATAAGAATCGGAATGTTCTTTTCGTCAGATTGATATCAACTAATTTTATAAGATAAATAAATAATGATGAAATCGAAGATTGTTGCCTCCTTAACAACTAATTAGTTTAAATATGTCTGGCAGTAATTTCGCTTATTTCAAGCAGAAGAAGAGGAACTTACAATTTGATAATCTTTTGATCAATTAGTAATATAACAAATTCGTTTCACAAAATGATTTTGACTGTTCCCAATTCCTCCCTCTTCTTTAGATACTTTCAAAGTAAAATTAAACTAAAAAAGTATATATTAATGGAGTAACCTCACCAACAATAATCAATCATCAATTGACAATTATCTGATTAGTAATTCATTAAAATAATAGATGGACATGTTGGTGTGATTCTCCTCAAGTACTCCCTTGGTTTATGTTTCGACAGTGGCTTCACTTTGTTGTTCTGTCGATGATGATGCCAATGGTAAATTATTGGCCTCTTCCTTGCATTGAACACCGTCAACGATCGCCTTCGGCGGCTTATTATCGGTCTTCGTTTCCTCCTTTTTACACTCATTTCCTTCGCCGTTAGTAGCTGTGTCTTCAGCATTTTCACCGTCTTCCGCCTTCGGCAACTTCTTGGCGTCGTCGCCGTTAACGATGTTGTCTTTGGCATCCGGTACGTTGTTAGTTACCGAACTTTCGACCTTCTCGTCGGCAGATTTATCTAAAAAATAATTAGCAATTACAATAAATAAAGTTCGAATTTAACGGTTGGTTAATTATCGATAGGCACCTTCCGGGTTTTTCTGATCGCTTTCCTCTTTTGACGATTCCTTTTCATCAGTCTTCACCGGTTCCGGTGTGTTACCGTTATCAATGCCATCGCTTTTAATTTCATCCTTATCATTAGCGGAATCTTTGCCAATGTCCTTTGCATCGTTCGCCTGTTTCGTCTCGCTCGTCGTTCGTTCAGTCTTGGAATTCGGGACGTCCTCCACAGCGTCCATACAAACATCATCCGCTCGATCAGTCTTTGTCGCTTTAGTCTCTTGAGATTCCGAGCAACGGTCGCTACCGTCAGTCTTATTGTTACAGTCTTGTTTCTCATCATTTTCGCTTGTTTTCTGTTGATCTACCATCGAATAAAATAATGAAATCAATCATCGAAATTCAACATTTATTTTAAACAAAAAATTTTGAAATTAACAAGTGATTTAAATTGCACCTTCTTTTGCCGGTCGTTGTTCTTCCTGTTCTTTCGCGCCATCATCTTTTTTCTCTTTGTCTGATGTTACCACATCATCAACGTCCATCGATACGGCAGCTTCTGTGGATTCATTGCCACCGACGTTTTGCTGTTCCACGTCGATTGACGCCTGTGCGATGCCGTTTGCTTTCTCGCAATCATCATCTACCTCAGTCTTTCTTAGTTTGGGCGCTTTCGATTTCTCGTCGCCATCGTCTTCGGCGCCGTCTTCCTTCTTCTTCTTTCGCTTGTTAGTCACCGCCTCATCATCATTATCCTGTTCGATAGTCACTTTTGTGCCATCTTCACCGCCAATTCTCTGTTGTGCATCATCATCCTCCGCAACTATTTTCAGGTCTTTAAAAGATTTGATGACGCGATACGATTCCTCAGTCGTCGGCTCGTCATTGCCATCCCGTCTGATCAGCGTCACCTGGAGGTTCGCCTGTTTGGCCGCTTTAATTTCTAGATAATAATACAACCATTCAAAATTAAATTAGGCAAAGCGATATTAACGAAGAAAGATCGATCTCTTCCATCTTGTTGCCTTCTCACCTTCGATGTCGTCGCTGATGAACATAATCTCTTCGGGCGGCACCTCGAACGCGTCGGCGATCTTCTTGTATGAATCCTTCGATGTCTTCAAGCCGATCGTCCGCTGATCAAAATACATCCCAATGTATTCAGTCAGGTCGCCGTCGCTGGTATGCCTGAAGAGCATCGTCTGGGCGTCCACGCTACCGCTCGAGAAAATGCCGATTTTCTTGGTTCGCGACCATTTCGCGAACGATGTCGACACGTCCGAATAAACGCTACAAGGAACGAATTACACGATTAGAAACATTCGTTAATAAAATGTGCGTTGATTATGCTCGTAATCACTCACTGGCCCTTAAGGGTGCCGTCCTCGTAGCCCTTCTTGTAGATGCGCCCTTGTAACCTTTTCAGCGTTTCGTTGCTGCTATCGTCGCGCATAGACTGTTTGATGATGGCAACCGTCTCTTCGGCCGTCAACTCGTCGCCGGTGCTGCCGTTCGTTTTCTGTTCGCTGGCCGCGTCATTTTCTTCTCCCGCATCCTCCGTCTGCTTATCGTTGTCGGTGGTCGCTTCTGTAACAGCGGCCGCACGCAACTCGTTTATCAATTCCTTGATGGAATCCAGTGAAGTTTTGACGAATTCTTCCAAATTGTCGTCGACGTATTTGTACAATGTATCCTATTTGTGAACGTAAAGAAGAAAATGTTAGAGATTACAGTCACAAAACAAGTTGATGCTCATATAATAAAGGCAGGTAAAAATTAGGGGAAATCATTTCTTTCATTCCAGTTTCTCTAAAGATAACTCTCGGGACCATTGTGCTTAATAATAAACATCCTTTTTTTGCAATTCGCTTTTCTGTCCGCCAATTGCGGCGTTTGCCGATTCTTTGTCTGTGTATCTCTTTCGCGTCAAGGCCGACCAGAATTGACCAGAGAAGCGAATGGACAAGGGAGAGTTTCACAATGGAAAGTGAGAGAGACAGATTCGTGGCTACAAATGAAAAAAAGTTACTCTTCCGCTTTTTCGTTTTTTTTTTTTTATCAAAATCTCAATGCAAAACGAATGATTCCACGGATGTGATTGGAATAATGCTTACGATCAGATTTTTTCTTACCTCGATGAAGGTGTGCGATGTTGTGGTGCCGGCAACATCCACCAACACAACGGCGCACCGTTGCTCCTCGGTTACCTCTTGCCGATCGGTCTTCATTTCGCACGAAACTATTCGCGAATTACAAAAAAAATTCCTTAACGTTTCTCGGATGTACGGCAATATCTGCCTCTTTCGGTCCTTTGATGAATCCGTCTTGTTTTCTTTCTTAGGCCTCACGAGGAGCGAAAAATACTTTAATGGATTGGCAAATTGGCACAATTTCGAATATATGAAAGAAAATTTTTGAAAAATGGTAAAAAAACGGACACAAACGCACCACTATATCGTTAAATATATTTGTTGATTATTTTTCATTCGAAACGTTCGTTTTTTGTTGTTTTTTTTTCAAAATAATGTTCAACCGGCACAGGAAACGTCGATCCTTCGAGCAATCGCAAAAGACGGAACAGAAACGACGATTTGAGTGGAATCGAACTTCCTCCAGTTGCATAGTGACCAACATCATCAGAAGCAAAATCACTAAAATCTGGGGAAGAAAAAGAAGGAACCTGTAAATTATTTTCCCCGCTGACAGTCACCGACATTTTATCTACAGTCATTTTGGTATGAAATTTAATGGTTCGGCAAGTTCTTTAGACGAATAAGTTGTTGATAAATGATGTTAAATTAATTAAATGGCCAACAACGACCGCAGCCCTGTACGAAATACAAACGGTAAGTTTGGTTAAGAAGTTGAACAAGTCAACACTTTCCAGGTGGAAATTTTTTTAGATGTTATCGATGAAGGGCCGTCGTTGTTTAGTCAAATCTACCAGATAAGTGGAAGCGGTTCCAGTGTAGACGAAGTGGTATGGGAATGGAATTCACCCGTCAACAGGAAACGTAAACTCAAGAGTCCGAAAAGAAACAATAAAATATCATCGCCGACACCGTTAAGAAATCGTCGCCCCAAACGTAATGCATCCAGCGCGGCATCTTGCACAACGAGCGACACGTTCAAGAGGTTCCAAGAGGAATTGACGGCATTGCGTAACGAAATCGCACGTGATGACAGTTATAACACTGGCTCCGAAGTGAGTGATGATATTGATGTGATATCAAACAGCATCGATGAGGACGATTATCGCGCACGTATTTTCACAATTAGGAATCCTTATGGCAAAAGTATGTCAGCGGATGAGGTCATGATTGATGAAAGCACGGACATGACGATTAGCGATGATGGTTGGGATGAAGTGTTTGCTTCAATCGTTATACCTGAAGAGGGTTAGTACTTGATACATTTTTTACTTCATTCATTCAGTGTAATTTCATTATTGAAGGTAATGCTGGAACTGCTTCTGCTGCCGCCAAATCAGAAGGTCCTCCAGTGACAAAAAGCACAAATGAAGAGGCAATTAAAAATGTGGAGAAGCACAAAGATATCGTTGAGAACGGAGGATCATCCAGTGGGTTATCATCAGAAATGCGGGCGAAGATCGCGAGGAACCGATGCCTGGCATTGAAAAGGCTGTCAAACAGGGGGGCAAATGTTTTTCGTATGATGGGATCGTCATTTCAATGAGTATTTCATTGAACATGTTGTTCATTATTTGGAAATAAATCCAAGACAAATTTAAAGTGTGCACACAGATTGATGTACAAAGGGATGATACACAAACTGTTTCTACCCTCTAAGGAATTATAACCATCAATCATGGAACATATTTGAATTGATGGGGCCAATGAAAACTAGATTTTTTTCTTTGTTAGTCAGTAAATTTTTAGTTTCACTATTACAATAATTCATAGTTATTACCATATTAAAATGGATCTTTATTTCTCTTTATAATTGTCTCTTTTTTTTCCTCAATCATTTCGAATGTCGCGTCAACGGATCGTCATTCGGTGCACCTTGACCGTTTGCAGACCTTGAGCGACTTGAACTGGCGTCGTCGAATACAATTTGATCGGTAGACTCCAAACCATCGTCTCTATTGGCAATTCGGCCGGTGCCTGCCAATTGACGGTCTCTTCCCCATTGTTGGACGCTATCGACAAGTTTTTACTGGTGGTCGTCACGAACTCGAAATGCAGACGCCATCTCAAAGTCACTAAAGCAAATTGACGATAAGTGACTAACATCGACTCGATCTTATATATACGCGAAAAGAATTCCAACACCTCGTCTCACCTAAATCGGTGGAGAACTCCGGCGTCACGTGCAACGGTATGGGCAGTATCAATTGGGTCAATTTCAGACCGAGACACACCTCGTGGTATTTGCTGTAGGTGATGGAACGCATCCGTTTGCGGTTCGCGTGTCCGTCGTTGATGGTCGTTTCTTCGTCGCATCGTAACGACACCGATAATTGAACGCAATGTACCGTCGATACGGTGAAATCGAACGTGCCGACGATGTCCTCGCCCAACTTGTACGAGGATTTGAACAGACAGAAACGGCCCACTTTGCCGCGGACGTTCGAGAACATGTAAAAGTTCGGGTTCCTCCTCGACGTAATGTTCTACAATACAAATGGGTTAACAACCAGTTATAAACATTTGAATCAACTGTTAACGAAGCGTCTTTGGAAATCGTTTCGTCACCTGTAGAGCTTCGAGTGTGATATCGAACGGGGTCTCGCGTTTCTCGCCGAGCTCCATGAACGGATTCGCTGGCGACAGATCGTCAGCCGTATCGTTACAAATCACGTCGATGCCTTGTACGATGTAATTGCAAAGCGGCAATACTCTGAGAGGCACGTGGAGCAATTGGATCGGACTGTTGACCCGTTGCATCCCGACGGTTATCTTGTACGAATATTTGACCAATTGGCCACGAAACGATGGCGGCGCGTCCGTCGGTATCTTCTCACGGTAAACATCTACAACAGAAAAAGATTCACTCGAAAAGGATCACTCAGGATAACCAGATTTAGTTGGACAAAAGGTTGCCCCTTTCTCCATCTCTCTCTCTCTCTCCTTGTATCGTCTAATTGTTACCGTACAAGTTTTGGCCTGTCCAGGTCCCAGTCGTAGGTCGCAGAATAAAATTTTGGGTTTTGTCGTTACGATAACGTTGCCGTTGACAGAATCGTTCAAAGAGACATCCAAGGAAGTGTCGCCGAACGTGGCAGAACCGACGATACCGCTCGAATTTGGGAATCCATCCTCTTTCCCTTTGCTTGTCGTAGCATTCCCATTGGCAGCGTTACCGTTGGCCCCGTGGAATCGCGAGTCGATCGTACATCGGCAATTGATCTGAGCCGATGCCCAGGCCAAACTCTCGTTCAGCAGGTCGTCGCGACATTGAGACGATCTGCTACGCGCTGACGACGTTGCCGGATGCGAGAACATCACGTTCAGTTCGACGGTCTCGCCTGATAGATAGACCGGACCACGCGTTAATTTGGCAATCACTTCGATCATTGTTGGTAAATCTACCTTCTTTAAGCTGACCTAAATAGATAATTGATTGTTAATTAACGGTTTACAATGTTGCGATAGTGTTTACAATAAGCTCACAAGAATAATATCCGAGTAGATTGTCGCCGAAACATTCTCTTCAATAATATTGTTTTAATTTTACAACAACCCATTCATTAAGAAAAAAACACTAATAATAGTATCGTGTTAGAAAGTCAACAATAGAAAATCAATTCGTAAGAAATTGACAACTAATTAAAAGGTTACTTCGCAGTAACTCCATCTCTTGATGATTAATTGAACGTTGGTGATAAATATGTGGCTGTCAAATTTGAAAATATTTAGTTGCCAAAATTGCAAATAAATGCATTGATTTTAGATCTCTTTAATTTTATTTTAGATAAATTATTGTCGATATCCTCCACTGAATCTAAATTACAAGGTGAAATGGACAATTTAGTAAAAATAACCGAGTTTGTATTTGAATTTTGCAGATGGCCGGTGAAGACAAACTCGGTGGTAACAAAGTCCTTAAATTCATCAACAGGAACATGCTGGTGATCGTCTGTGTGCCATTGATCGTATCTATACACATCGGTTGGCTAATGTTGCAGAAGAAGTCGCCTTTGGTGCCTGACAAGGACTTCCAAGATTTACCGATAATTAAGGTTATCCTCCATCTACAGAATTGGCGAAAGTTTATCCGGTTTCTCTATTTTTCAGGCTGGCGAACTCCTAGTGAATAAAAGTAAGCAGAAACTAGATGATTTCATACGCGCGAAATAAGACTAGTGTCACTGAGATAATGAATTTGTCAACTGTGCTGTACATACGATTAGAAATCCAATAGATTGTTTTATTATTGTAATTTGCTCCTAATTATTACAAACACTAATTATGTTGATCCCAAAGGAATAAGTAGTGTGGGGGATCGGATACTGGAGAGTAATAATCGACGAGGAAATGATAAAAAGGTTAAGGCATACATTCATGTTACTTCTTGTACAAGAAGGACAACTTCTGTCATATGCTCGGCAAGTGCTCTATGTTTGTGCTCTTCTGCTGCTGCTGCTGCTTGGACGGACTTTGGTTCTTGTTGGTCGTCAAAGATGTTGTCGTCGTCGTTGATGTCGTTAACAATGGCAGCGACATGCTATTGTTCGAGTGCTGAAATACGCGTCAAAATAGTTTATTTAGGCGCTCGTTAATTACTAATATAAAATGAGCGAGATAGAAAGCGACCTCACCCTCGATCGATCGCGACTCAACCGCTCGTAACCTTGCAAATCGCTCTCGTCCTCGACTTTAAACGTGAAACCGTCCAAGTACGGATGACCGAGCAGTTGGTCACACGTGTACCGCTTCGATGGGTCCTTATCCAAGCATTTCTGCACAAACATTGACACGAAATCTTAAGAATCGATCCGCGATATGATGGTTACCTTCAAGAAATCGAGCACCGTCTCGCCGCACATCGGCATCTTCTGCTCCAACGTTTCCAATTGTTGCGGCACCGGTAACGTGAGGCCGCGAAAGAACTCGTTCGACTTGAACGCTTGCATGTGACGCGGCAGTAAGTCGCCCAAAGTGCAACGGATCAAGTACAACTGATCGACGTCCGATTTGCCCGGCCACAACGCCTCGCCTTTGATCAGTTCGGCCAGCAAGCAACCTAATAAATCATCGACGACATCGAGATAACCTTCTAACAAACACGTTCGACTTGGAGATGTTACCGATTGCCCAAACGTCGACGGGCGTCCCGTATTGCGTGTCGCCGACCAGAAGTTCCGGGGCCCGATACCATCGCGTCGCGACGTAATCGGTGTAGTTCTCGCCCGGGCCTAAAAGCAATGCGAGACCGCTTTTTAACAAACCGACAACTTAACGACCACTAGTCGACGCCGTTTACTTAACATTCGTGCGAAACCGAAATCGCACAACTTCACGACGCCGTTGCCATTCAACAGCACGTTCTCCGGCTTGATGTCGCGATGGATGCAGCCGTGCACGTGGCAATAAGCGACCGCCCGCAACGTTTGCCAGACTATTTGTCGCGTCAGCAGTTCGGGGCAGCCGCGCGGATACCGTTCCAACTCGTTCAAAACGGTGCGTTCGCAATATTCGAACACGAGGTGCAGACGCCTCTTGCGCCGGAACACTTCCAGCAAGTTGATCAAGTTCGGATGTTTCAGGTTCTAAAAGACGAATGACGATTACCGGCCCGATTGATCCGATCGATTTTCACCTTTAACAATCGAATTTCGCGTAACGCGATCTTCCTAATGATCGGATCGTCTTCGCTCTCCGCGAATCGCTTGATGGCGACTATCTCGCCGGTGTCGCGGTTACGGCATTTGTAAACGAGGCCGTAACTTCCTTCGCCCAACTTGCCAATTTTCTCGTAACGTTCCATCGTGCGCGACGTCGTCGTTCTCGATCTGATCGCAAAAGAGATCGATTAATTAGAAGGGATGAATTATCAATTGATTCCGGAACGGGAAACGTTTGTTGCTTCACCCAAAAATAATTTACCAATAGCTTAAGTTTTTACCATCATCAATCAGGAAACGCGTCAGTGTCGTAAAAATAACGGTAAAGTGCGTATCAACTTCTCCTCGACGTTAAAAATCAATCTTTTTGGTATCCTATAATTAAAATCGTAATTGTTCGTGCGTAGATAACCTTGGATTTGTCCAACCGTGATAAAATTGGAAAAAAGGATCGATACAATGGAACGAATTGCCGGATATCGACGAGCGATTCGAAGGCCAACGTCGAACAGCCTTCAGCTCTTCCGGCCAATATGGAGGAATCGTCATTGACACTCACCTCTTCGGCAGCAGTTGCAATTGGTTACCTAGTAGCCACAGCTTGGTATCGTTCAACCATTTCTCCATAAGCAGAACGGGCGCTGTCGCTTTAATTCGTCTTCGCTTTGGATTATTCCGACACGTTCCGCACGTCGATGACGGCGTCCATCCTCTTAACGATCCTTTCGATGAAGATGGTTTCGTAATTAACCGTTATATGAAGACGGCCGTCGCCAAGTAGTTTTCGAACGCTAATAGCGGCGGCAGCGGTCTCAACAATGATGTTGTTGTTTTTGTTGATATTGTCCGCAGTTACTTGGATACGAGTCCAATAATAAAGGGATTGGAAATGGGAGGATCGAGCTGAAGTTGGCAAATCGCTTCATCTTCATTGTATATATTATTGGGTGTGACATAATTAACAAACTAACGGTGATAAAATTTGAATAAGAAACAGATTAATTTCGATTCGTTGCCACTTGTTTCTTCTTTATAGTTCGTCTTTGAATGGATACTCCGGATGCTTGTGGATCCTGCGATTAAATTTCCGGATTAGAATGAAATAAACCTTACGTATTAAAAGTGGCTCACCCTTTGAACCCTTCGAAACGTAGGATTCGTGCTTTCGGCCCTTGATCCAACGCGGCCATCGCTTCCATGTCGCTGGCGTCTAATTCGAAATCGAAGATGTCCAAGTTCTCGCGCAACCTTTTCGGATTCGTGCTCTTCGGTATGGCGATGGCGCCCAACTGGATGATGTGCCGCAAGAGGATTTGCGCGGGCGCCTTCTTGTGCTTGGCCGCCAACTCGACGACGGTCGGATTGCCCAAGACGTCCGGCATCGACTTTCTTTACGAAATATGCGCTTATTAATATCAATATTAATGATTTAAATCAGCGCTTCGCGATACTAACTCTTGTCCGTACTTCGAGAGGAACTTCCCCAAACCGGGCGACCCCAACGGCGAGTAAGCGGTCACGATGATGTCGTTCCGCTTGCAAAACTCCAACAGTTCGCGTTGCTGATTGTACGCGTGCAATTCGACCTGCAAACTGACCGGACGCGACTCGCAACCGGCCAGCAATCGCTCGATTTGCGACCGATTGAAATTCGACACGCCGATCGAACGGGCCAAGCCGTCCCGTTGCAGTCGTTCCATCTCGCGCCACACGGCCGCGTGGTCGACGTCGTCGACGCGATCGATGTCGCCGTCCGCTCGGAACGGATGCGCGTCGCCGTCCACGTCGCGGAACCGAAACGGCACGTGGATCAGATAGAGGTCGACGTGATCGACCTGAAGGAGATCGAGCGACTTTTGCGCGTACTTCCGCACTCCGGCCGGATAGAGACCGCTCGGCGGCAACTTGGTCACCAAGAAAATGTCCTCCCCTGCGTTTTAACAAGAAGACGAACGAGTGAAAACGTCGATGGAAAGCGACGTCGAAACGTTTTCTTTACTCTTCAGTTTGCCCGCGTCGAACCAACGTTTCAGGACGCGTCCAATTACGCCCTCGTTAGCGTACACGTAAGCGGTGTCGATGTGCCGGTAGCCGGCTTCGAGGGCACCTTCTAGAGCATCCTCGAGCTCCTTGTCACCCGCCTAAAAATAAAACAATTAAATGCACCGCCGTCGCAACCTTGTTATTATTGTTTAGCGAAATTCGCGTGACATTGACCAGTTTTTTTCTTTTCGCAAATAAACACCGTTTAACTTTGATTCAACTTTCAATGCTTCAAGGTTTTCCTATTCCGGAACGATTATCAGTCGCGAGAGACCTTGATCGCGCTCTCGTCGGCGTCCAGGATTCCACGTTAATCGCAATTTGATTAAGTTAATCTGTTTGCTTACTTGCCACGTGCCGTATCCCAGAGCCGGCACTTTGACGCCGTTGGAGAAGGTCCTCATCAGTTTACATGCCATCGCAACCGCAGAAGAGTGAAGTTTAAAATCTTTCTGAAAGAGAACGTCAATCCACTCGCGAAGATACCGATTGACTGGACGGACAACACAAACTTTTGAGTCAGAAGTGAAAGCGAAATTCGAATTGGATTTGCTAAACACGCCAGTGTTGCCATCACGATTGTTATCTTGCTCTTATTTTAATGATTACCATATCTGTTTCCAATGTTCACCATCTCTTGCGAAGAACTTTGGATCCTTTCGATTCTTTGTTATTGTTTTTCATTTGATGTACAATCGTTTCCTGTCAGTTTTTTGAAAAGTAGAAGCCCATTTTACCGACATCTCAGTGGTTGTCGCTTTCGCGCCATCTAATGGCTTAATCGTTAATCTTCTTGACAGGCAATGATGGACTTGTTCTTTTCAAACTGTCATCACAATAATCGAGACACCCCCATATTTTGTTTTAATTTTTATTCGTTATTATTTTGTCAATGTTGATTAATATGTGAATTGAAATGATTCGTTTTGCGAAGTGTAAGTAAAACAATAAATTGAAGAAAATACGAAAGTAATCCGAATTTGATAACGAACATTGAGGAGTCCTGTGAAGATTACAAATCTAAACATGATACCGATAAAAGATAATCAAGATGTTGCTTGCTTCTTTGTCACGAAGCATTCGTGGAAAGGAAAGTGAGTGGAATCAATCGAATTATTATTTATGAACCGAAATAATAACAACTCTTGTTTATGTTTATAAGATACAAACGGATCTTTTCCATCGGCAATTTGGGCATAACCACTTATAATCCGACCACCCTCGAAGTGACCAACAAGTGGATCTATGGGGATTTCGTCAATCTGACGCCAATCCGGTCGGTCCACAATGAGTTCCAAATAACAATGAAGAAGGACAAGAAGATGGACACGATGCGTTTCTCGACCGATCACCGCGCCGAACTGATGACGGAAGCGCTGAGGTTTCGGCATTTATTCGCCGAACGACCCAAGGAAATAATGGTATTAACTTTACATTCGTTTACTGTTATATTTTCAATTTCCACTTGTTCTTTACAGAGATATCACGCATACAAGCATCATTGGTCCGATGTTCGGTTACCGGTGGTTTTGGAAGTGACTCCATATTCATTGGATCAATTAGATCCGGCCACCAATCACATTCTTGCCAGTTATTGTTTCAAGGATTTCGAAGGCATCTGCACCATATCGGATTACGCCGGTTAGTTTGTTGCAGTAATCGATAACGGCGTGTGCGACTTTCCATTCGTTTTCGCAGGCGGATTCGTCGTCGTCTGCGGCGATTTCGCGCGGTTGCATCTGTTCCAATCGTCGGGAGCCGACGAGATCAAGCAGAAAATCGTCGAGAGCGCCCAGAACCATTTGGCCGTTACCATTAAAATACCAAATCGTACGATAACTTTGGACGATTTCCGAATGCAACGATTCGGCAAGTTTAGGTGAGAGACCTTCTCTCACTTTACCAACGGACAAAGAACATGAATCGCTCAGCAAAAGCGACAATCCCACTTACGACACCGAATTGTTCTCTTGCAGCGAGGACGAGCACTTGACGTCGGTGTGCGAGTTCGCGGTGAACAAGGTGCACAAGGCGCGGCATCCGGAACCGGTCCGTCGCACCCTTTGCATCACCGAAACCTGCCTGTTGGAGCGCGATCCTCAGACCTACAGCATCTGCACTCTGAGGCCGTTGAGTCACATATTCGCCGTCGTGCGCGATACCGTCGACCAGCAGCGATTCGCCATCGAGTACGTCAACGGACAAACGAGGACGTACACTTCGACCGACCGGTAACAATCGGCGAAGCTGAACGTAAAAACATTCACTAACGATCGACTATTTGCTTTCGAAGCGATTCGCTGTTGGCTTCATTGATGGACGGCGTCCGCGCGTCCGGCAACAAGGACGTGCACGTGAAGATGCGCGCGACGGAGCGCGGCTACCGCCTGGGGCCGCTGTATCTGCCGGTCGACGAGGAAGCCGAGAGCATTTGCGTCAAGTTCCTGCACGCCGCCGTGCCGCCGCGACGCTCCTTCGACGAATGCGTGCGACGGTTCAACGCGAACGTGCCGTACAGCGGCCTCTCGCACAGCGTCGTCACGCAAGACGGCCTCTTCTCCGAGAACAAGGAGAAAATAATTACGGGCGCTCTGCTGGCGTTGGTCGCCATACGCGAGAGGGACAACGACAAAGACGACGGCGCGAACGATCGCGAGCTCGAGTCGCAGTTTCAAGCGCTGCGCCGGTTAGTCGCGAGCAAGATCGGCTACGCCGCGTTCACCGCCTTAACAGGGTGAATCTCTCTTCGTCACCTTTTTTTGTTAAACGTTCCTCTCGTAATTTAACGTCGTTTTAGGTTTCGCGAGGCGGTGGGTTTAAAAGTGATCACGGCGTTGCGACGGAACGATCACGGCGTCACATACGCCGCCATCGACATGATCTGCGCCCTCATGCATCCGATGCACGACGATTACGATCTGCGGCAGGAGCAGTCGAACAAATCGACGTTGCTCCAAACGCGCTCATTCTTGGAGAGTTTGCTCAACATGTGGGTCACCCACGTGGTACGACAACTAAACGTCTTTCCCTACACGTCTTTCATGCGTCCGCGTCTTTCTTTTAGGCTCATGGAACCGGAGCTTTAGTCGTGTCTGCGATGCTCGATCTGTTAACATTCGCGCTGTGCGTGCCGTACAGTGAAACGACCGACGGCGATCAGTTCGACGTCCTACTCGAGATGGTTGCCGATCGCGGACGTCATCTCTTCCGATTGTTCCAGGTACAAAGCCTCATACGCTTGCCCAGGCATTAAAATCAAAGTTTTATTTGACGATTTGTTTTTTTAGCATCCGTCGATGGCGATCGTGAAAGGCGCCGGTCTATTGATGCGCGCTCTAATCGAGGAGGGCGAAACGGAGGTGGCGGCCAAGATGCAGAGCTTGGCGTTGGCGGAAGGCGCCCTGCCGCGCCACCTGTTGGCGTCGTTGTACACGCGCGCTTCGGACGGCCGCTTATTGACGCACCGCCAATTGTCGCGCCATCTGATCGGTCTGTGGGTGACCGGGAATCCAGTCGCGATGGCCCTACTCAAACGCATCATGGTAAAAATTTAATGGTCGAATTAGTCGCTTTAACTCGCATCTTTTGCCTCTTGTAGCCGACCGGCTTGATAACGTTCCTGGACTCGCAAGAGCCGGTCCCCGAGACGGCCGTCGAACGCGAACTGTTGAACTATCGCGATAACCTGAAGATGGCGCAGGACGTCCAGAGCAACGAGAGGAAAGGAGCGAATTGGGCGGCGGTCGAGCGACAGTTGCGACTGGTCGAGAAACGCGTCGCGTATTACACGAACGTCGCCCTGCAGCATTGGGGCGCCAGCGGATTGGCGACACGACGCGGCAAAGAGCGCACGAGCGACAACAATAATAAGACGAAAGAACGACCGATCGTGTTGAGGCGTCGCAGGGAACGCGTCAAGGCCGAGGCGAATTGGAAACTGTTTTACTGGCAGTTCGAGCAAGACCACGCCATACCCAACCTAATTTGGAACCATAAGGTCAGCGCCGAAGACGATTGAGTTTGACGTTTTTTGTCGGTTCTCGTTAACGATTCCTAATTGATTTCTTGATTGTATTAGACGCGGGAAGAGTTGCGTTGTGCCTTAGAGAACGAGATTCGCACGTTCGTGTCGGATCGCGAGCTCGCCGGATCCGCGTTGGTCGCTTGGAATCATCAAGAGTTCGAATTGAACTATCAGTGTTTGGCGGACGAGATCAAAATCGGCGATTATTACTTGCGCCTCCTACTTGAGATGGACGATCACAACGACGATTCGCCAATTAGAAGATCGTAGGACCAACATTTTTCTCGATCAATCAAAGCTAGATGTTACCTAACGTTTCTCATTCTTTTCAGTTACGAATTCTACAACGATCTCTACCATCGCTATCTGCTCACCGCCAAGATCGAGATGAAGTGCATGTGCCTGCAGGCGATGGCCATCGTTTACGGCCGTTACTTCGAGGACATCGGACCGTTCGGTGACACCAAATACATCGTCGGCATGTTGGATCGTGTCAGTGTCTTCCTCTTTAAAAACAACTCAATCATGCTTAAGAAAATCTCTTAATCTTTTAACGGTTAAATGTTAACGCTTTCTAAACGCTTTTTGTAGAGTATGGATAAGTTGGAACGCGACCGGCTAGTGACGTTCATAAATAAGTTGATTTCACACCGTCGCAACGTGCGAGATTTACTGGAAGCCGGGGGTATAAGAATCATGGTGGATCTCCTGACGTTGGCGCATTTGCACACGTCGCGTGCAGTCGTTCCGACGCAAACGAACGTCATAGAAGCCGGCCCGAATATGCATATGATGGCGCAAGAAAAAGAATGGTACTACAATACCGAAGAGATCGGGCGAAAAGGACCTTGCAGCTTCCAAGAGGTTAAAAACCGTGGATTTCATCGACATTTTATTGTAAATTGCGCTTTTTTAGATTAAAGACTTGTTCAGCAAGCATCAATTGACCGCGAGGACGCGCTGTTGGGCGAGCGGCATGGACGGTTGGCGTGCCATGTCCCAATTGCCGCAAATCAAATGGTGCCTGATAGCGAAAGGCACGGCCGCAATGAACGAGACCGATCTGGCGATAACGATACTGAACGTGCTGATCAAGATGTGCGGTTACTATCCGAGCCGCGATCAAGACGACGCCATCATCAGACCGTTGCCGAAAGTCAAGCGGCTAATTTCCGAACCCACCTGTTTGTCGCACATCGTGCAATTGTTGTTGACGTTCGATCCCGTCGTCGTGGAGAAAGTGGCCACGTTATTGACGGACGTGATGACCGACAATCCGGAAATGTCGAAGCTCTATTTGACTGGCGTCTTCTACTTCATATTGATGTACACCGGCAGCAACGTCCTGCCTGTGGCCAGGTTTCTGAGGCTCACGCACACGAAGCAAGCTTTCAAAGCGGACGAGGTTTGATCCTATCGATCGATTGCTAGCGCATGTTTAAGTTAAAGTTTCGGTGGTTACGTTGTCTTTTAGTCGGCGACGTCGGACATAATGCAGCGCAGCATCTTGGGCCAGTTATTGCCGGAGGCGATGGTCAATTACCTGGAGAATCACGGCGCCGACAAGTTCGCGCAAATCTATCTCGGCGAATACGACACGCCGGAGGCGATTTGGAACGCGGCGATGCGTCGCACGCTGATCGAGAAGATCGCGGCGCATATTGCGGACTTCACGCCACGGTTACGCGGCAACACGATGGCGCGGTACCACTACATACCGATACCGGCCGTGCGGTATCCGCAACTCGAACGCGAGCTCTTCTGCAACGTCTTCTATTTGCGGCATCTGTGCGATACCGTCAAGTTCCCCGACTGGCCGATACCCGATCCCGTAAGAAATGAGCATTTAAATCGCTCGTAATCACTTCAATTTCGTCGTTTCCTTAAGGTTGCGCTGTTGAAAGACGTTCTGGAAGCGTGGCGCGCGGAAGTCGAGAAGAAACCGCCGACGATGACCGTCGAGGAGGCGTACAAAACGCTCGAATTAAAGGGAACGGGAGGTGGCGGCGCGGCGCCCAACGAGACGGCCGTCCGCAAAGCTTATTACAAGCTCGCCCAGCACTACCATCCCGACAAGAATCCGACGGGTCGCGAACGATTCGAACAAGTTAATCGCGCCTACGAGTTCTTGTGCAGCAGGAGCGTGTGGACCGCCACCGACGGACCTGACCCAAATAATATCGTGCTCGTTTTGAGTACGCAAAGTATCCTTTTTGAACGATATTCGGACGGTGAGTTGATTCCAAATTAACCGCTGCTTTCAGAGAGAGATTAAAAACAATTCAGTTGACGCTACTTCTTCAAAATTGCTGACAATTAATTCAACTTATAATGAACATCAAATGTTGAGGAATACCAACCTATTAGCAGTTTTTATATCTTTATCCCATTATCTTGTTCTTCGTTTATTTCTTGTAGTTCTTCGTCCGTACAAGTACGCCGGCTATCCCCAACTGATCAAAACGATCCGCTTGGAATCGCTCGACGACAGCCTCTTCTCGAAGTCCGCGCCGCTGCTGTCCGCTGCCACCGAATTGGCCTATCGCACCGTCCTCTGTTCCGCACTGAACGCCGAAGAGTTACGCCGCGAGAACGGCCTCGAAACGCTGCTCGAAGCGTACACGCGTTGCGTAAACGTGCTGACCGCGTCGTCGACGTGGTCCGACACCGCGGTCAACGTTTGCCACCACGTCACGCGCTGTTTCACCGTCGCCGCGTCGCAATTCGCCGCGTGTCGCGACCGCATCATCTCGATGCCGCAGCTCGTGCGCGACGTTTGTCGCGTGCTTTACTTCGATCACCTGACGCGATTGTGTTACGCGTGCGCGGAATGCGTCGCGGCGTTGGCGAGCGACGCGACGCTGACCGCGTCGTTACTGCGATGCGGCGCGTTGTGGCACCTCTTGTACTACATGTTCCGTTACGATTACACGCTGGAGGAGGGCGGCGTCGAGCGCACGGAGGAGGCGAACAAGCAGGAGGTGAGCAATCGGCTGGCGAAAGAGTGCGTGCGGGCGTGCGCTCGAATGGGTGGTTATTACGCGGGCATCGATGGCAAAGAGCGAAAAGCGGACGACCGATCGCAAGGCAACGCGCTTGCGAGGGATCTCTTGGAGACGCTTCTGACGCCGTACGTCGCCAATAAGCTATCGACGGATCCCGCAGAGGTGGACAACCAAAGTCTCACAAACATCTCAGTTGGTTATGGTTAATTTTTTTTAGATACTGAAAACGTTAAACTCGAACAGCCAAACGCCGTACTTGATCTGGGATAACGGCACGCGGGCGGAACTTCTGGACCTGTTGGAAACCAGACGCGCCGGCAACGTCGATTTCGACGCTCTTTCTTCGCCATCGACGCCGTTGACGGCCGAAGATTTGTTGGGCGTCGACGTGCCATTCGTTTATACCGCGCACGCCGGCGAGCTGATCGTCGGCAATATCTACGTCCGCATTTATAACGAACAATCCACGTATCAAATCGAGGTGAAGTTATTATTGTCAATGACGAAGCGCTTTCTTGAATGTAATTTTTTTTAGGATCCGAAGAAGTTCGCCCGCGATTTGCTCGATTTCCTCGCCTTGCAGTACAAGACGGAATTGAGCCGTTTGGAAAACGTCGCCTTTTCGACGACGATCGGCGACTCGTTGAAGCACAGCGCGATGTCTTTGGAGGCTTTGACGCATTTAACGAGGAACGACACGACCGCCACGTCGGGCGTTCAAAAGGGAGCGTCGGCCGGCGGCAGTCGTCGAAGCGAGTCGAAAATCGCCACCGTCCTCGTCGGCCACTTCCGCTTATTGTTCGACCTGTTGAGCGTCGATCATCCGCCGATACAGCAGAACGCGTTGAACGTCATCACCGTGTCGACGCGTTACGACGAATGCGTCGACGGTATCGCGCGGGCGGACGTTTTCGGTCATCTGTTGCTCTTGCTGTACACGTTGCCGCAATGCCAAGCGCAAATCTTGGACGTCTTGCACGCGCTAGCGACCAGCACGAAGATTGTGCGCGAGTGTCTGGCCAAAGGCGGCGTCGTCTATCTACTGGATTTGTTCTGTAACGCGACCGTGCAGTCGATTCGGGAAAGCTGTGCCGAACTGTTGGCGCGTATGTGTAACGATAAACTGATCGGGCCGAAAGTGCGGTTGACGCTGACCGCTTTCTTGCCGGCCGTTTTCGCGGACGCGATGCGCGACAATGCCGCGCGCGCCGTCGATATGTTCGAGTCCGCACACGAGAATCCGGAACTCGTTTGGGACCAGGACGCGAAGGACCGCGTCTGCACCGTCGTCGCAACGATGAGGAAAGAGTAAGGGTTATAATACGAATACGTTCGAAGTTTTCCGTTCGAAAAGAATACCGATTGATTCGTGTATTAATTTGTAGGCATCGAACGTTACAAGCGCAGAATTCGTCGGCGGTGTGGAAGTTGCCCGACTTTGGAGGCGCGAATAGCAGCGCGTCGCCGGCATTGACGGCCGACAACAATAAAGAATTGGTCATCGGCGGCGTTTATTTGCGGCTATTCATCGCCAATCCCGCGTGGACGCTGCGGAAACCAAAAGAGTTCCTCACCGAACTAATGGAAACGTGTCTCAGTCTGATGGGCAAAGATAAGGCGAACGTAAAAGGACGTCCAAACTCGCTTAATTCGTTTTCTATTCTGCTGCTTGTTGTAGACTGAAATGTTGGAAACGGCGACGTCTGCATTGTGCGCTTTGCTCCGCGCCCAACCTGCACTGATGGACTTCGTGCCCTCGATGGGCCACATACCGCGACTGTGCGGTCAAATGTTAGCCGCCAGCGGTAGTACGTCCACCGCGTGGCGATCTTGCGTGCCAAAGGCCGCCATCGACATCATCTGCGTCTTATCGCAGAACGAGGTAGATTCGTCGTACCACGATAGTAACAAGACATTATTGATATTAATTCGTTTTAGGTGTGCGTGACGTCGTTGTCCCAAACCGATTGCGTTCGGCCGATCATGCAAACAATGCGCAATCACGGCGATGCGAGTGTTTCCGTGTCGGCGTGCGAATCGTTGCATCGCCTGTTCGCTTCCGGTCACGATCAACTTATACGGCAGGCGATCGAAGTCGATCTGGTCTCATTCCTGTTGAATCTGCTGGACGACGATCATCATCGTTCGGGGTCAGTCGAAACTGGGCCGCAAGTGAAAGCGTTGATTGTGAAAACGTTGAAGTCGATGTTGCGCAGTACGTTGTACGGCGACCGGATCAAAGCGACTTTGGAGAAGAGTCCGGTTTGGTCGCGGTACAAAGATCAACGGCACGATCTGTTCATCGCTTCCACGCCACATGCCGGTTATTTAACTGGTACGGTAGACAACATGAAATAATCAACGTTATGGGATTCGAATTGTTCAAATCTAATCGGTTGATGTAATTGTACTTTTAGCTGCGACGCCTACAAGCGCTGGTTACCTCACGGAAGGACCGTGTAACAATGCGGGCAAGATCCAAATGTCGCCACCGCCGGTCGACAAGGAATGTCCAACGATCAGGCGGCAAGATGACACGATTTGACAGGGTTAGAGAAAAGGAAAAGATTGGCTGCGGACTATGTGATTAACAACAACGGCATCGACAAGAGAACCATAACGAATTTACGCGAAGCAAAGCTGCTCGTTTTTGCAATGCAAATCGTGCACAAGTGATTAAAGAAAGAGAATGTTGCATAGCAAAAAGTGATACATTATCCAAGAACTGTAATTAATAGACCAGATCATTCCATTACGGTTTTAGTTTAGGTCGGTCTAACCGAATCATTTTTGTTTCATTGTTTTCCTTGATTAATGAATTACGTCTTGTAAAATATTGTATAAAATGAAGTTAGTTGAGTGTAACGAAAGATGATGGGCCGATGGAGGAAAGAGCACATGCATATTGCGAATAACATTGGCTAATGGACAAAGAAAGTATGTGACTGAGACAGTGGAATTCTCTGTTCAGATATTCATGTATATTCATACATTTGCGATTTCTTCTCTTGCGTTGTTTGCATTACTTAGTTGTAAAGAAAAGAAGAGAGATCGATTGATAGAATTTCTTTTGTATAAGCAGTTAGTATCGTTTGTATTCATGAGAACAATAAAATTAATTTAATAATTATACGTATTCGCCATTAAGAGGAATACACGATGAGTCTTCCATTAGAAACAATTGAAAGCTTTGGAGCAGGATTTTTCCTTCATTTCAGACTGAATTATTTTGCGGTTTTCTCTTAGTTTTGCATCGATTTTCGCGCAGTTTTCGGTGTTTTGCATTTGCTCGTATCGATCATGATTCAAAACCCCTCGATTTAGAAAATGTCGATTTTTGCCGTTTTTTGCAAAAAAAGCAAGGCTAACCCCTTTGAATTTTTGAAATTTTTCGCAGTTTCCTTCCTCCCAGATTTGGGTGAAACTCGCATCGTTTGCAGTGGGGGATGAAACTTACTTCGTGCCAGAAGTAGGTTCCAATCGTTCGAACGGTTTCGCAGTTTTTCGCACTATTAATGTCTTAAATTGGCATAAATAATTTTCTTCATAATTCGCTCTTTTTCTTCACTAGTAAGAATTTTTCAAATTTGAACAACAGAACGTAATTTTTCCCTCCAAAGCTGACGATATGGTAGAGAATCTGCAAACTGGGTTCGCAACTGTTCAACCCCTAGTTCAGAGAGGGCGCTGGCTACACATGTTCGAAATAAGACTAATAAATGAATGGTATATTAATAAAATTAAAATGTATATAAAATGTATAAATAACGAATGATTTTGCATGTAATATCAGTTTGTGATCAAAATTCCCAACTGTCCAGCCATCTGAGCCCGTGCATCGTCGAATTGACCTCCGCCGATGACGGCCCCGACATGCCGTACGATAACGGCATGAAAACGTAAAAACTGTACGCAATCGATGAAAGAATTGTCCCAATAATCGCATGATAAACCGCCCTCATCACGTAGTCATCGACGATTCGTCGTCTTACCAGGTCCAAAAGCCAATCCATGATGACGCCTGCAAAACGAACAATCGTTTAAACTCCAAAAGAGACGGTAATCGCGCGGTTTCTTACCGGTTAGAATCGAATTGAAGATGACGGCGGGGAAGTAGTGATGGAAATAGAGGACGCGGCCCATCGCCCAGAACGGCACGTAGTGCAGTAACCAACCGACGAAGAGCCACGCAGACGCGGTCAGTTTCTTAGCGTGGTCGATCTCTAAGAACGAAGCGGTTTACTTTCGGCAACAGATTAGCGAAAATTTGTTTCGTTTACCGCTCGTGTCGTTGCTAATATAACCGCGACGGCGTCGCACGCTTTCTGTCGCGTAGACGACCAAGAAGACGGCCAAGAAGAACAAGTTGCCCCACCAGACGACCGGATTGCCCAGCAGGTAGATGCGGTAGTTGGCGCCAGAGAAGAACTGGCCCTAGACAAGAAGTACAAGAACGTTTAGCAGGAAGAGGCAACATAAAGGTGGTGGCAAAAGTGTGAAAGAAAGAGTACCCGATAATCGATGGGCCATTGCCATGGCCTGGAGGTGACCTCGCCCTCTTTCGGTTTGAGACCGGCGTTACCCTGCAGCATGACGGCATGCGACTCCAAGAATCGTTCCCAAAAGGACGGCGCATACACTTCGAAGCTGACGTTCTCCACTAAAAGAAGCAATTAAATAATGTCAATAACAACGGCAAAAGATGATCTTCGAACATGTAATTAATCGTACGTTTATCGAACACGTTCTCCTCGACGTTCCACAGGGCGTTCGCGTCCCTCAAGTTCGGATTGCACGTGACTTCTTGCTGTTCGTACGCCCACTTCGGCAACTGCTTCCCGGTGGTCGTCAACGCACACGATTGTAGATAGTGCACGAAACGCAATTGACCGGTGACTGCGTTAACGGGGGCGCCGTCCGCCTCGCCGACGACGGTCACCTTCCAGATATCGTTCGTGTCTCCCGTGCCGTTCTTAAACAATGACAACAATCGGTCGACTAATTAATAAGCTCTTTTCATGGGGCAGTCGGTGGTACCTCGCCGTAACCGGTGACTTGGTAATGCTTCTTCGTCAGCGGCGCCGTTTCCTTATGCGAATGCAGATTCCGCCTGGTTGGCACATGCTCCAAACGGATCAAATCGCCGCTGCGGACGATGGTCACCGCTTTCTCGGTTTTACTACTTGAAGCAGGACCCGCATCGTTGTATCTTCTTATCAACCATTTGTTGTTGTTATCCTTATGTGTGTAGGTCGTTACCTGAAGAGGCCAAACAGACGAAATTAACGAGCCATTTTCCCTCGAAAGATGGCTTCGACTAATTGGAGGGCGTTTTAACTTCGTTGAAGAGCGTGTTAATTTATCGAAAATGTCGTCCGCACCTGTTGCTGTTTAGCGCCGATGCCATCCGGATAAAGGTGGAAGTGCGAATGTAAGTAACCGCCACCGGTTCGATGATTCTTCAGCGTGATTGTCGCGCCGTAAGCGACCATCCGCGGCATCGTTGCGTTGTGCAAACTGTTGCCGATCAGTTGCGATTGAAAGGCGGAACTGTAGAAACCGTCGCCGTTGCCGCTGTCCGAACAAACGCAAGAGAATTGCTTGTTTTAACGATCGAGCATATCGTCGTTGCTCTCTTACCTGCGATTAAGTACGGTCAAGTGGACGTAGAAGAAGAACACGTAGAGACAAATGGGCCAAACTATTAGTCCGACGGTGCGAGCAATCAGTTGTTTCACGGCGACGCTCTGCAATCAAAAAGTTGGTGCATTTAGAATCCGTCATTTTAAATATGGCGGTCTTTCGTTTTCGAAATCGGAGAGCATCTTCCGGAGGTTACGAGAGATGTCGCGACTCTCGCGAACGACGTGACTGTAACAACAAACCGTAATAACCTACAAACTGAATGCCAAAGTAAATAAAATTTGTTCAGTAGATATTAATCGTTTACAAACAAATGTTTAAGATAGTGAACGCGACATGTTTAGGAAACGAAGAGGTTCAATTATAAACGTCGACGTAAGCACCCGATGATCGATCATGACGATTGTGATGTGCATGTGGAGATCAATACAAACGCTGAACGCCGGCACCAGGCGCGTTCGGATGTGCTACGATGATCGTAATCGCTGGATAGCACGATGGGTAACAACACAAGCGAATTATTGCTCGCAAAAGGTGGCAAAATCCGGCGCCGATTGGTTAATATCACAGAACGATCGCGAAAGCAACAAGAAGATTGCCGCAGTTGTTGACGAAGGCGATAAACCAAGTGCGTCGGCCAACCGTCTGAATCTGTGCGAGACGCTCGTACGAAGTGCACCGGCTTCCGTGCGGCCCTACTTGCGGCTTGCGCGTTTCGACAAGCCTATCGGCACGTGGTTACTGTTCTGGCCGGGCGGCTGGGGCATCGCCGCCGCGTCGTCAGCCGGTTGTGCGCCGGACGTCGGCATGCTCGCCCTCTTCGGCTTGGGCGCGATGGTGATGCGCAGCGCCGGCTGCACCATCAACGACATGTGGGACCGCGACATCGACGCCCGCGTCGCCCGCACCGCGTCGCGACCGCTCGCCAACGGCGACCTCACCATGTCACAGGCGTGGCGATTCCTGGCCGTGCAACTGACCGTCGGCCTCGCGGTCCTGCTGCAACTCAATTGGTTGTCAATCGCGATCGGCGCCTCCTCCATGTTCCTCATCGTCGCCTATCCGCTAATGAAACGGTTCACGGATTGGCCGCAACTCGTGCTCGGACTGACGTTTAATTGGGGCGCGTTGGTCGGTTATACGGCGTGTCGCGACGCGTTCGATCCGTGCGTTTGTCTGCCGATATACGCGTCGGCCGTTTGCTGGACGATATTCTACGATACGATCTACGCGCATCAGGATCGCGCGGACGACAAGCGACTGGGGATCAAATCGACGGCGATCCGATTCGGCGACGCGACGAAGCGATGGTTGGCCGGTTTCGGCGCGTCGACCGTTGCCGGACTGACGGTTTATGGTCTGTTGGACGGTCAGACGGCCGTTTATTACGTGTCAGTCGCCGCTGTTGCTTTGCACCTTGCCCAACAGTTGCGCCAGTTGAACGTAGACGATCCGGCGAGTTGCGGCGATCAGTTCGTTTCAAACGCCGCCATCGGACTGATCGTGTTCATCGGTATCGTGCTTGGGAAGTTGTTCAAGAGAGCGGAAGAACGCGAAGCTCCGGGCGAGCAGGAGTTGCCTGCAGTTGTCTAGTTGCCATTTTAGTTATCTCGTACATTTAGTTAAATGCCATTCTCGTTGCCTTTCATTTTCATGTGATTTGTATCCAAAGAGGGTCGATTAAATTTAGTTTTGTTTTGACCATGAACTTTATATGGAAAATCCTTTCTTGAGAAAGTATAGTAACCTCAAGATCTTCCTTATTTCTACTGTTTTACTTACCACTGGCCGTGTTATATCGCCCAAAATGTACCACAGGTCGGAAATGGTGAGCAAACCGACTAATAGGACGACGAACAGACCGACAAATTTTACGGCGATGCAACATGCCAGCATTGTGCCAGTGAAGAAGAGCCATAACCACCAGCGAAAAGCCATGCCATTGTCGACGTAGCGTTTTGCGGATATCTTAACGGCACCCAGTACGGATGCCGTCATAAAGCACAAAAGGATCGGATCCAAGAGGATGTAACGTGTTAACGTCAACAGGCCGACGTCTGTGGAACAGAACAACAAACTTTAAGATGCTGTTGGTTTGTGTAAGACAACCCTACCAAAAAGGATCAGCAATGAGGCAAAAATGTTCGCCGTTATCGACGAATCCGTCATCTCGTCAACAATGAGGAACGATACGGGAACAATCGTCGCCCCAAGAGCGGTGCAAAACTACAACAAAGAAATTTCTTAACTCTCTCCCAAGCGGGTCTTCTGTTTAGAAGCTCCTTCTACATTTTTTCCAAACTGATGTTCATAAAATTAGATGCTTACGGCTCTCATTCCTACATAGTTGACGTCCTCGTATTTGTCGCCCGGTTTGTCAAAGGCAAATGTACCGTCGTAGCCTGTAAGGTATCCAGATAAACCAATCAGCATCTACAAAGTGGTTTTCATTAGTCACAATCTATACCGATTAGTTTCTGAGCCATACCTTTCCTAATGGTGGATGTACGTCAAAGAAGAACGTCCTGTTGATGTACCAGCTGCCCATTTTACCGAAATGCGTCTCATCCCAGCTGCAAAATCCACCTTAGTCCCACATTTACTCATGTTAGCTGACACTTACCAAACATGATCAGGTTCTCTAATCTTATAGAATCTAGTCAAAATCGTTAGGCTACAAATTCCGATGAAAGCAATCCACCACAAGCTAAAATAAATACGTAAAATAAACGAAATAAGACAGTACTTTGTTTCCACAGCAGTTTACCCCCTGGAAGATTTTACGTCACTACTCCGCCCTTTCGAAGCCATGCCTTTAATATTACCAAACGAAAACTGGAGTTTCTTGCACGTCGATTAACGTAACATTCACGTTTTCAACGATTTCATTCAAATTTATTGTTAAATTTCAAAAGAAACATGAGCTGTGGGTTCCATTAGCAAACGCCACAGGAAAAAAAAATATATACGTATTTATTTACAAGTTGTCGTAACCTAGTCCCCAGCCTTCTAAGTTACCGACAATATTTAGAAGAACTTGTCAAAAATACCAGCGTCGCCATCTCTCATGCATCTAGCGAACACCTAATGACGTTTGTCCGTGCCCTTGAAGAAATCAGCATAATTGTTTCTTTTTTATTGGAATCGAAGATTTCCAAAGAAGAAAAGCAGCTGATAATCTCCGTCAGAAAAGAAGGTACGTAAAATAAAGAGCAGTTACATTCCCTAATTTTATCAAATAATGGAAATTGTCCTTTAGGTATTGATTAAATGTCAACGACACCCAGAGCATCGACAAGTTGAACGATGGCTTTGAATAATATCGTTTTGTTGAGCCAAACTGCTGGCTACGTGATCACGCTAATACTGTCGCTATGCATCGTCATACCAATGAGCCTACATCAGGACGAATTCCGGTGATCAAGAAAGTTCACAAGTGAAAAACTCCATGCTAACATTAATCGATCACTTTGTAGAGGCCATTGTCTGCTCTTCTCCAAGGGCACATGGAATGAAATGGATGGCCAATTGCTGATGGACTGGGCATCGCAATGTTACTGCAACTACACCATATTCATTGGCATATTATCCTTTGTGATTTCCATAATGCAAGTCTATAGGTAATCATATGGAGAGAAAGAGAGAGAGAGAGGATTATGATTTCTACTGGTGGAAGTGATCAATTAAATTGTCGTTCTGTTCTTAGATTAAGTATATTCCTCTACAAAGGAACTGACAGCAGCTTCTTGTCTGCCTTTGTCGACGTTGTCACCAGCATGTTTGTCTCTTGCCTGACCATTGTAGCTGCTTTGATGATCAGCTTAGGGTTCGCCGTCTGGTGTCAGACCATGACATTGCGATTCAAGTCGTAAGTAAAGCTCAGCAATTCAATTAAACTCGAGCCGAGATTAAGTAGACATGATGAAGCATTTGGAGAGCCAGTGTAATTAATTATAATTTAATTAACAGATGCGATTTGGCAGCTGGACAAGGTATCGACAATAAGGACGGCATCGATACGAAAGGATTCTATATGGAATTGGGAACTGCTCAGGTACATTAACAAAACCATCTCCTTAGACAAAACCGATCGCTCGACTCATTTTATTTTGTTGTGTAGTTTGGTGTTTGGGCATCGTTCGCCATTTGGGTCGGATTAAGCGTTTGTGCATTGATCAAGTTGTGCCGATACCATCAGATAGAGAACGTGCGTGTGTCGATGTACCGAGAACGACAGCGTTTAATTAACGAGAACGCCGATTCACCCGGGAACAGTTTGGGCAGAGAATCAAATGGCGAATCGACGACAACCGCGACGATCGCAGATTGATCGGTTGGCGATCATCAACAGCGGCAGAAGAATAATTGTTCGTCTAGAAATAGTTCGATGATCATCTTACAATTACCGTATTTAATCGTTTATGCTCTCGTTAATTTCTCGTTACTAATCCATCAAGCGCTTTATAAGTATTTTTAAGTGAACAACAATATCAAGAGCTGCTGTTGCACGAAAGAAGGATTATTTTCGATTATCCGATTGGAAGAATTATCGTGCGACAAAAGTTATTGGCTGTTATATTTACATATAAATTTGGAAGACTGTCAATCATATTTAGTGGCTCTATACCAAAAAAGAAAGATGACAAATCAGCCAAGAAGCGAGCAAAAGATTGAAGAAAGTGTTAATCAATGAATCAATCATATCCTTTATACATTTTTTAAATTAAACTACTTTAAATCATAAATTGATTTTGTTAAATTCCTAAGTTCAAATTAGATCGTGTAAAACGTAATTAATCCTCTAGTTTTCTGTTTATCGTTGAATAAATATTAAAAGAATCTATATTTGAATTACATTCATTTATCGTTTAAAGCGCATTCCAACAGATGGCGCCCAATTGGTGCAGCTACCTTCATTATTATTTACTTTTCAAGTTCAAACGCTAACTTGTTGCTCGTTCGTGGTGGGAAACATCGTCGAAGAAGATGTACGACCCACCGACAACATGCAGGTTAAGCAAGAATTTACGCAACTTGCTGAAAGTGAGCGGTTTCAACGTGCGAACGTGAGTAATTGATTCCTCTAGGTTAACTTCCAGACGGTATTCATTCCATTTTCCTTTAGCGATCTCTGCACGAAACTAATCGAATCCCTGCCGTCGGCGAACTTCGACACGGAGTTCGAGAAAATTGTCGGCCGCATCGTCGACTTGTTGACGACGCGATGTGAGAACGGCAGAGGAATCGACGACAAACTGATTGATTACGTGATACACAACTACCTGGAGGACGGCGATCGGCCGATCCACGATGCCGACGACGAAGGATCCGTATTCAATCTCGTCAGCGCCTTCGACGTGCCGCATTGCATTTATGACGCACAACGGCAACGATTCGTGGTGAATGACCGCAAGAAATCGCTGTTGGGCGCGGAGAAGGAAGACGACCAACCAGCTGCGGCAATCACCAACAAGTTCGGCATGTTCAGCGAACGGTACGAGCACGTGATGCAACGGACGCGGCGTAACTTCAAGCGCAAGTCGAGCGCGCTCGAAGGTTTTCGTTTAGAGACCATCGATAAATTGCTGGGGAGCAAGTTCAAGAGCAACTGTGGAGAGAGGGGCGACAAAGATTACAATGAGAAGGTTCTTTATTTGGGGATGATCAATCAAACTGGTCCACATCAGTACTGGCTGGAAGATCCCCACGAGGCAGTTCAGTTGGATCTGACTTATGCGAAGTAACTTTAGCAATTCAGCTATTGTAAATTTGTATATTTTTTTTGTATTTTATAAGGTATTTCGGTGGGCTCTTTGTCGACAAATCTATCGTTCTGGTGCACGGCCGCTACGATGGAACCAAGAACGTGCTCCAGGTCGTGACGATGGCTCTACCTCCAGGTGAAACATATGAAGAGTCCAAGTGAGTGAGAGTTAAAACTGTCGTTGCCCATCATCGACGTTGCTCCTTCTCGTCAAATCAATAAAGTTGGATTGGATAAACAAAGTAACGTTTATTTTATGTTTCTGCGGCAGGATTTGGTTCGAGAATTGTAATTATTTCACCATCGGCAAGGAAGAACATCTCCGCGAATCCGTGCGATTGCAACGGCGAATGCAGGAGAACAGCGATAGTTACATTTACTTCTTTGCGAACGTCTGGCTGGACAAAGAGAAGGTAATTTGTCGCCATTCAACACAATCGCAATTTAATGTCGTCTTTCAAGACGTTGGAGAAGATTCGGGCGATACTCGACGGTCTCGCATCGAGCGACGGTAACAATCAAGCGCCAATGGCCCTCGTCTTCGTCGGCAACTTCCTGTCGGAGCCGCTCGATAGGATCGACGACTTGTCACGTCTGCGGGACGGTTTCGTCCGTCTGGCCGCCATCATCGGCGAGCGACGCGAGTTCGCCGGTTTGGCGCGAACGCGGTTCGTCTTCGTGCCTAGCAACCGCGACCCGATGCGATCGCCACTGTTCCCCAGGTGGGACGACGACGATCATAAGTGATCCGAAGATAATTTACAGGATTGTTTCGCGTTCGTTTTAGGTTTCCGTTGCCTAAAAGTATCGTCGATACGATGAAGAACGTGCCGAACGCAATCTTCGCGACGAATCCTTGCCGCATCCAGTGTTTCACGCGGGAAATCGTCGTGTTCGCCTACGACATGGTGCAAGCGTTTGTTGGAAACGCCATTAACGATCTACCAACCGGTCAGCAAGTCGCCGACTCTGTAAGAGGCTCTTGATTTGCTCGTGCTTACATTATTGCTCTGTGTTAACTAACAATATTCTAATTGGTTTTCCTTTCCAGTTGGCACGTACCATAATCTGTCAGGGTCATCTGGCGCCGTTTTCTCCGGACCTCTGCCCAATCTTTTGGGACTACAACCATTCGTTCACGCTCTATCCATTGCCACATCTAATCATCAATAATTCCAATGGGTGCCGCACTTTTACCAGCAATTATAAGGGATGCACCTTCACAAACGTGGTAAGATAAACATCCACGAAGCAGAGGATTCTTCTTCCGCTTCAATATGCTAGTTCTTTGCGGCAATCTTTTAACGGAATTGTTGTCTAATTTTGTTTTTAGGGTTCGTTTACATCAAGCCAATTCGAATTCGTCGGATACAATCCGTGCGCCAACGAGGTGGAAGAATGCAAGATATGATGATGGCAGTGGAAGAAGCACAAATGGATGGAGAACGATTAATTTAAGCAAAGTGATAAGATAAATCTCCTTTTTATATGAGAAGTTATACCAAGAAACGCATTTCGTTATAACTTATTATAGAGTTAAAAAAATTCTGTCGAGATGAGATAATTCAACAAGTGCCTGTCAGTTTATCATGTGCAAAAGAAACTTATTTGTATTTAATTTTCAACAATTTATGTATTAAACAAGAAACCAAATGTTTACAATCTTTCTTTTATGTTACGGAAATCGATAAATTACGGGGAGATGTTTTCTTACTTATTGTTTAACCAGCACTTGGATTGCCTGAAGGGCCAGTGAGAAGTAAGAATTAAGTTTACTAGGAACAAACTGAAGGGAACATGAAGAAACTCTCCAAACACGTAATTTTTACAATCGCCATTTTATAACAATTCCAACTTTCATTTAATCCCTGAACATTGATTATCATAATCATCGTTGACTCCCAGGTTCCCGGTTATCGGCGATACCTGTACCTCTTGAAGTGGAACCACAGCTGGAAGATGTTGTTGTGAAACTGGCATCTAAATCCCCTCTTATACGAGTACTCCCATTCGCGATTTACGATTTTGAAGGCGATATCTTCGTACGGCGGCCCGGCGTGGAATCGCAAGATCGCAAACTCTTTGTTTTCCGGACATGGAGTCTGCAACAAGATGAGTAACACAGAAGAAAATCTTTAGAGGCGGCTCTCTCAAAAATGTCTCATTAATTTACCATATAATATTCGGGCGTTCCATTCTTGTCGATTAGATCCGGATAGAAGATGTTGAACTTGTAGCCCTGCACGATCTTCGGCGGCGGATTGTCCATGTCGTAGTGCGTCTGATTGTACTTGTTCCACTCGAAGCCGGTGTGGACGCGATTGAAGTAGCGCGGTTTCCGCGGCCGATACTTATCCGACCACAAATAGATTTGATTGTCGAGCGATTGTTCGACCGAGAAACGCACCTCGTCTTCGTCCATCCCTTTGCGCGCCTCGCGCTGCAGCATCATCTCTTCTTCGGTCATCGCATTCTACAACGCAAGGAAAACGTTTCGAGTAAAATGTAAGACGATGATCTTGTAGGTTCTACGGTTTACCTCTAGCTTCCTGCCGCTATCCACCACTTTAGACCGGGCGTATTTAATGCGATAGCGATCTTCGTCTTCGGCGATAACAATAGTGCCCGGTTCGATCGAATCGGTGGCCAAGAGCTTGGGACTGTACGAGCCGCGGTCGTAAGCATCGAAGCTTTCGTCGAGGAGCACGCGGACCGCCTTCAGTTCCGGCTCGGCCATTTCGTCGTCCCCTTCGTCGTCTTCTTCATGACGCAAGTCCTTCGAAGGCGTTCCGTCCAAATCTGGTTTTGATGAAGAGCTCGGTCCAGAGTCACATGCTTCGACCTGTGCATCATCCTTTTCCTTCGGATTTATTTCCTTGTGGTCATCGTCTTTCTTCTGTTGACGCTGCCTCTGGTGTTGCTGCGGCAAGACGCTGACCGCTTGTTCGGCCTTCAACACTTGCAACTTGCGGCGCAGATTTTCCTGGTGACGGTCCCTCAATCTGGCCCTCGCCATGTGAGCTTAAACGGTATCACAAACGAATCGTTAATTCCTCGTTGTCAACGTATAATCGACAAGCTTGAGAAGCGCGTTTCTTACCCTTAAGTTGGGACAATAAAGACTCCCAATAGCCGATATCGATGCTGTTTGAACGGCTCGCGATCTTGGCCTCGATTTGACTGCGGAGGGCGGCCAATTGCGCGGCCGTTTTCCCTTTGAACACGTTGGTAACGTCGCGAGCGACCGACTGATGGATTCCGTCGCGCCGGTTCATCACCGTCGACTCGCTGATGGTCTCGTGCAGTTTACGCAACTTGTGCAGTTCGTCCTCGACGATCACGGTCATGTCGTGCCAGTAGTCGACGTTTTCGCCCCGTTCCAATTCGACGTAGACCTTGATGTCCTCGACGAGATCCTCGAGGTCCTTGACGTTCAGACCGTTCAAGTAAGTGTACGGCTCGTGCATCTCGACGGCGTCGTCCAAGTCGATCTCGGAGCCGACATATTTTGCCAGCAAATCGATCGGTTTCGCGCGACCGTCCTGGATACGGATGTGCGACCTCAATCGCGCCTGTTCCAGATGGAATTGATCCTCTTGCCGTTCCCACTCCTCGAACTGGGCGGCCTCTTTGCTGCGTTGCAACGTTTGTATTTCGTCCTCGCGCTGCTGACGCTCCAACTCGCGTTCTAATCGACGTTTCTTCACCTGTCGAATCAAAAATGACTGAGCATCCAGTACGACGTCCATCACGTTCCTTCATTACTCACCTTCTCTAATTCCCTTTTGTTCTCCTCCTGCTTGTGTCTGTTACGCATCTCCAGCTCCTCTTGGCTCATACCCGTCAGTCCCTCTTTCGACAATTTCTTTGACCAGACGAAAGTCGATAACAGGTTGGCGTCGCCGAAAGGATTGTCGGTGTTCGTGTAATGAAGGTACTCATTGTCCCAGCCCATGCGTTCCTTCCGTTTGCGCTCTTTTGCTTGCTTCTTCAATAGACGACGTGTTCTTTTCTCTTCCGGAGTCTCGTTCGCCTTCATCATTTCCTTACGCTTCTTACGTTCCTCCACGTGCTTGAGACGTTCCTCCCGCAACTTCTTCAGCAGTTCAACGGACGTATCACTAGTACTGCTGCTCGATCTGCTTGAAATTGAACTGGCGCTGCTGCTATCAGTATCCGACTTCCGTCTCTGCTTCCTACGATTTTCTTTGCTTTTGGCTCGTTCCGATTTCCCTTTTGATCGTCCTCTCGTTTTGTCTCTGCGTCTTTTATCATAATCAGAATCATCGTCGTCGTCCGATGTTCCTTTCTTACTGCGGCTGGTTTCCAACAAAAATTAAAACGTTCAACGAGTGGTTTCGATAAGAAATTAGTTTTACTCACCTTTTATTTCGACTTTTGGGCATTTTCCATCTATTTAATTTAAATAAATACTCATGCAAAATCGTATTATAAGACGAATTGATGTTTTTAACCAAAGATAATACACAACTGTATTTGTCGGCTAATTTCATGCTTATTTGGGATGTTCCTACGTAACGTCATTGTGGTTCTCAACCGGCTTGAAAATCAAAGATAATATACGCGTGAAAACATTTATCTTTGATTCAGGTATACGTTTCGTTTTGCTTTGAAGCGAGATCATATTTCATTCCAAGTTTTTCGCATTTTACCCATAATTTCTTTCGTTCTAGAGTGTTATCTGAAACGGAAATTCCGTATTGTTCGGGAGTTAACACTGTTATGGGCGATAGAAATATAAACGAATCGATCAGGAAACCGAGGCGAACGAGAGGTACACCGTTTCATAGACAACGGAATTACTACACGTTGGGGATTGTAGCTGTTAGCGGCTTGTTTTGGTATCTATACGAGTACGTAGCTGCCCTTTAACCACATTTCGATATATCAAAATGTTGGTAACGTGATTGATATTTTTAGGTTATGGCCGCAGAGCAAGCTGTTGAGGAAGAATATCGTCGATGGTAAAATGTTCGATTACAGCGATGCGATGCAAGAGCGTATTGCCAGACGTCAATTGCAACTTGTCTCGCCTGCATTCAACAGCGTGCTTCTCAAACTTGATGAGAGAAAAGATGGACAACAAGGAGAACAACAGCATGGAGGAGGGGAAGCCACTCAAAAGCATGAATCCAATGGAAAAGAATAATAACAATGCAATAGCAGCAACAACAACAACAACATCACCAGATGCCAGCACCAGCAGTTGCACTAATAATAGGTTTGGTGACAGAAATTTGAGTTTATTAAGAGTTAATGCAAAATATTTGCTTTATAGGAGTGCCTCATCAAGGCAGCATAAAACAATGACAATCTCTAAATACTTCAGTCCCAAAAAGGAACAGGACAAAAGGCAGCTCTTGGAGGATTCAGGTGATGAGTTTCAAAGCCCTGAACTACTAACATCTTTAACATACCACTTAAAGAAGCAAATGAAGACCAGCAAAAGGACGGCGATCAAGCCAAAGCGGAAACTCTTGCCGAAGAATAAGAGCATCGACAAGCGTCAACAATTGATAAGCGACGCTTTTCAGGCGCCTAAGGATTTGGACATTGATGCCGACGATTTACAATTGGCACTGGCACTATCTGCCTCGATGCAGGTGCCAGAAGTCGCGGACGATGCAGTTGCAGACACTGTCCAGCAGAATGTTGCAACGACATTGGAACGTTATGGATTCTGCACGGATAAGAAGAAGTTACCGTCGATTAATGGCGGCTCAAAATCTAAGAGAGGCGAGGTAAAGGAATTCTTGATGCGTCAAATTTGAAAAATGTGACAAATCATTTATAGAAATCTGTAACTAATTAATTAGGAAACTGCTTTGTTAGTTTGGCAACTGCAACTTATTATTATGGTTCTTATGATTGTAGGTGGTGAAGAGATCAGCAAAACGCAGCCAGAAGCGGCCGACGTTCACCCCCTTGCACCGCATATCGATTGAAGAACGCAACAGTAAAAACCGGCAGTTGATCGCTACCGTTTTAATCCACCTGGAAAGCAACGTTCTGCATAAACAAGAAGTTGGAACATTACAAAAAGATGTTAATTTAATTGACCAGAAGGGGAACAAAATCGCTTCGAAGAGGCTGTTTGATCGATCCAAACAATTGTCGAACGATTATTATGTGGATGCTTTATGTTTCGAACAGCACACGGCCAAGATCGATTGCCTGTTGAGAGATTGGAGCGCGATTCCGGGCAGAGAAACGAGCCCTCTGCGAAACCAAACGATTTCTGAAGTCGTGGAGCCCCAAGTTTCGCCCGATTTGTTCGCCGACGTCTCCTATGGCGATGAGGACGTCGAAATGGTAACAGCAAACGATAACCTGGTGGATGAAGATGAGCGAAAGAACAATAACAAGAAACAGGATGAAGATGATTGTGAAAATGGAGACGAGATGAAGGAACTTTCTGGTAATTCGTTATTGAATCGAGCATCGATTTGTAGGTCGGAAAGCAGTCTCGAAGTTTCAACGGAATGTAATGCAATAAGTTCTCATTTAATGAATGCACCGCGAAGAACGCGCGGTTCATTTACACCTATCGAATGCGAGGTAACAAACTCCCATGGAGTCGCTACAACAAGAAGGACATTCGACTCATCTCCACCGTTCGAATCGGTAGAACCGCTTCAACTCCCTGATTTCGATTCAGCGAACCTTCCACTGCTCGATACACCAAAAAGGCGTTCAGTTACGCCGCCGAAATCCAGCCAATTGTATGAAAGCCTCTTGCAGTTCACCTGGGATGACGTGGAAGAAGTTAATGATCGAAAGATGATGGAAACTCCTTCGGAAACTGCCAATCGATTAGAGGAACATTCGTCGAAAGCTGAAGATACTTCGCTATCATCGCAGGAAACCACTTTCAATGACGACGAACTCAATTATTCTTGTTACAATGAATCAACATTAGCAAGACTAATGGATAATGATGATGATAAGGAAGAACAAGAAATTGTTTCACTTGTCGGGGAGAATCAAACCGGCAAAGATCATCGCCAAGACGTGATAATCAGGAGGGTGAACGTGACGCCGATGCCCGATTACGATGCCATGTCGTCGCCGCAGCTCGTCCGCGAGTTGAGCCGTTACGGCGTCAAACCGATGAAGAGGCATCGCGGCGTGGAGCTGTTAAACTACATCTACGAATCGACGCATCCTCTGCTCCACGACGACGAATCAGAGGAAGAAGACGACGAAGCCTTGAGCGATAGAGCACGTTATCAACGGTCAAAGTCCTCGCAGAAGGTGACGACGGCGGAGGAACAACGTGAAGATGATTGCCCGATCTTCGAGTGTCGGCAGTCGAAGAAGGTGGCCGGTTGTTCCGTGCCATTACATTTGGTGTGGTGTAATCTACTGGCTGCGAATCCGCAGTTGGCGGAAGGCGTTCTGCTGTACGAACCGTTACAATTGGAGGTGCTGCATGATATGATGAAAGCGGAAGGTTACAACTTCCGCATCGACGATCTGTTAATGTTCTTAGATAAAAAGTGTGTCACAGTGCGGATCGCACAAAAGGGTTCCAGGTCGAGACGTCCGAAGAAGAAGAAGAACAAATAATTTGTAAAGCATTGTTGTTGTTACTGTGTTGATAATATTATAGTTGCAATTTTCAAAGAGGAATGGTTTTTAAAATTTACTTCGAATTTTCAAATTTGCCTCCGGATACAGCGCCATCCGAATGATCTTCAGCGTTGCGCAATTCACGGCGGTTACCAAGTGACAGTTATTATTTCCAGACATCTGAGTCATAACAATATTTTGTTTTAATTACCATCAATACTTTACTTTCTTAGTTTATTGCGAATTTTATCGTGTAAATCTAGTCGCCAATTTTATTCTCTTGTAGCTAAGCATAACAAAACAATGAGTTTCTTTACAAAAATGTTTGGAGGGAAGAAGGACGATCAAGGACCGTCGACCAGCGAGGCGATACAAAAGCTCCGCGAAACTGAAGATATGTTATACAAGAAACAGGATTTCCTGGAAAAGAAGATCGAAATGGAATTGAAAACGGCGAAAGCGAACGCATCGAAGAATAAAAGAGGTTTAAAAATATTCTTCTTTTTCAATATGCAAAACTTTGATAATTTCATTAATTTTAGCTGCTATACAAGCTTTAAAAAGGAAGAAGCGTTATGAGAAACAGCTCCAACAAATTGATGGTACGTTAAGCACCATTGAGATGCAACGTGAAGCCCTTGAGGGCGCAAACACCAATACTGCAGTTTTGAGTACAATGCAAAATGCAGCAGATGCTTTACAAAAGGCACACAAGAACATGTAAGATAATAGATACAAGGAGAATCAGGTGGATATGATGGTAACCTGAATTTTAGGAATGTTGATCAAGTTCATGATATGATGGACAACATTGCCGAACAGCAGGATGTCGCTAAAGAGATATCGGATGCTATCAGTAACCCAGTTGCACTGGGTGGTGAATTTGATGAGGACGATTTGGAGAAAGAGCTTGAGGAGTTAGAACAAGAAGCTTTGGAAGAGGAACTGGTTACCATTAGTCCTACGGCGCCAGAGATGCCAGAAGTACCCAAAGATAAGCTGCCAGCCAAGACTAAGGCCAGTGAGTATAATAACTTGGAGATTTTAAGAAACCATCAATGTTGTGTGTTTTTTGGGGACAATAATGGATCTCTTTTGTTCTAGAAAAAGAAGAGGACGATGATTTAAAGGAATTGGAATCGTGGGCGTCATAGATAGTCAACAAATTGAAAGATAACTGAAACAATTGTTAATTAAGATTGGTGAAATGCTTCTTCTTGTGACAACTTAAAATCAGCATGTTGTGGAGGAGATCACTGAGCTTCTCCTATCGTTATAACAACACTATACATAGTATAAATACTAAATTAGATTATGCGTAACGATCGTTTATAATTTTTATGCATTGTAATAAAGAAGACAATGTAAATCAATCATTGATTCACAGCAACAATTCGCGCCACGCAATTGATTCTTTGTAACGAACAGAGAAACAGGCATACTTTTTAACAAAGCATAAAAGAATATTTATAATATTATGAAATGTAAAGCAAGCTATTATATATTATATTTTTTGTAGTACGAAATGGAATTTAATAATAATAACAAATAGGAAAACATTGTATATTATAAAATAATTCAATAAACGAAATCATGGTATTTTTGTCAAAATTCATTATACTCAAGTTATTCATTAAGCTTCGAATAGCGGTTCATGGCTTTCTCCCATTTCGATCCGTTCGTCCTGTTCCTCGACGACTCCCCCTTGCTGCAATGCCATGCTTCATTTGGAACGACTGACGACAAACTCGAGGAGGCCGTCGACGTGCCTAATCCGGTTGTACCAACATTACCCATATGAACGATCTGCAAAGGAAATTAACAATCAAACTAAATGACGGCGACAGAAAAATACAGATTAAGGAGATGACGTTAATCTGCGAGAGATAAGATAATAACAGATGAAGAGGATTGAAGTGATCAATGAGATGATCGCTTGGTACCTACAGGTTCTTTGATACCGATGCAGCCACCTTTTCCCAAAGAGTTGCCCTTGGTCCATCCCAGCTTCGACAGCATTTTGTATCCCCTGTTCGTCGATTTGATCGCTCTAAAAAGCAACAACAATAAGAATCATTACACAACAATTAATTCGAAAGTTAACTCATTTATCGATGCGATCTCCGTCTTCTCCGCGTGATCCGTACCGCCGACAGCGTGTCGTCTAGCTTTGGCGCGATCCACGTATCCGTCGCCCAATCGTGCGGTCTCTCTCGCGCCGTCATCGTACCGACTCAACCCAAACTTCTTCCGCAACTGTCTCAGTTCTCTTCGATGTTCGACCGATTTGTCGTATATCGAAGTCGCCGATTCATTAGCGATTTCTTCGCTGGACTTCGATGTGGGGATTATTAGACCGGGTTCGCAATGACCGCACGTTTGATTGCCCTGATGCACGTGACAATTTAACACGGTGTCGCCACCCAACTCGATCTTGCTGCCGTGCTCGATTTCGTACTTTACGTACTTTTTTAAGGGTTTCCCGTTTAATCGAGTGCCGTTGCGGGAACCGAGATCCTTAATGGTATATAAATTCAACTCGCGATTGTAATCGATCGTTAGGTGGCATTTACTGACGGCGGCGTCTGCCACAACTAAGGAATGGTGGTCGCCCTCGCGGCCGATCGTACCGCCTTCCATCGTGATGATGTGCAACGAACCGATTTGCAGGTTCACGGCGGTCGATTGCTTGACCATCATCCGTATGCATGGGATGCCGTTGTCTAAAAGAACGGAATACCAATAAAATTATTGGCGAAATTGTTAGTGTATTATTTTATCACCTTGCTCATCCAAGTCCATTTTTAAATCAAGCTCTTCACCATCATCTGATTCAGAACATTCCCCATCTTCTTTGGTCTCCTCGTCTTGCTCGATCTTTGTCTTCATCTTCTTCTCAATCCTCATTAGAGCTGCACCATTTAGCTACAAGAAAAGGGACAAATAATTGAAGCTCTGTGACCACAGAAAAAGATACTTACTTGCAATTCCTTCGTCACAACTTTGGAGTGAATTTGATATTCTTGCTTCTCTTGATTGTAATTCAAGTATGTCCCTGTGTTGCCATCATAGTATAAACCACATTCCTAAATAAAAACAAAGCACTCATTAATTAAGTTGATACTTACTCAAAGCACAAAAGAACATCTGTTAATAGATTTCACTACTTATTAGTAACAATTGTAAGACTCATAAGTCTTGATTTAGTAGAGATAGAACGAGGACCTACAGCATTGTAATAATAGCCACTGTTGTAGTCATAGTATAATCCAGAGGTTTCCTCATAGACAAAACCTGTCTTATTCATCGCCTCTGTGGCAACTTGCTTTATGTCCTCAAACAAATTTTGTTTCTCTTCGCTTGGTTTAACTGTTGATGCAACAGAACTGTTACCACCGTCAGCAGCACTAGCCTCATTTCTACAGTCATTTTGATCAGTTTGCGTAGCTATATCAATGTGCATATCGATCTAAAACACACATTAGCTTGAGTATCTTCCGGTGGCCTCTCTTCTTCGTCATACTTCGCATTTCCTCTGTAGTTTCTTGATC
This sequence comes from Hololepta plana, assembly GCA_963695495.1. Taxonomy (NCBI): domain Eukaryota; kingdom Metazoa; phylum Arthropoda; class Insecta; order Coleoptera; family Histeridae; genus Hololepta; species Hololepta plana. The sequence continues at coordinate 416,701 of OY968835.1, forward strand.
GTATCATATTGCTCCAGTACAGTCTGTTGCAATTTCTTCACTAAATCGACCAGTTCTGGCGGCAAATCATGGCATTGTAAGTAGTCCATAAATTTGGCCATTTCTCGTTCTAATTCGGTCGGTATCATTGTCTCATTCGTGCGGTTATGATAAACTTAATCGAATTTGTCCACTTAGAGAGTTATCACACTAAATAAATACGTATCGGTTTGTATTTTGATGCTTGGATTAATGGTTAAAATCTAAACCCGTCGTTTTCACTGGATTTAAGATTCGTTGTTGATTAAGACGTATTTCATGCTGTTGTTTGTATTCATCCCATGATTATCTTGATAAATTGAATAAGTCTCTTTGTCATTCAGCTTCCATGAGAAGACATCTGTGAGCGGCTGGCTGAACGATTTGTGGGCGCCTTTTAATTCAAATTGTTGATTAAATAAGTTATTTCATGAATTTATTGCATAAAATTATAATAACTGCATACAGAATAACATTAGTACAACCATAGGATAACAATAATCATGTAACAAGATTAATAATAAGTGTACGAAATAAATTAGTCAAAATCGCAGGTACGTTTTGGCGGCGTGTAACAATTATTTGTAATATTGCGGACAACAGAAAGTTAATTATCTCTAATTAACAATTAACAATGCGAACGACTCGTATTAAACGATAAAATATATAAATCAATAATAATAGAACATGAACGCAATTGAGAATAACTAATTAAATAAAATTAATTGGCACCAATAACTGAATTAAAATCGATTAAATTACTCATAGGATTGTCATTATAAAACTAATTCAACAAGGATAATAATACAGTAATTAATAAATATTGCACGAATAAATTGCACGCGAATTCTTACATTGCACCGAATTATTGCACATCGATTTCCTTCTTAAAAATTAATTAATTAATTAACAGTCGATCAATGAAACAACGTTTCATCACTCTTTCAACTCTCGCTTCTCTGTGCCTGGCTAATCTAAAAGTAAATCGGAAACTAAGTTAATTAAAAAAATACGTATAAAAAAATTGCACTTCCGGCCCATTTTGGCTAAATCATCTTCATTCGATTCCCTCATATTTGTACATCCCCCTTAAACGATCCACCTCCGTCGCCAAAGAAATACTTATTCGTTGTGTTGCTGACCGTTGGTCTTCGTACTGGCGTCGCGATAGCTTCCAAAGAACACCGAATGCGTCTCGACGGATTCGGCGCCGGATTCGCTTTGCCCGTCGCCCAAACTCTCGTCCGTTTCGCTTCCCTGATTATTATTCCGAAGGCTACCGACGGATTCCAACTTGAGCGGGCACGAAAGGTCGCCGAAAATCGCCTTCCGACCGATCGGAGATCGATCCATCACGGTTTCCCCGTCATTTATCACGTTCTTCAGCTCTTCGTCGGCATCCAGATGTTGTCGACGATGCGATCGATAGTTGAACAATTCGTCGTCCAGTCGACGCACATCGTCCGTTTCTTGTCGCAACCGTTGCGACAGCGCGACGTTTTCGTAATAATAATCCGGCGGTAGGGTGGTGGGTCGAAATGGCGGCACCACGTCTGGCGGAGGCGGTGGTGATGGTGCACGACGGTCGAAAGGCGATTGTCGCGGCGGCGGAGGCAACGGCCGTTGAGATGGCAAAAGAGGCTGATGCGACTCTTTGCGCTGCCGTCGCGCATGACGTTCCTCCAACGTTAACAAACGCCCTTCCGACGTGATCGCTTCTTCGGCGTCAACTTCGACGTTTGGTGGTGCTTGAAGGCCGTTCGACTGGCGCAGATTGTTCGTCAAATTCGTTTTGTTTCCACCTCGCGCCATTAACATCATCACGATCTCCTGCTTCTGGTCGACCTCTTCGGCCGCTTCTTCGCTCTTGATCAGCAACTTCTTGCGCTTGTTGTTCTCGTAAATCTCCCTCAAACTGCCGAACGTGCGCACGAATTCGTTGTTCGCGCGGTTCGAACGGCGCGACTCTTTCACGTCCTCGTCGACGTTGAAGCTGCCGGTCGTCCTCAAAGCGATCACCATCGATCGCTGCCGATGGAGGCCGTCTCTTTCTCTTCCGTCAACGTCGGGCCGTTGTCGGTGACGATCGTGATTTGCTTCTTGGTCCGCCTTCGGTCGCTCCAACGAATCGCAGCAGTAACATTCGTCGATGGATTCTTCGTCCTCGTTTTGATTGCTGCTAATTAACGCATTTTGGCATTTCGAATTTCCGTCGTTATAACAGTCTGTAGGAATTAATCCCTCGTGAGTTAGTTTCACTTCCAGTTTGTTATCTTCGTCGCGGTTCGCTTTGCGGTCCAAAGTGTCCGGCTCGAATTGGTCGGAATCGATGCGGATGTAATGGTCGAGACAATCGGCGACTTCTATCAGAAGGCGACCGGCCTCGATCGATTCGTCGCTTTCCGTCGCAGAAGATGTCGTCTTTCGTGCGTCATTCGTCGAGACGCGTACAGCAATCTCTTTGTCTTCGTCGGCATAATCGTCGTCTTCTTCGTCGCTGTTGTAATTGTAACCGTTGTTGACGTAAACCTCGCTCACCAAGTTGCAATTATTCCTTCGGGTCTCGCTGGGGACGACCACTTCGTCGTAATCGACCTCTTCGACGGCACCTTCGGTTAAACGTTCTTGAACAGCGGCCCTTGGCACTTCCTCCTGTCGATAATTCGAATTTATTCTTCTTGAAAGCAAAGTTTCTTCTTCGCTCGGCGGACTCTCACTTGTCGCCGTTAAATCGATATAATAATCATCGCAATGTTTTACGTTCGTCTTCTGGTTCCTCTCCAAGCTGTCGCTCTCGTATTGACCGCACTTCTTTGGATCGTCTCGTCGCTTAGTGCGAAACTCGTCGATGACCGCACGCATTCGACGTTTCTTTGCCATCGTCTCCGGGCCGTCGAGATCGTTTAGCATGTCCGGCTGTTGTTGGTCCGAAACCGTTTGAGAGTGAATTCGATGGCCGGTTCTTGTACATGGCGATGATAAAACCGTCGATCTCTCCGGTATTGTATCGTAATAATGGTCGAGGAAAGTCTTCGCGATGGTTTGTTGACGTTCGTGTGACGACGATGGACTATTAGACAGAATTCCTGCGTTCATCATCGGTCCTTCATTCGACGGCTCATCGCTTGGCGTCGGTGGTAACGATAGGTTCCTCAAGTTCACCGGCAAACGATTTTTCGACCTCGCCACTTCCGGCGTATGATCTTCGAGTTGTTTTTGTTGTTGTTTTGGCGGTTGCGGTGCTCTGGGTTTCTTCTTGCGTTGTTGATGCAGCTGCAACTGTTGGTGATGGATCTGACGATGGCATCTCATGGATGCAGAACGAATCGACGTTGAGCTTGTACTATTACATTTGGCATGACGAGACGGTGATGATGGTTGTTGATTGAAATTCGTCAACGACCGCGTGGCATAATGGTGACGTAATGACGACCATCTGGTCGTTGATGGGGTTGAAGAGACGTTGAAGTCTTCGAGAGACGCGAAGGAGCTTCTATTGTGATCGTCCGAAAGCGGTGAGTTAGTGTGGACATCGCCGAAGTTTCCTTCTCCTGTCAACTCCCTTTTAACAAGATATTCTGCATCAGTTTGCCTTCCTTTTTGCCGAGCGCTGACGCTACTTTCGCTGCTACATTCATCGTCGTCAGTATCTTGTTGGTTCGTCTTTTCGTCAATTTCGTTATGTGACAAATGGATTTTTTCGCATTCACCACCTTCAATTTGTCGTTGCTTTTCTTCTTTGTTATTCTCATCTTTCCTCATCCTTGGTGCCACTTTCTTCTTGTGCTTCTCCGCTCTACAAGAATCGCTTGTGGGTGTCGTCGACGGGGGTAAATTCTTCAGCCACCGTTCGATGCTCTTCTGTTTAACGTTGATGGTGTTATTCAGCGTATGAAGATGGCATTTTGACTCTGTTTCATCCTCCTCTTTCGCATTTTGCCTCTTTCTTTGTGTTAAGTTAATATCTTCAAATTCTTGCTCTCGTTGCCCATCGTTATCGATACGTTCTTCGTCCATTGAAATCCGTCTCGCTAATTTACGGCTATTTTCACGTTTGAGACTCGTCAATCTGCAATCGATGCCATCGCAACGCGACAATCTTTGATGTCGTTGATGCTCAAGTTCGCCTTGTGGATGACATCGATTGGCCAACGTTTTAAAAGCTTCATCTTCGTCCAGTTGTTCGTCATCTTCTTCTGGTATTTCGGTGAGATTTGGCACAAATCGTTTGGATGCCATCTTTTGCTTAGCTATCGATATCACCTCCCGGATTTTAGTCAAGAACTCGATGGCTGCTGGCGGCGGAGACTAAAAAAGAATTGTTTTGTAAACGAAGAAATCGCACATAAGCGGATCATTTAATCGAGTTCGTGATTTACTTACAATCAAAAGATGTGGTTCGAAGTAAGCCGGATTGAAGTAGAGTTTCTTGCGGCCGTTGGAGGTGATCGCAGCCGACGACGACACGCTCGAGATCGTGCTGTCGGATGTTGCTGAAGAAATTGAAGACGCGATGCCGTTTAGCTTGCCGAAATCGTCGCCGATTGTTTCGACGATGGAAACATTTTCTTCCGGCAACCGTTCGATACCGCTGCCGCCGTTGCAGATGTCCCCCACGAGAAATCGATCGTATTTGATCGGATGTACCAAAGCGGATGTCAAATGATGCTGTTGAACCTGAAGAAACAATCCCTAAGCTACCACGCAGAAGTCTGGCCAAATAACTTTCTTACCTCGATCCTTTTTCGCCTCCTCGCCATCCATCGTCCATCCGATCCTTCATCTTCGTACATACTTTTTGCCATTTCATTTTCGACAGATGACACGATTATCTTCTTCGCGGGTCGCTCGTTATCCGAACAAGAACATGACGAACTCTCCGGATCGACGCCATTCTTAACATGCCGATGTTGATGGTGGACTTGCTGATGCCGATTATTCGCCACCTTCTTCATAACGGCATCCTTTTGCTCTTCTTTAACCGTCAAATCGCCATCGATATCGTCGACAAAGTCGAATTCTTTGTTCTTGCTTGTCGTTTCCTTCGTTTGACTTCTTTCCAAATCCACCGCTTCTTCGTCGACGATCCTTCGGCGATTCGATGCCGCTTCGTCGTCTTTCTTCCGTTTGCGCAGATGGAGGTAGAACATGATGGATGCGACGTAGATGAGTCCCAAAAGAACCGAAGCGACGCCGATGGTGATGCGCTCGATCGCTGTCAAACCGGCGTCGCTTTTGACGAACGAAGTCGACGACGGCGACGAAGACGACGACGAATGCGACGATGAGGAAGATGACGAGAACTGGACTTCTGTAACGTCTGCAAATGAATATTTCTTGCTTTTTAACAGTTTTTTTTTAGCAACTTGATTCGCGTCTTTTAAGTTTGCTTAACGGTTCCTTCTATGGAGAAAGATTTTTCCTCACCGTGATTGTATTTGGTCGGAGTGCCAACGACGCGGAATGCAACGCATGGTTCGATCACTTTAACAGGGTCTCCGGTGTCTTCCGAAATTGATTTACTTTCTTCACCGTTTTCGTCTCTTCTTTGACGCTCGCGTGCCATCATCGTCATCGTCATTGTCGGCCGTCGTTCGGTTTCCTTGCAAAGAAGCTCGATCAATATGAGACGGCCGGTCATCTTCTTGCGCAGATCTTGCTCGCCGATCCACTGGCACATGGAGGACGTTAGTGCGGAATAAAAACGATGGAAAAGCCTTTTTTTACCTGTAAGAATGTGCGTCCCTCGTCGCGGTATAACCGGAAAGGTACGTCCGAATCGATCGGGTCTCGTAGATCGATCCAACCGTTTCCGGTCAAGAAACGGCCGTTGGAGATGGCGCAAACGGGCCGTTCGACGCCTGTGCGAATAAGTTAGCGAAAGATTAACTGGCGTGTAACAGTAAAAGGAACAGAAAAGCGTTCAAATAATGGGTGATGGTCGAAGGCAAAGGAATAAATTAAACGCCTCGCAGAGCCACTCGGCCATCAATCTATCTATCGCATTTCAACTAGAAAACAACGGTACGTTTGCCATTTGCACTTCCGGATAAGTGATCTTTACCAGATTTCCTCAGTCATCGCTCCACGAATTTCCTTTCTTTTCTTGTTTATAACTTTTAACACTTACCGGTGACTCGGATCTCTTTGCTCGGATGCACTATTTGTCCTTTCAATGGCAAGAAGACGAACGGTATCGATTGATGCGCGGTACCGCTGACGAACGGCGCCAATTGAGAACATTCTGCAAGCAGAAGAACGAATTTAAATCGATCAAGATCAATTGGGCGACCTTTAACGGGCTGTTAAATGGTCCGGCGACGAATAGTCAGAGAAAGACGTTGAAAAAGAAAAGCAGGAGGAATTTGTCAAAAGGCATCTGGCGTTGCTCGATTAAGGGTAATTAAGTTGAATTTCTGGGCCAATTAACGAATTATTGCGCTTCTTTCGACGGCTCGTTATCGATCTTCCACGAATGGCCCTCATCAGCATCAAATGGAATGACGAAAAAGCCGAAGAAGTTGAAGAGCCAAGAAGAATTGGCTCCTCAACAATTAAGGTCATCCAATTAACGAATTCCTCTGGGTCTTTTTTGGCGCTCCTCTTTTCTTTAGGACACAGTCATCATCGTCATTAGCATCTAATTGGCGATTTTAATTAACAGCCCATCTTCTTTGTACGAATTCACAAAAATCTTTTTCCTCGTTTTATTTTGTTAAATCGTCGATCACGATTAAGCATCGAGCCATATGAAGGAAGAACAAATAAGAAATGTTAAAGTAGCCGAAAGGATCGATAAAGATGAAAGAAGTAGGACTTTATAGATATTTATTATGCATCGTCCATTATATTTCAGCTTCTTGGCCTTTCTCTTAACACCGTCGACCTTCATTTTCATCATCTACTTGACCTACCGCAACATCTTTCTGCACAAGGTCACTGGAGAGACCCAACAAACGAAAAAAAGAAAAAACAAGAAAGAATTAAGCGAAACAAAGAAGAAAATAATGAAAAAAGGCAAAGAAATGAATGTTAAAGTTCTTTAACAAGACGAAGTAGATATGAAAAGGAATGCCAAGAGGAGGATGGAAGAATGGCAAGAAAAGAGGTGGAAGTTAACAGTTTCTTGTGGTAAAAGAGTGGTAAAGTTAAGAGTGTGTTTTCGCAGTCGTCTTACCGCGTACGTCGTCCACGCATATGCTCAAGTCCTCCCGGTAAGCGGGCAAATGACGATGGCATCGGCACGTGCAAGAACCGGATGGCTGCTTTTTGTTCGATTGTTCTACTTCGGTCGCCCCTTTTTCTTGGTCGTTACTGTTGATTTCGTCAGTATCGTCGCGTACCAACGATGCGGTACCGCTGCTCAACCCGATACAAACGTCTTCGTCGCAACGCTGAACGCCTGAAGAAATTAAAAAGTCACTCGATCGATCGATCTCTTAGCGACGACAATTACCAGTCGCGTGGAAGACATCGCCGTCGTTACGTCGAATGATCTCCACGACTTTACCATCAATTTCTTGCAGATGTCTTTGCCGATGGCTCTCTGGTACCTGATGGGAGTTACAACGTACCAAAGGATCGATGAAGACAATTAGGAAGACGATTCGAGGAAAACAATCTTGGAGAAAATGAAATTGATTTCTTTCTTTTCTTCCAGTTCTTGTTCCGTTTTGTCCATCGTCTCGTGCCGGTTCCATTCGGTCGAATCATACGATAACGTCGCTGACATTGACGGCACCTGAAGATGAAGATATTTAACAACGCGGAAGAAAAATCATGTAACAGCAACTACAAGAAGTCGAGGACGAAGTTCGCTTCGGTGCCCTTGATTTTGAAGCGAAATTTAACAGTCCTCTGACTTCTTCCTTCTCTTTTGCTGATATGCGTCTGACTGCTGATGGCCGAAGCAAAAGAGATAAAACGAAGTAAAAGAGCGATATATAAAGCGGATGGAATGTCATCTGTTAAATGTCTTAATATAACGGCCTGCTATTTTATACGCCTTTCGATTAATAATAACATTTGTTTTATCACCATCAAGAACAACAACAACATAATATCATCGTTTATGGTTCTTTTTATCTCTTCGTCTTTCATCTCTTCCTCTTTCATTTAACTTCTGCTCGTTCTTTAATCTTCTGCAATTTTTGTCCATCCTTTGCAAATTTATTTTTCATCTCCTGTTAAATTTTTTTACCGTTTTCTCTTCGCTCTTTTTCACACGTTCTCTTAAGAGATTTGAACGTCGATGTTTTGATGATGATGATGCCATGTGGCCGGCCGAAAATGTTTACTACCACCCGAAAAAAGAGAAATTAAATTAATCTCTTGCAATCAATTAAATTTAATTAATCCTTCAGAATGATCAAAATAAACGCGTTGAATCTCTCTGATTCCTGTTCCATTTAACTGTTCTTCAAACTTACTCGTTTATCTTGATTCATTTATTTCTTGTTGTTGTTGTTGTTGTTAACATTGTTCGCAGAATGTTTCAATGTTTCCGGTAACCGTTTATAAAAATCCGGTTCCGTCGTTTCTTTTTCTCTCATTTTTTCCGCTTTTTCTCTCGCTCTGTGTTAATCTTTTTTACGTGAGAATTATGAACTGTTAGAAACGAGACGAAGAATTTTCGTGTGAATCTAAAAGAAGATTGGCACAGCAAAAAAAAGTAAACATAAGAGTGAAACGAAAGTCTTCGGTTGATGCGAACGAAAAAATAATTGTTCTTTTCAACAAAGACATATTCAAGAAAGGAAAAAGAAACACTTTCATTGATCTCAACTGGTAATAATGAAGAATAAAAGAATTAATAATAAGAGAAGCGGAGGAATGGGCAACGAAGAATAAGCAATAAAAGTGGAGGAAGAACAATAAAAGCTGAAATAAAAGGGAAATTGTTGATGAGGCAGAATCCATTAGATGACTATTCACATGTAGGAAAATAAAAAGGCTTCGATGGCCAATTTTCCATATTCATCTTTCTTCGGCGAATCGCTGCTGTTCGCCTTATGGTGCATCTAATTCCTCCAGAGAACCGTTCTTTTTTCCATCCAACAAACAACAACAATAACAGCTAGGAGTAGATGTAAAAAAAAAGAACGAGTGAAAGGTTTATCTTTATCTCTCGCTGTTAGTTCTTCACCTGCTTCATCATCGTCGTCGTCCACTTGTTGTTGGTCGTCGGTTTAATTGCTACGGCCACATGACGCTCCGGCATATAATAAACACTTTTTATTGCTTTCTTTTGCCACTATTTTTTCTTTCTTTCTTCAAGTTTCGACGATTTCCACAGAAATTCGACCAATTTGAACTGATTTCGTTCGCATTTTCCCTATTTTCTATCGACTCTCAACGAAATCTCCACATATTTTCATTGAAATTCTTTTCGTTTAAGCAATTCATTCATTTCCCTTGCTTTGACATGTGTCATTGAACTTGCCGCAAGGGATCGAAGAACACGAAGGGAAAATTTAAATGTTTCTGACACTCACCCGTTCCTTTCCGGCGAGTCCTCTATTCTTCTTTTGGCACAACACTTTTGCGGCTCCTTTTAACAATATAAACTCTTTGCACGAATTGGCTGCTACTGCTTCTTGCAATTATTCAAATGATAAGTAATAATATTCACACTTGCATTAAATCACCATCGTTTTCCCTTTCTAGTCGCCGAATTCACAGTGTTTAACCACAACGACTTCTTTCAGATTTCTACCAGTTTAACACTTAACAATAACAGCACCCGGAGAAGATTAATTAATTAAATTAATAATCAAAGAGAAATTGCGAATGATTAACGATCTCATGGCACGCGACCCGCAACTTTTTCTTGTGGCTGTTCACTTCGATCCCAACGGCCCTAACACCATCAACCCGAAGAAGAACCGGTTGTCCTATTAGTCTTCGCCTAAAAAAGAACTGTTAACTTGTTAACGATTCCACGGTCAATTAATTTAATCGTTTCTTTTTAATTATGTTTTAACGATTCAATCACTCACTCAGTAATATCGTACCTGATTGATTGATCGGTCGTCTACTTGTCGTTTTCTCCTTTTCGACTTCTTTCCGGGTTTCCTTTCTGCTATTACATTTTCTTAAAGTTCATCCCGCAGAAATTGTTAAGTGACTGACGGTTACCAACGGTTCTTGTTGCAAAGAATTCTTCCCCTCTTTCGCGGTAATATGTATACCGCTAAAACCATCTCTCTACCATCATAAACAGCAGCATTTTCTTTTCTTCCTCAGCCATTCTTTGTTGCCATTTCTATTGGTAATTAATGTTATAAGCGAATTTATTACGCTAAATGAAATTGTTTACCTTTTCTTCAGCAGTCGCGTCTTCGACGTTATTTGTCTTTCCTTTGTTAATTGTTTATTTGATAAACTCGAAATTTATTGTGTTGGATGATCTTAAATTTCATTCGAACCTTCTTCGTTTTATCTTTTAACGGTCGGCCGTTATGTTGTTGCGCTACTAATTGTTCCGGTTAAATCGAATTGAATGGGAATGATTGTTTGAAAAATCGGGAAAAACGACGGGAAGAAAGGAAAAAAAAATGATAAGGAAACAAGGAAAACTGATTCGAAGAGAAATGATATGTGAAGAGAGGGAAAAATGAATGGAAGAGAGGGACAATAATGGGAAGAGAGGGAAGAATGATTGGAAGAGAGAGAAAGATCGTGGGAATGGAAGGGGGGGACGAAAATGGGAAAATCGGGATGAATGAAAATCAAGTGCAAATGATTAGATATAAATGGAAACACACTGGATTTTTGCTGATTTTATTCGTTTATCTTTTTCTGTTTTTTTTTCTTTTAATCATCGTTCAAATTCACAAAAAAAAATGAAAGAACGATTGGCTCGTTTTTTTTACCTTGATAAAACTTTAATTTAACATTTCCTTTGCTCCCTCTCACTCTTAACAATTTAACATTTTAACAATCAAACAATCGATTATTCATTTTCCAGCAGATTCTTCGTCGTTTTTGCTCCATAATTCTTTCGTTCGTTTTAAAGTTACCCTTAAATTTACAAACTTTAAAATGTATTCAATAATTCGCAATCATAATAATAATTAGTAATATAATAATTTATATAATCGAATTAATTGTAATTATTAATTGTAATAAATCTCTCTCTCTCTCTCTCTCTTTCTCTCGCCATAATCTCACACCAATCCTTTCACGATCAACAATAGAAACTAATTAAAATTAAAATTCCTCCGAATGATTAATAGTTTGTTCAATGTTTTCTATTGAAAAGGAGGAGCAATTAAGAGTCGAAAATGTTTGAAGAAAGTGATTTGAAATTGAAAGATTTGCGAGAAAACGATTGAGATTAAAAGAAAGAGAAAGAAGTCTCGAAGCTAAAATTGGATTGTCTCTTACTTTCAGGCTTTAATTTATATATATAAATTTAAATTTATGCGATTATTCGTTTCTCATTTTAATTAATCAAATTCATTTAATTATTGAATCAAAATCGTCTTCGTTTGAATTAATAATCAACGATCGATTGCTTATTGAAGTTTTAATTAATTAATTTAATTAACATTATGGATAAAGAGTCCATGTTTTTGAAATTAAAATAGCAGCCGATGGCTCATCATCTTGTTCCAAGAGAAAAGGTCGATCCCCGTATAAGCCATCGGACGCCATTCGATTAACTTAGTCTATTTAATATCGATATTTGGTTTATTTCATTTTTTCAATAATCAACTTTTTCAGATCAGTTTTTGCAGATTAATTGACTTTATTTCTTATTTCCTTCCCCCCCCCCCCTCTCATTCCATAACATCTTCTGGTGTCCATGAATCGATGGTCATCGTTAATCATCTATCATCACTTCTTCTTGATCCATCTTCAATACTTCTTCTGCCATTCGTTTCGTTTACCACCGCAGATTGTCCATCAACTTCTTCCCTAACCATCGATTCCAAATCGATTCTTTGTTCATCATACTCATCATCTTTATCACAATCTTTTTGTTTAATATTGCTTTGTACTTTGTCCTTTAACATGTCTTCTTTAACTGCCAACTGTTGCTCTTTGTCCACATCAACTCTCTTATTTGTATTTTCCCCATCTTTGTCTTCTTCCTTTCCCGCGACCTCGTCTTCGTCGTCTTGATTGTACTCTTCGCTCTCGCGATGGACGAGCACTTGGACGACGGTTGACGAGTCTTTATTAAATCGTTGTTGATGATGATGATGGAGTCGATGCTGCAACTGTTGATGCTGCTGCTGCTGCTGCTGCTGTTCCTGCTGTTGATGTTGAGGCGATTCGTCTTGCGCTAAATGGTTGCTATTGGTGCGCGGCGCTGGCGATTCCGGCGAGGCCTCTGTCACCAATATACTAACATCAGTCGAAGATGATTTGTGCTCTTTTTTGTGCTTAAGATTGCTGCTGCTGCTACTGTTGCTAATATTTGTTGCTTGTTTGAAGAGTTTAATCGACGAGCGTGTCGACGGGTGCTGCTGCTTACGTCGTATGATGCTGCCCCGTTTCTTCGGCAATAGGTCTTCGGCCATCGACGGGTGTAAAGTGTTGATTATTGGGTTGTTGCTCGTGTGCGGTGCCGCGGTTGTTGGTTTACCTTTAGCTAACGCCTGCAGGTTGCCGAACGACGCGGACGAGGCCGACGGCGATCGCGGCAGGTGTTGGCCGAACGGCGGCGCCGTCGACGAAGACGGCGTCGTCGCCGAGGGCGTGGCCGTCGCCGACGTCGCGTGCTCGGACGTCGCCGCGTCCACGGCGTCCTGATGCCGCAGGAACAGCGGGAACCCGTAGACGCTGCGGCGTCGCGCGACCGCCGACGGTGCCGCATCCGTTTGCGGCGTCGTCGCCGTCGCGTTGCCGCCGCCCGCCTCGTTCGCGACGTTGCAGTCGGCGGATTCGCGCGTCAATTGCATATCCTCCGCGGCCGCGGCAGCCGTCGCACTCGATAGCAATAATAATGGCAGGTTCAGCCACGGGCCACCTAATTCGCTGAGGTCGCTCGCGTCTGAGGCGCGGGAGGATTTGCGAGATGAGGCGCGACTCCCTCGATGCACGTGCAAGAACGCGGACAAGCGGCCCTGCCAGCCGGTGCCGTAACCGCCCGGTGACGACGTCTGCGTCGTCTCGTCCTCGCACTCGGCCGCTTCCTTCTCTTTCTTCCGCCTGCGGTCAAACGTGAACGGTTAAATTTTGAGTCGCGTTCGAAGTCGAAGACCGTTCGCGCGTACCTCACGTAATCCCGAAACGTTTTCTGTATCAATCGCGCGGCTTTGTCTTGCCGCTTCCAGATCCGCGTCGACGAGACGATCTCCAATTCCTTGCGCGTCGGAAATTGCTTCTTAAACTTGATGTCCATCTGCTCTTGTAGCTGTGGCGGCACAGAAGAAGATGTCGTACGTATAAAAAAAACGAATGAAGGACAAGAACACAGAACAAAGAGAGACCCTAAAACAGCTCAAGAACAAGAAGGTGGAACAGAAAGAAGAAGAAAAAGTTAAAGTGAGCAAAACGGGGGGAAAGGATGAAGAATGTCGGAGAAAACAGCGACGACAACGACACGAAATAGATCGAATTCGGCATGCACAAGAACAAGCTCCATCATCGTCGTCATCGACCGATCCGTTCTTGCCGTCCAAACTCTTTCGTTTCCTCTCACCTGTCTGAAATTGTCCGTCTCTTCGACGTGGCCCAGCACGTGTTTAACCAAAGCGTGCAGAATGTCCAAACAATGGATGCGATTCCCTTTGGCGATTGGCAAGTTGAAACTGACCAACGCCACCGTGTTCGGTTTACTGATGCCTAACGGTGGATCCAAAGAAGCGATGAAGTCCGACAGCTGCGAAAATCGGATAAATTGCGTCGCATGTGGATCGTATCTGAAAGAAAACGATTTACGAAAATCGACTTCCAATCAAATTGCTTGCCAACTTACTTCGACCATCTGATATAAAACATTTCGAGATCGTCTTCGACGATACCGATCTCCTCCTCCTGGTGCGCCTGGTTGAAATTTTCCAAAATGATGGCAATGTACATATTGATGACGATCATGTAGTTGATGATGATGAAACTGGTGAAGTAGACGATCGACAATAGCGGGTAACCGCAGTCGCCGTTCGATTGTCCACGAAACGACGGATCGCAATCGGGCGGTTCGATCATCAACGATTCCAAGACGTCGTTCCATCCGGCGGACGTAATCAGTCGAAATAATAGGTGCATCGATCGGCCGAACGTTTGGAAGTTGACCATGTCGTCGAGCGCACCCTGTTGCCGCACGTGACCGAACAAGAACATGCCGATGATGGCGTAGATGAAAGTGATCAAAGCCAGTAAGGCACCGATGTTAAACAGGGCCGGCAAAGAAACGACGAGCGCGAACAACAACTTCCTGATACCTTTGGCTGCCTATCGAAACAATTGCAAAACAACGTGTATGTTTTCATGCGTCATGGAAATCGCACGAATTGTAACAGCAATTCAAACTTCGATTAATTTTCCGAGACTCTGTTTTACCTTGATCAGTCTTAAAATGCGTCCGATACGAAAGACGCGAACGACCCTCAATAAAGTGGGCGAAACGGGGAAATCGATCATGATGTCCTCCATTAGAATGCCCAAAATGGAAGCCAACACCAAAAGGAAATCGAAAACGTTCCACGGCACCGTAAAATAATGGTACCTCAAGCCGATGATTTTGACGATGGCCTCTGAAAACGAAGCAATTTCGCTCAATCAAATCCGTAAAAGAACGATTTCTGTCGTTTACCTAAACCGAAGACGGTGGTGAAGAAAGCGTTGCTAACTTCCAGAAGGAAGAAGACCGCGTGCGGTTGGTCGTAATGTTCGATGCCCATCGTCAACATATTCAAGAAGATCAACACGAAGATCGCGATTTCGAAGCGGCGCGAATTCGACAAATCGTAAAACATCGCCAAGAAACGATTCAGCGGCCGCTTAATGACTTTCTGCGGTTTCTTCCTACCCAACTTCTTCATCGCCGTGTAATAGTGCTTCTGGCTTTCGGTGAGAAACATTTCTAAAACGCCGCCCTCGTACTGGAAAAAACAACAAACAAACAATGAAAGTCGTATGAAAACTTGAAGAAAATTCAGTTTTACCTTTTTCTTTAACATATTGAAATTGTCGATGATCACACCGATGAAAAGGTTCAATGTGAAGAACGATCCGCAAACGATGAATATCACGAAGTAAATGTACGCGTATAAGTTGGCTTCGCGTTGCGGTTGAAGATGTACGCCCCGCGCGTCGACCGCGTCCGCCATCACTTCCATCCATCCCTCGAACGTCGCCACTTGGAAGAGGGCCAAATACGCGACGCCGACGTGATCGAACGAAATTTTCGAATTGGTCCACGTGTAATTACTTGCCAAACATTCCCATTTATTATCAACCACCTGAAGAACAAAAGAAAATCCCTCAGCTAGAAATTGTTCAAAGTTATCAACTGCAAAACGATTTCCCGTCGAAATACTATTAATGTGGATTGATTTTCTTTATAATTTGAACGATTTCCTTTCATTTCAATCGGAATTAATACGCTGTATCGAATACACATCACTCAATTACGCGGGCATTCTTTTCAGTTGTTTGAAGTGGTTTGGAAGCCACTGAAAGTCCATCCGGCTACAAATTCCTCGTGAATTAAACCTTCGTAGTTTAAAAAAATCATAACATCAACATAAATTTCCTTCTAAATTTCCACAATTATTAATAAAAATCACACATATTTAGAAACTAATTAATCAAATGTAATGGGATTTCTTCTTTATTTTCACTAATTTTCTTATAAATTTTCCTTATTTTCACTGATTTTCTTAGAAATATTCCTTATTTTCACAATTTTTTTTTTAGTAATTTTTCTTAGAAATCGTCCATATTTTCATTGATTTTCTTAGAAATATTCCTTATTTTCACTGATTTTTTCAGAAATCTTCCATATTTTCACCAATTTTCTTAGAAATCTTCCATATTTTCATTGATTTTCTTAGAAATATTCCTTATTTTCACTGATTTTTTCAGAAATCTTCCATATTTTCACTAATTTTCTTAGAAATCTTCCATATTTTCATTGATTTTCTTAGAAATATTCCTTATTTTCACTGATTTTTTCAGAAATCTTCCATATTTTCACTAATTTTCTTAGAAATCTTCCATATTTTCATTGATTTTCTTAGAAATATTCCTTATTTTCACTGATTTTTTCAGAAATCTTCCATATTTTCACTAATTTTCTTAGAAATCGTCCATATTTTCATTGATTTTCTTAGAAATATTCCTTATTTTCACTGATTTTTTCAGAAATCTTCCATATTTTCACCAAATTTCTTAGAAATCTTCCATATTTTCACTGATTTTCTTAGAAGTCTTCCTTATCTTCATTGATTTTATTAGAAATTTGTCTAATTTTCATTGATTTTCTTATAAACTCGCGTGACTTTGGTTTATTTTCAAAAGCAAACATAAAATTTTATTTACCGTGATTGGTAGTAGTTCGCCGTCGTCGTCGAGGCACTTGTAGAATTTCCCACTGAAAAACTGCACACCCATAATCGAGAAGATCAGCCAGAACACCAGACAAACGAGCAACACATTGAAGATGCTCGGTATGGCGTACATTAGAGCATTGACGACGATCCGCATTCCTTGCCATCTACTGATCGCCCTCAGCGGTCTCAACGCTCTTAACGTTCGCAACGAACGTAAAACGCGCAAATTTTCATTCTCTTCAATCAACAAACTGAACACTGACACCTAAAAACAAAACAAAAAGAAACGTTACGTTTTTAATTGGCGTTACAGTGCGTTGAAATCAGCTCACAAAAACGATGAGAAAATCCAATAACGTCCAAAAACTGGTGAAATACTTGTGGAACCCATGCGCTAACCATTTCAACACCATTTCGACGATGAAAATCAAACTGAACGCGAGGTTCGTCCAATACAAGATCGACTTCAATCGCGGATTCTCGTCCAGATGAATGTCCTCGAAGCACAACGTGACGCTCGACGCGAATATTAACACCAAGATGAACCATTCGAACGCCGGCGTGTCGACGTACGCCAGAATCGTGCGTCGCATCGACGTCCAGCGACGTCCGGAATCGGTCTGCAAGCAAACGTCCCAGCACCGCGAGCGTTCGTAACAGTGCGGCGGAAAGCACGCGGGCGGATCGCGCGGCTTCTTGCGACGGCCGAAGCCGGGGAAGTTGTTCGTGCCGCACGCGGAACCCATCGCGTCGACGTATTGCCCCTTCGAATTCTTCCGACCGCCCAACGTCAATTCGTCGACGTACGAAACTAACGTTTGCCACGGACGATTACCATCAACTTCCATGCTTGCGCCACCAGCAGCAGCAGCGGCAGCGGCAGGAGTCTGTTCTTTGTTTTCGACGGCCTTTTCCTCGTCTTTCTCCCGAGTTTTTGCTTCGTTCCATTCATTTTCATCGACAACTTCGCTCCCTCGTCCAACTGTTTCCTCTTTGTCTTTAACATCGATCTCGATCTCGGTGTCAAGTTCGTCTTCTTCGTCTAAAAGCAAAAGAAAAATTGCAATCTTTGGTCGTCTTTTAACATTGCGGTGCGTTGCCTCTACTTTCGCCGCTTGTCATCGTGCCAATCCCCGAAGACATCGTCTTTTGCAGCCGCTTCCCGTTGTTGCTCTTGCACTTTTTCTCGTTGTCTTCGTTGTTTTTGTTCGATAGAAAACCATCTTCGTCGTCGTCCGGTTGGGTTTGTCCTTCGATTTGTTTCTGTTGCTGCTGAGGATTGTGGTAAAACTGCTGATGATGGTAAAGACGATGGTGATGGTGATGATGGTTGTTGTTGTACGTCGGATATAACCGATCGGCGGTCTCTTTTAAAGCTTCCTGAAGATAAAAAAAATCAACGCAATTACGTCGACAAATACTTTCCCTTATTCGCTTCTTTCTCACCTGATATTCAGGCGGCTCGTAGCTAATAATCGAAATCGGCCGATTGAGCGCCTCCTGATAGCTGCGATTGTAAACGTTGCCGATCACTTGTTGCATCGCTTTCGTCTTCGTGGTCGTTGCGCCGCTTTTATTATCGAACGCCGCTTCTTCAGCTCTTCGTTGCATCACCTCGCGAACGATGCGTTCCAATCGGGAATCGCCGCCGAGGCCGTCGTCCTTTTGTTGCCGCTTCTTGCGAACGATGTCGCGAATCCGCTGAAAGCTTTGGGCCAGTTTCGATTCGTCGCCGACCTCCTGCAGGTCCCATTTTGATGAAAGTTTAACGAGAAGGAGAAAACGTGATTTTCTGTTAGTATTCACAATTTATCGCTTCGAATTGACGAGCATCCGAATAACAATATGATTGTGGTACCTCTTTTCGCGTTTTCAGTTCCTCCGAATTGAAACTGTTGAGCAACAACGCCAAGAAGAGATTGAGGACCATGAAATTGCCCATCACGAGGGTCGGAAGGAAGATGGCCAAACAGATGCCGGGACCCTTAAAACGATTCGAGCGTAACTAATCGGAATTAGTTTTGTTATGAATTTACCTCTTCGCGTTCGGCCCTCATGCAATCCCATAACGGCTCAATCCATTCGCCGCACAATATCCGGAAGATCATCATGAACGAATGAAAGAAATCGGTGAAATTCCATCTAAAAAGGCAATTTATTTTACAATCACAAGATGAAGAGGAAAACGTTAAGAAGGACGAAAAATCGTTTCCTACCGAGGGACTGGATCCGGAAGAAACTTGTCCGGCGTGTAATCTTTCGCGAACAATTGCATCCCGATGACCGCAAATATGTAGATGACGATCACCAAGACGAATGTTAAATTACCTAAAGCGCCGATCGTACTGATGATGATACTTAACAGCACCTTCATCGTGATCCACGATTGAGCCAGTTTCAAAACTCTCAACTAAAAGCACAATAACAAATGAATAAAAGAAAACAAGAAGGATCACGTTAAAAACTGAAACTTACCAATCTTAAGCCGCGTAACACCGACAATCCGTCGACCAATTCAAAGATTAAATCCAACAAACTAGCCGACACGATGATCAAATCGAATATGTTCCAGCCGCACTGGAAGAACTCTTTGCTCAAAGCCATCAATTTCAGACAGCACTCGAACGTGAAGATCGAGGTGAAGACCTTTAATCGAATGTTACGAAGAACTTTCGGTCAAAATCGATTGTTGGAAGAGCGAAAGAGTCACCTTGTTGCCGATGTCGAGGGCCCTCAGCACCGACTCGCTCATCCCGTGATGTTCCATGGCCAAGAACATCGTGTTCAACACGATGCAAACGGTGATGGTCAATTCGAATAACGGATCCCGGACAATTCGATATAAAGCCTGTTGGAATTGGAGCCATCCGGTGTAGTCCATGCAACATCGCTCGCATCCGACACAATTCCTATCGGGGATATCGTCTGCACCGAGGAAGATACAGAAAAGAAGATGAACTAGAAATAGTTTTAACAGCCGTCGGAGTGCTTCACCTATTACGACGATATGAGACAAATAATCCGGCGCCAAGGCGTAAACGTCCTGATGATTGTGGTATCGATGATGAAGGTGATGGTGGTGATGATGATGGCGTCGATGGTGGCAGTGATGGTACCGGCGGCCAAGTAAATCGTCGTCTTCGTCATCATCGTCGTCGCAATCGTCGTCGTCTTGGTCGGCAACATCGTCGTCCCCTTCGTGCTCTTGCTGCTGATGCTTCTTCGACTTTTTCTTGCGACGTTTCTTGTTCTTCGCGTTCCCCAAACCGTTGCACTTCTTCTTCTTATCGTTGTCTGCTAAAGTCGTTGGTGCGGCAACGTCGACCTATCGAATCGTTAAACGTAAACCCTCAGACCGCAAACGCTTCTTGCGCCGTTGCCTCACCCGCATCGAGTTCGGGGCGATCGTGGTTGTCGTCGCGGTCAACTTCTTCGACGAAACCGTCGTCAACGTGACGTCTTCCGATGTGAGGTCGGCCTCTTCGTGGTCGTCGACGACCCCCGAATCGTCCAACGACGACTCTCGATTGTTGCCGCCTTCGCTGTTGCTGCTGGTCTGACGACTGTGAGGTCGCAATCGATTCGGCGCTGAAAGAAAGAAGAAGACGATCGACAGGCGACAAAGATGATGATCGCACTTACCGAGCGTGTTCGAAGACGGTTCGGTTTGCTGAACTTGCTGCAAGTTCTTGACGACCGGCGACGGGATTAACGGCGGCAATGGTCGATTCCTCGACGGGCTCTCGCCGCAAACCGGCAGTTCGTCCTTCTCTCTCGCGCCGTCGTCGCTTTTAACGACTTGCGACTTGCTCGCTTCTTTCGCCGTGCGACCGCCGCCGATCACGATCACCGCCACCGGCGCGTTGTTGATGTTCGTGCCGAAACCGAAACCGCCGCCGCCGCCGTCGTCGTTATTGCCGGTCGATTCCTGCATGAGCGCGCCGTTGACGCCGGTCGAACAACCGCCGTCGACGTCGTTCGCACCACTTTCGCCCGACAATCGTCTGTTCGCCGTCTGTCTCTCGAATTGATTCTGCTGCTGCTGCTTCTGCTGCGGCACATTCGGGTGAATCTGGTTCTGCTGGAATTGACTCTCTTGCTGCTGGTGGTGCGACGGCGACGGCGACGATGCACTGGCGACGCCGCTCCGCGTCCGCTTGCGTCGACGCGTCTTTTTGCGGGTGTACGACGACAGCAGGACGCCTTTCCGCGCGTCGATCTTCTTGATTTTGTGCCGCGAAAGCTTTTTCACGTTGATGTTCGCCGGATCGAAGGAAAACGTCGAATCTTCGCGATGGTCGACCAACTCCTTCTTCCTTTCCTTTATCGAAACGAGAATAATAATCAAACAGCTGTATTAAAATGACACAGGTAATGGAGGATGTTAGAGAGTCGAGAAGGATCGTTTTCGTATTGCAAAAACCGGCGAATGGAGGTTAGGAACGATGAAATACAGTCGAAGTCGCTTATAACGAGTCGTCGCTAAAAGCGAAAGAAAATTAATTATGAACCTTAAAAATATATGCAGAAAGCGTTTGAGATTGCAAATGATTGCTTACGATTGGAAGTTGCAATACTTTTTTGCACGTTTTACCCAAATTTGCAATTTTACTAAGACATTCCGCTTCTTTCAGTGAGTTTTCATATAACTCTACGGCCTTCAATGCTGCAGCTCAAAAGCATTCTTCAATTATGACCAATTTCGATGACTCAATTCACCAAACGGTGCCAAAGTTTCTGCATAATTGTGTCATTGTTACGATTGATCATTACTCAACTGTCAATTCATCAATTAACGATAAACATGCATTTAATCATAATTTGTCTAAAGAACAGAGAAACTTTTTGCATGCATGACAACAATTAAAAAATCGAAAATCAATTAATAACTTCACAGTTCGTTATAGAGGATGCTCTGAAATAAAAATAACGATTTTTTTCGACGTTACAACCGCACCGTCTTTATAAGAACGTCGTTATAGACGACATTTCTATTAACTAGCTAACATCGACGGAAATGTAAAACAATCAATGGAAAAGCTTTTGGTCTTTGTGTGCGGTTGTTCGTTATAACCGACGTCGTTATAAGTGACTTTTACTGCGACACTGAATCTCTGCCGTGTTTTACCTCTTGCGTGATTTCCGCTTCCTCCTCGTAGCTCAACGCGACGACGGCTAACATCAAGTTGATTAGATAGAAGGAACCGAAGAAGACGACGACGGTGAAGAACGAGACGCTTATCGGGCCGCACGAAGACAAAACCTGTTGCCGCAAGAGGAACAAAACGAAAATTAGCATTAAGAACAAGCGACGCTTTGATAAGCGACAGACAGAAATATTAAGAGGGATATTTGGATTAGAATCGCAAGTGGTTAAGGAAAAGGGCGCTGTCACTTTAACAAAGTTGCGCTTCTTATAGTCATTAATTAGGAATGTATCTTAACTAGCGATACGATCGTCAAGAGGCGACGAACAGAAACAAAAGCGATAACAACAACAACAGGTGGACGACGTATTAATCAACCGTGACAAAAGGTGAAGTTGCGATTGTGACTGGATTACGAAGCGGTCACAGGTGAAAGGCGGACGATTGGGAATCGTGCCAATACGAAACAACCTGTTGTTCATCTCGTCCTTGTCGCTGTCCATTATTTTATTGTCTCGTCCACTTTATTCTCTAATCGATTATTCATCTTTAATCTCACAGTGGAACAATGAATGGCGAAAAGATTGTTCCGCAAGTAAGTGTTGCATCTAAGAAACGGACACTCACCATGTTGTAGACGTTCTCCCAATAATCGAGCGTAATCAATTGAAAGGTGGTGAGCATCGACCATAAGAAATTGTCGAAACTGGTGTAACCGTGATTCGGATTCTCGCCGACGCACAGGCACGTGTACGAAGGCGGACAGTGACGCGATCCGGTCACGTTGCCGCACAGCAACGGATCCGTGTCCTCGTCTTTGTAGAGCCAATTCGACGGATTCCACGTCCAACTGAACCACAAGAAAGATGAACGGTTTTTAGTCGAAACTAGCGGAGAATTTCGCTTTTCTACGGCCGCGAAAGTAAAGCAACTTTTTTCGCTGATATCCCCGCACGAAACGGCATTTTGGTTTTGCTTTGAGCAAGTCCCTTCTCGCCTATAGTCGAGTGCAATTAGACCTGAGAAGTGCAAAATGTCGGAACCCGGCTAGAGTCCTTGGATTTTGATGGAACTCTTTTTGTTGGATTTTTAAAAGAAAATTGAATAGTTTACCCACAGAAAGTTTTTGCGGAATCTCATGGGAAAGATGGCAATCAACTGAACGAGGAATAAGTTCGATTGGGCAATATCAAAGTCTGTTTTTGAACTTGGGACAACATTTACCACGATATTTCAAATGGCGAAACCTGCTCGTGGCGGTGGTCATGCATCTCACGGTTTGTAAAATGCTCCAAGAAATCCAACAAAAAGAGTCCCATCAAAATCCAAGGACTATAGCCGGGTTCCGGGGTAAAAGGCTAATTGCACTCGACTAATTGGGATATAGCATAATCATCAATAGTGAGCGTTTTTTCCCTGCCTTAGTAACGGACTAGATTGCGATTTGCATAACAATGCCTCTGTTTTTGCAATATTTTATTGCGTCTGTAGAAGCACCAAAGCATCATTTCACTCTTTTTTTTTTTTTTAATAAACTCGAACTCAATCAAGAAACAGACAAATTCACTTCTTTTAAATCTGTTTGGTTCATTGTTGACTCACTTGCGCCACGATTCGTTGGTGATGTTCGTCTCCGTCATCTTCAGCACGCACTTGTTCCTCAATTCGCCCTTATAAACTTGCAACGCGAACAATGCGAAGACCATCAAACAGAAGATGGTCAACGTCATGACCTCCGCCAGCTGTTTAAACGAATGAAGCAACGCGTTGATGATGGTCTTCAGACCTAAATTGAACCGAAAGCGAAATTTACTGGGTATTCGTCGGTAGACAACAAAAGTCGTCGCCGATCGCCGCGAGGTTCCTCGAAGTCGTTTCAATTACCTGGCAGAATTGATATGGTTTTCAGGGCTCTCAGCACGCGGAACGTTCGCAACCCGGCCAAATTGCCCATGTCCATGCCGATGGTCGCATAGCCGCTGGTTATGACGACGAAATCGAGCCAGTTCCACGGGTTCCTCAGGTACGTGTACTTATTCAAAATGAAGCCTTTCGCGATGCTCTTCACTATCATTTCGGCCGTGTAAATCGCCAAAAAGATGTACCTAATAAACGACATTCGTACTAATATACAAGAGCAAACGGATGAAGTGGTAATAAAGAAGCTGAAGGAAGAAGTTATCCACTTACTCGGCTTCTTCGATGGTTTCGGTCATCGCCAGGAAGACGCAATTGAGTAGGATGGTGGCCATGACGATGTAATCGAAATATTGATTGGTCGATAGATAAATGCAGGCGCGACGCGTTGGGCTCCAAGGACTGAAGAGGAAGACCGAATTCGTCGCGGTGAACCGATGGATGTAGTTCTTGCGGAACCGTTTGGACACCACGCAGAACGTCTACGAAATGAGTGAAAACAAAAAAAAAAAAAAAATGTAAGAGAACTAATTAAAAACAATTAAATAAACGAACTGAAGAAATATTTTGTTTGGCACTCTTAAAGTGAAGAAGCACAGGGTGAAAGTGGCGAATAAACTTTGGGGAAAAAGAAGCGAAGAAGAAATGAACAATGAAGTTATATGCCCGGCGCATCCACCAAAATCGAATGTAACCGTGGAATAACGAAAAAGCTTGTTTTTAATTATATGGGGTTAATTAAGGTGAATTGGTACGAAATATGACTGAAAACGAGGTAAAATGAGCGAAAGAAAGGGAAGAAAGCGGAGAAAGAGAGGGAAGATGAGGGTGGAAAACGTGGAAAAAGGAGCAATAAAGGGTAGAGAAGGGATGGAAAACAAAATGAGCGGTTGTATGGTAATTATTATACATTCTCTCTCACATTTTTCTGCTACCCCCTCTTTCATCTTACCCTTAACACCACCTCCGCCTCTTCATCCCCCTTCACCTCTTCTTCCTCATTCTGTTTCTGTTATTTCCTTTTTTTATTTATTGTTACACGGTCGCACAGATTAAGATCGTCCTCGAGTAATTGCGGATTTTCCCATCCCTTAACGCTTCTCATTAACTCTCACTCTTTTTCGCCGTTTCCCTTTTTAACACCCTTCATTCATCTTCTGTCTCTTTTGCGCTTACTGCTCAAACTATTTGTTCTTTCCTTCTATTTTGCTGGTTTCCACTCTCGCAGCGTTTCCTTCTTTTTCATAATAATTTGTTTGCCCTTTTACATTACTACGATTTTAAATGCACGAAATGGCAATTATCAAGGACCGTATGAACTGAACTTGAGGGAAAATTATTATTTAAGCGAAGTGAACGGATTTTGAGCGAAAGAGAGGGAATTTAATTGTTAATTTGTTCCTAGCATTTTGGTCATTATGTTTGGTTCGTTGATTTCGCTTCGTTCCTGCTTCCGTCTGACGTTTGCTCATTTCTTTGCTCTTCGATGAACCACTTCACGGGTTAAACAAAACGAAAACTCGCCCTCCTCATCGTCGCTATTATTATTATTTGATTAACCCTCATTCGCGTCCGTTAATAAGAATCCTCCAGCTTAATGCAAAATATTTCACACGTGAAAAATAGGCAACATTTAGCACACACACTCTCTCTCTCTCTCGTTTATCCTTCTCTCTCCTTATTTAACCCTATTTTTCTCTCCCTCTCACTCTGCCTTTACAACCCTCCTTGTGTGCGTGTGCGTCCCTTTTCGAATCGATAAAACCACGCTAACCCACCCTCTCGTTTTCGCCCACTTTATGTCCCCCTGTTTTTCACCCTTCATTCCCCATTTTTTCGTCCCTTTCACTCGTTTCTTGGTGGATGGTTAATGAGCTTTTAATCGCCACCTATTTCTTCTTTTTCGAATAAATATCTTCAAATTCTCCCTCATCTTTAACATCCTCTTCGTGCGTTGGTTAAACAAAGTAATTCCTTCACATTTTTATTTTTCTTCGCTGCTTTCATCAACTTTTCACATTCGTCTTTGTGTCATTCGCTGCTAAAGCATTTTACTGATTTACCATCTACATCTGATGAGCCTTTTTGTAGGCCACCCGTTACGTATTTTTATGGATAAAATACGAAGTGAAACAATTTTGTCGTAATGAGAAATGAGAAAATGATGCTGTTTCATTTTGGTGATAAGATGATGAAGAACTACATAGACTTTGGGTGATTTTACATTTTCCTTTGTTGTATTGCAACAGCGATGATGAAATGGCCGTTGAAGAAGGAGGTCGTAAAAATACAAGACGAGCAAGAAGAAGGCTGTAATAAAACCAGAAGAATGGAACCAATTTGTAAAGTGCCTGCAAAATTTACTATCACACAACGCAACGTGTGGCAAAAAATAGTGGTACGAAACTAAAAGATGTTCCCCAATAGGATTAGATTGGATTTTTTGGGATTAAATTCGCTCTCTTTTTGCCTTTTTTTATATGTTCCATCCCTCTTTATTTCCCTCTTCTCTGTGGGGTTTAATTTAATTTTGGAAGTCGCTCTTTCTACCAGTAAATTGATCAAATAAATTATTTAAACAAACAACAACAACAAGGATCGCTGGCGAAGCATTGATAAAATAAATGATTGATAAAGAAGAAGCGAGAAAAATTAAGTGAAAAAAGCGGGATGGAGAATGCCAATTCCCTTCCATCGAAATTCAACCCCTTTAACTTCATTTATTCAACGTCTTGTTTACGTTGCGCTTGAATTTGTGGATTCGCACTAACCTAAGACAATCTCTTCAGATGCGGGCGAAGACGGATAAATTATTTAAAAAAAATGCAAAAACGGGGTCAATCTTTTCGTAGGATTAAATCTTGTCGTTTAAAAGCCGCGAAAGAAAGTTAACGAAGACCGCAAAAGATTGTTTTAACCAATTAGATGCGTCTCAACATGTTCTTAACGCAGAGAATCGAAACGCGCAAAAGATTCGCCAATTTTGGAGGTTAGTTTTCTCGATAAACGAAAGCAGCAAATCGTTTCATTCATTTCCTTTCGGCTCACCTCGTCGTAAATGAAGTTGTCGATCTCCTCCAACGGTCGCCCGTACAACTTCGCCGGAAACGGCTCGTACTTGGCCGGCAACCGGGACCCGTCCTCGACGCTCAGCTTCCGACGCGGCTGGAAGCCGTACTCCTTCACCAGCTGCACCGTCTTCCGTTCCAACCGTTCGAGCGACTCCTTCGTGAACGGCTTCACCTGCACTTTGACGCGCTCCTTCACGCTCAACAAACCGCCGCCGCCGCCGCCCAATACGGCACCGGCACCCGTTGCGCTGTAACCGGCGTAGCAACCGGTCGGCGTCGCGCCCTGACGATGATGGTGATGAAGAAGCGGCGGCAGCGGTTGACAATAGGGCGCGATGTGATGGTGATGGTGATTCGGCGGAAGATAGCCGCAAAGACGGACCGGATCCGAGACGGTCACCGTCAACGACCGATCGCTTCTGCCGGTCGTCGTCGTCGTCGCCGTCGGTGCTTCTTGCGCTTCGTTCGCGAGGTAATTGCAACGCGTTTCCGGTCCCCAGGGGTACGAAATCGGTCGCCTCTTGTCGCAAATCTCCTCGAATTCTCTTACTCTATTCTTCAGACTTTTACCAACACCTTTTTCTTCCTTCTCCTCTTCTTCCTTGTCTTCTTCCTCATCTTCGTCCCTGTTGTTGTTGGTCATTCTTTTGTTAAGGCCCTCTTTATTTTCGGCTATCGTTTCTTCGTCTGCCTCCGTCTCTTCGCCATCATCATCTTCTCGCTGATCTACCGAGCGATGTTTGCTAACATTTGATTCCGGAGTTTCCGGTTCTTCGTCTTCTTCCTCCTCGTCGCCGCGTGGCTGCTCGACGGCCGTTTGATGATGGTGATGATGATGATGGCGTTTCTTGCGGCCGTTCATCGACATCGTCTGCTATCAACTAGTGGATGTGAAAGCGAATT
This sequence comes from Hololepta plana, assembly GCA_963695495.1. Taxonomy (NCBI): domain Eukaryota; kingdom Metazoa; phylum Arthropoda; class Insecta; order Coleoptera; family Histeridae; genus Hololepta; species Hololepta plana. Next base: position 444,265 of record OY968835.1, read on the forward strand.
AGAACAAAACAAAATGTTTGATAAGAGCGATGAATTGCTTAATTCGTGGGAAGTTGATGATGCAATTGTTGATTTTTATGCATGGGATGCGTTCGTTTGTTTCATTAGTTCTCTCTTACCAATTTCAGGTTATGCTCGGTTTATCGCCGATCTCGATGGCATCGGTTGGGTCCGATTCAATCTTAACATCTTTGTCGCTCTTTTGCAGCTATTTTATCGCTCCACTGACGACTTCATTTTTGCACAAATTTAACGCTATTTCGACCGTTTTTCTTCACGATTTTTTTTTATTATCAATCTTTCCACTGCCAATTTAATCGCCACTTTGATTTTAAAGCTCCCCCAAGGGCCCACTTTCCGTCACTTTCCTACGACTTACCACTATTTCCGCAACATCACCTCTTCGCACACCGATTGTCAATTGACGAAGATCAAACATCCATCATTCGTACATGTTCCTGCCTTTATTATTTCGATTGATTCCTATTAGATCAAACCGATTCTTGTTAGATCAGGTTCATCGTATTGAGACTGATTATTTTTAACTCTTCTGCTATCTAGTTATTCAGGCACCGTCGTCAGCAGCATCATCGTCGTCAGCATAGCCGATCGTCGTCTTAGTCCTTGCCATCGCCATCGCGAATTCGTCTTGCACTTTCACTTAACAATAACGAGAACATTAAGCGTCCGAGCAAACGACGAGAAAACGAAAAAACGAATAATACGAATTGCACCCGCAAATAACACTTTCACACTTGTTGTTGTCGTTTGCGTCCTTTGATCTGGTCACCGTCAACAGTTTATCCGGCTTCTTCGTCTCCGCGCGAATCCTCCACTTCGATCGATTCCTATTGCTTCATCAAACCGTTTAAACGAACAGACGAAAAACCTACGATACAAAACTAACAATAATAACAATCGGAAATTCGTTCTCGCATTCGAAACGCACTCGATGTTCCTCGCCGTTTCCCTGTTGGTGGCGCTGCCGATGGGCGCTGTTGCTGCGAAAAGGAGACGACGGTGACGGCGTCGGCGTCGATTCTACGGTCCCCCAAACCCCCGAACGCGGTGGCCCAGTTTCATAAATAAATCCATCTCATTCGGCCCTCCGCCCGCCGTTCGCCGCCGTCGCCCACGCCCCGTTCCCTTCGTCGAGCCTACATATGTTCCTCTCGGTTTCTCCAACCGCTTCCATCCCGACCAGTTTTCCGCCACTATTGCCACCCTCTGTTTATTCCATTCCTGACGTCACACGATGACGAAATGCTGCTGCCTGCGGCGACGACGCCGGTGACGGTTGGCGGCGGTTTCAACCGCATCGACCGTCAAAAATGTGAGAAAAAAGTGGCACGATGTAATCGAAACCGTTGCAGAGGGACCAACGTGCAGCGGAACAAGGTCAATAATCGCCGTTCGCGAGCGGCGCGCGAAAGGGACGGAGGATTTGATCGGTTAGAGGAACTCAACAGTTTGAATTCGCGTTGAAATTCATTCTTCCGAAACACAACTGCGTCGTGCCGCGCAATTTTTGCTCGCTTTCGTTGAAGGCAACACCATTTTCCAACTGATTCTTATCAACAGAAAGAGAGAGAGAGAGTCGGAATGTTAAAGAACGGAATGTGAAAGAAGGATGATTGTTAATGGAAAGAACGGCGAGGGGATCGGGTAGCTGGCGTTTGCCGCATTCCAGCAAAAAAAGAAGCAGAAGAAAAATGAGGGAAAATAAAGAGAAAGAGAGGGAGAGAGAGACGAAGAATTTGAGTGGAAATTCGATGGGAAAATGCTGCCTTTATCGCGCTTTTTCTTTTCCGTCGCGTGCTTCCAGCTACTTTTACTCTGACGTTCTTCCTCTTTCTCCTATTCCTTTTCTTCCCTCCTATTGACACTCTATTCCTTAGGTTTTTTGACGATTTCCATTCGCTTTCTTTCCATATTTTGCAATTCTCCATCTTCTTTCGGATATTTTTCACTTATTTTTTACATATTTCCTTTTTATAAGCTTCTCGTTCCAAAGGATCTTCCTTCATGGTTTTCATGCTATTCTTGTTCTCCTTATATTTAGAAGAGTTTTGTTCACTATTTTATACGTTCCATCTGCTCATTCTGCGAAATACTCTTTCCTCTATCCCGCCTAAATCGCTCAAAGAAAATAGAGGGCGAAGGTTCGCAAAAATAAGAAGTCAACTAATTTATTAAGACAATCTTTTATTATTAATCATTTCTTCATTATAACATAAAATTGTGTCACTTCTACATCGTTTTATTATCAGCATTAGCAATGTTGTATCATAATTAAAACCAGATCAAGATAATTGAAATCATTCGAAATTCTTTATACAAATCATAATTGTTCGGCATGTAAATAAACCGTTGCTAAAAAATCATTATATCAATATAAAACTAACTTCTATAAGGTCGTAGGGCAGGCATAAAGGAGAAATCGTAAAAAAAACTCCCGATTGGATAAAACCACCAGCAGCAGCAGCAGCAGGAGGAGAAACAAAACGAAAAGACCGAGAAAAACATCTGCGAGATGTTGAACAGAATCAATCCATGCACCGGCAACATACTATCTTTCCTCTCATCTACTACGATTATTGTATAGTTCAACGTTCTCGCTGTCCTAGCGATTCGTCCTCCTGCTGCTGCTGATCCCACGCGAATAAAAGATGCGATCGATTAACGCATCCGATACCGATTCGATTCGTGAACCTCGCCCAGTTCCCCTTTGAAATCGATCTCGATGACGAAGTCGAGGTCGCGATTGTTCCGCGGATTCGGTCGCATCTCGAACGTGCCGTAAACCTCCTCGTTTTTCTTCACCGTTAGACACTCTTCGAAGTAAAACACGGTCTGTTTCCAGTGCGTGTACTGGGCCTCGGGGGCCGTCGTGAACCCGGTGCGCTTGTGGCACCGCGTGAACTCGACGTTGAAGAACGTGACCAGCGCTTGCACGTAATCGTTGCGTCGTGCCTGCAAGACGAACGGCGCGTTGAAACACAAATCGGACTTTTGTACCGTATACAAATCGACTTCTTTCAATAAACACGCATTGGTAACCACTTGTTTCGGGTCGACGACGTCGACCAGCGGTTCGCTGATCGCCACCTTGCGAATCGAACTCATGTCGAAGCCGTAGACGTCGTCCCACCAATTGATCTTCTCGTCCTTGTACTGTCTGTCCTCGATGGCGGTGAGGAATAACGAGCACCGATCGGGGAACAACGAACCGTCCGGCTTCAACCACTTGTCCCGTGCGTACAGCACCGTGTCCAGCATGCTCTCGTAGAACAGGCAATAGCCCATCCATTCCGAGATGATGATGTCGACTTTCTCGATGCCGTCCGGCAATTGGATCTCCTCGACTTTGCCCTTAACGATCGTGATCACGTTCTCGAGCTTGTTCGCCTCGACGATTTTGCGCGCGTAATCGACAATGTTCGAGCACTCGACGGCTATCACTTTGCGTGCGCCCGCTTTCGCCGCGAACATGCTCAAGATGCCCGTGCCGCAACCGATGTCGAGGACCACTTTGTCGTTGAATAGATGCGTGTTGTGGTACATCGAGTTGCGATAGGTTAGCGTGCGCACCTCGTCTTTCAGCATCTCCTCGTGGATGCCGAAGTGAGCGTACGAGTCGAAGTAGTAGTCGCGGGACGTCATCTCGTCGGCGGATATCGACGAAGCGCTCGCAGTGTCTTCCAACGCCGTCGTGTCGGAGGAGCTGGTGTCTCCGCCAGCCGCACTGTCAGCGAGGCTTCTTGTAACAATTGCCATGTCATTGTTGGCAGTCACATCGAGTTGTCTGCCCTTCAAAGATTGCTGAATCGTCATTGTGTTAATTTCCATAGTCTCCATATTCGATTATGCTGGGCACAAAGCTAAAACAAAATCACTTACTTAACTTTAGATGGTAAAGCTAACAACATGCAAGCGATAATGCTCTTCTTCTCATGGCAGTTTATTATGTTCCTCCGGTTTGAATTCATCGATAATCCTGACTTACCTCCCAAATTGAATTCTATCGTCGAGTTTCTTCAGTGCTGAATTCCTCTCATTAACTTCTTGAACTCTGTTGATATCACGCTGCTACCATCAACAAATTATCAATTATTGTTAAAGGATATTATAAAATTACTATTCGCTGCCCCTCAAGTTGCTTTGCCGTTTCCAAATGTTAGAATTTGTCCAAAAAAAAACTTCTACTAATACTTGCTTGTTGCCTACTTCTTCTTCTTGTGCCGATTGTTAAACTGACCGAATTGGAAAAGAATGAGGTTAGTAATTGTTGCTAAAAAGACTTACTGTTAAACGTTGAAACGTTGGAGGAAATTACGGTTCGACTTGATTTTATGTTAGTTTGTAGGATTAATAAATTGTTCGATATCGAATACTAACAACTTAAAACCACGCTCGAATTCTTCCTGACATCCGGCAGACGCTTAGAAAAAAAATGACAGAGGATCGTCTTTGCTTGGACGACGGAAGGGATGGTAGTGGTACCAATCAAAAGAAACAAATTTCAACTAACAAGACACTAGACCTTTCTAATAATTCGAAACAATTGTAATAATAAAATCACATGGAAAACTTTCGATTACGCGAATCCATCGGGAAAAGTTGGCGCGAATTGAAAATCGGCCTACATTTGCAGATTGTCTGAGGGTCCCTGTACTACGTTCGAGGCGTCGTTCGTAGATGTCGATAACGCTTCAATTCAAATTTCGGATCGTGCGGCATCCTTGTTTAATTTACGATTTTTTCCAGGACAATGATGCGAAAGGATAAACAAAAATCGGCACACGTATTATTCAGCATTTTTTCACAGACATTACAGTCGAAGCGTTATTTGCAGATCGATGAGCAAACTGAACGGACGGAAATTGCTCTTGAGGCCTTCCAACAGGACGGCGAGTCGCCGTAAGAAGACGATCAGTTCGTTGGTGACGGTACCATTTGCCGCTCCCAGCAATTGGCTCAACTCGTTGAGCACGCCGTCGACCTGCGCCAGCAGCAGATCGATTTCCTGTCGTATTTCCAATAACGCAGCGTTCACGGTTTGCGGCAATCGCGTCAACAGCGAATCGACCAGTTGACCGAGGGTGAACAAAACTTCCCGCAATTTAGTCAACAGTTGTTGAATGACGTAAATCAGATTGTAGGTGTTTGCCGGATCGGCTATTATGCGATTGATCAGCTCGATAGCGCGATCTACGAGCAAGAACACGTCGCGCCTGATCGTGGGGAAGTCGATGCTGACGAAGACGCGGATCGGATTGTTGCTGTTTAGCAATTGTCGAATGTAATTGAGCAACGTGGCCACGTGCTGGGTGAGCGCATTCAACAGCTGCAACACGGCGCCCAACGTGCTGCCGAGGATTTGGAACAAGAAGATTAAGAGGCCGCCGAGCAGGTCTCTGTCGGGCGTCGCACCAGCGTCCGGCAACGGCTTCGGCTGCAGTTGCGTCGACGGCGATCCGGAGTCGTGAAACGCATTCGATAGTTTCGCCAAGTCGAAAGCTTCGACGCCAGTCTGCAAGAGAAGCGAGCCGTTAATTCGAAAGCGTTCAAAATTGAAGAGCGATCACTTACCGCCGCCAGTAAGACGACCAACGTCAACGCAATTGACAACGAGGACGCCATTTGCTGCTAATTCGGCTTCTTCGGTGGTTTAATAACAACAGATGTTGATGGTCTTCTTTAGGTATTAGCAGGAACTGTTATGCTTTTACCATCGAATTCGATCGATTTATATGCGTTATGAGGGCTTCGTTAATTGACCTAAAACTGAAATCCATCGCCGTTAAAAAACGGATCGATTCGCAATCGATCACGTAATTGACGATTAAATCGTGCCCGGATTCGATATAGCGAATTGCAATTGAGGGTTGACGAGCTCGTTTGCCAATTCTCGCCTTCATCAACGAACTTGAACGTTTTGCATTGTAACAGCAAAAGCCTAAACGAAATTCATATTAATTCTTCTTGAATTCAATAATAATTACAGTAAACTTACCACGATTCTTCCACATCTTCCTCGTCCATTATTTCTGCTAATTACTGGTTATAAGGTTTTTGAGATTAATAAATACTTCACGGCGTCAATTTAAATCATTATTCAAAAGTCTTCATTAATTACAAGGAATTATATTAATAAAACGATCTTAACTTAGTGAACAAAAATCTCGTATAACGGATGGAACAAATAAGCGTTTTTAAACAAAAATATTTCAGTTATTATAATGATTAACTTACAATAATCTACTCTCTCTTAGAACAAAATCTTTTCAATATTAATATTAAATTTCAATGGTTTAAATCTTCTATAAATTTCACTTATTTAAAAAGAGAATACAAGAATAGAACATAACAAAACTAAAGACTAAATTTATGAATGTCAAGTATTCTAAAGGCACTGCTGCAACAAATTATTATTTTCCATCATTTACCTACGAGTAAATTGGAGCTGTACCGGCCTGCTGATACCATTAGCCAATCCTCTACCTCTGGAAGCCGGATATTGTTGTGCATTCGATACTAGCCCGTTACTTGGGCCACCTCTCAATGTTCTACCGTTTGCTAACATCCTGTTACCAGTCAAAGGCTGTCCAAAACGTTGCCTAAAATTGCAAAAGCATATCAAATTGAAAATGAATCTAACCTAACATTAATTCGGAACATTAATCTAACCTTGCCCTGTTAGATCTGTTATTGATGAAGCCGGCTCTTCCGCGATTAACATTTTGATTTTGATTAAAAGAGTTCCTGTTGGAGTCATATTGGGGTGCTGGCAATGCCGGTGCATACGCATTAGTCTGACGCGGGCCGTTAAGTTCACCAGCTGAAGTGTTACCAGCCATCAACATTGGCAGCTCTTGTCGAAATGGCTGCTGCTGGGCATAATGGACATTGCTGTTGAACCCACCACTGGCATTACCGTTGTTAGTTATGCCAAATAGGTTGGCATTTGCACGATTATTTGAAAAGTTATGGTTAATTCTGCCTGCGACATTTGTGGCCTCCATTTCTAAATTGCGCTGCTGTTGTTGCAGCATAAATGAAGTTCCCTGAAGAGGCTGATTGTTGGTGCTGCCAACTGTTGTGTAACCCTTGACGGGCAACCTAAAGGAACAAATTTAATTAATAAAATTACTTTCTTTGTTCTTGTAATCATACATTGGCTTTTGTTGGTTTCTTTGGCCCTCAGTAGATGTCATCAGCAATGGCTTCGGCCCCTCCGGCTGATAACCTCGGTTCGGCAGTTGACTCATTGGATAGAATTGGCCTGGTTGTTCATTCAAATTTTGTGGCCGCAATCTGAGCCTTCCATCAAATTCATCAACCGCCTGTTGCTGGTTTCTTGAACCTTGGGGAGCAGGTCCTCCATTCATTGCCCCAACGTTGTTGCGACCTGCACACATGTTTATCAACGAAAAAATTGCAAAATAGATAAATATAATCGAGTTAACATTAAAAATTGTGAAACTGACCGTTTGGCTGTTGTTGTGTTACAGTGTATCTGTTGGCATCCATAGCATTAAATAGAATGTTGTTATTGGCATTCTGCAGTAAAGAGGGTATCTGAGGATGTGATTGCATGTTATTCACATCATTTATGAATGGGGTTGGTCGGTTTCTGTTTTGCATAAAACCTCTAGATGTGTTAGCAAATTTTCTATTTGCCCCCATACTTCTATATTGTTCTCTGCCATACTTATAGAAATTGTGTGGTCTTGTTCGGTTACTATGTCCATAACCATAACCGAAATGCTTCATCTGGTACCAGTCCCCCTTAGATTTAGTACTGGGACGACCCATTTCCACGACAATTTTGCTTCCCATAAAATTTGATCCATGTAAGTCATGGATGGCCTTGGTGGCCAAATCCTTAGATGTTACGTGCACAAATGCACATCTGTTCACAACATTGCATTCTACAAGTGGCCCATAGGGCTCAAATAATTTCCTGACATGGCTAATTTCAGCGTTGACAGGCAACGAACCAACAAATACTTTCGTGGTTTTGGGCATTTCAGTACCGCCTTGTACTTGTGGAGCTTGATCTTGGGGCTCATTTTCCACGCTTTCGCCCTTGTCGGTGTCGGAGCCACCAGCGTTCGATGCCTATGTTAAATTAACAATTTCGATAGCAAATTTCATATTTACGAACTTAATTTGGTCTTACCATTCTTTTATTGTGAAGAACTCAATCTAATGAATGATTTAAAGTCACTATAAATGGCGAAATGAATACCGTTGAAATAAACAAACAACTATGATCTTAAACAGTAATGGAGGGATAGAAGCATACAAATTAAGTTAGTCGCTAATAGGTGGCAGCACCATCTGTCCTACTGATTTTAATAATTATTTATTGAAAATCATCTAGGAATTAATTAATTACTTGATTAATTAATGAAATGAAAAGAAAATCAAATTTAAATTGGTTCGGTGCATTTTCCATGCGTAATTAATGCTTCTTGTCTTGGCAAAAATTGATGAAAAATGATTTATATGGTTCATAAGTTAAAGATGTAAGCATTTTTTCAAAGATAATATATATTTTTTATTAAAACAATTTGTGATGAATCATTATATAAAGAAGAACTCGAAGAAAATTTGTAAATTATCGAATAATTTCCTCTGTAACGTTCAGTCGGACTTACCCCTAATAGATGTCGCCCTATTGGAAAATAAAAAAGAATTTTCATCCCTCTGCCATTTCCTCTTCTTCCGGATGACGTGCGTAACACCCTATGGATAACATCGTCGCCGTCGTCTTCGTCGGGTAATAAACCTTGTCCACTTTAGTGGGCCTTCTTCGCCAATCCTATCTCCCACCAAATTCTTTGTTCCCCACCAATACCCGAGTAATAACAAGCAGCAATTTCAAATTAGTACATTATCTTTGTAGTGAGTAGTTACGTTTTTATCCAAAGACGGACTTCCGGTTAACGAAGACGAAGTTACTTATTGTTATGGAATAACTAAAAATAATAATCGACTGGAATATAATCTATTGAGAAGTGATGAAGAATAAATAAGAAAAAGGTAACTATTAATAGGGAAGTGAGTTTACGTGCCATGAATGTGGAAGACACTGTGTTTAGGTGAAGAAACGGCCGAAGAAATTCTGAATCCGGTGCTGGATACGTGAGAAATCGAAAGGGGTTGCCACCAAAGGTGAGTTCAATCTAATCACTTTTAGATTTTCTTCGTGGGGTACGAAATGGAAAACGTGAACCAAAAGGGAATTGCTCGTATGGTTGGTGGAGCCACCCTCGATTTTTGCTGCCCTTCTTGCATGACGAGCCTGTAATCATCTGAAACCCACCCTTATTTCCAATCTGTTAATGAGTCAGGCGATTGAATTTAAAACCAAACATTTTCCCTTTCCTTTTAGGTTTGAAGAGACCAAATGGACTTGAGAAGATTTTAATCAAGTCAATTATATTGTACGAATTGTCGAGGACCAGCAAGTTATTAGATATCGTTTTCTCGTTATTAATCTGATTGCCATTCCAAGAACATCAATATTTAATTGCTGTTCACAAATCAATTCATTAGAATTTATTTATTTTAATCCTGTAGACTTCTTATCGACCAATGCCTCCTCCTGTTGTTGTTGTTGTAGCTTATCGTCGCCTTATCACGGACTCGTTTCCTTTCCCCTGGCTTTACTATCCGCTGCTTTGCCGCTTCCGGTCGTTTTATATGGTTTTCCATGCGAGTGGCCACGGGGTAATTTCGTATAATTAACTAAAGAAGAAAGGCAAGAACCAGGATCGTCAAGAGCGAGGAACCGTGGGAATCTTGTCGGTTTTCTACAACTGCTTTCATATCCTTTTCAAAAAATTCCCAGCAATTATATTCAAATTTATAAGCACAAACTTCATTCGATTTAATCGTTACTGCTTAGAACATGTTAATAATAAAAATTGTATTTATTGTTGATAAAAGAGGAAAGATGACGTCGTCGCCGTCGAGTCGGCTACCGGACGAAGGTGTCGCGGATATGACACGGCTGACCGTTTTGGACGAGGAACTGATCAACAGGAATTTGAGAAGGCGATACGAGAAGGACAAAATTTATGTATCCTTTTTACCAAACGCGGCAACAGAGAGGATCCGAGGCGAGGAACTTTTCGAAACAGTCATTATCGTCGTCGTTTGGCTGCCGCGTGACTCACACCCGTTGGAATTTAGTTATTAGGAACCGATGGAATTCCCCCCGCCGTTCGTCCTCGATGTTTTCCTCTCTCGCTCGCATTCGGTTTCTTCTTCGGCTTGCTGATCCGTAATTAATGACGGTGACGTAATTGCGATTACACTTGTGTTTGTCATTAGCCAAGAAGAAGGAACCAGATTACAGCGATGATTGATGACCGATTAAACGGTCTATTTTTACAAATGTAATCGTAAACGAATGAACGCAGAACAAGAGCGAGAAAGGAAGCAAAATGTCGAGCGACCCTTTTCTTACATTTGTTTTACGATTTAACATTGTATTTCCTTAATGAATCGGTAGACATACACCGGTACCATTTTGGTGGCTGTTAATCCATACAAACCCATCGATCAATACACTCAGGTATCAAAATGCCCATTCTCCCGAGCTACGCGAGTTCCTATTCGAAAAATTCTCTACTTGTAGGAGTACGTGGCCAAATATCAGGGACGAAAGATGGCCGAAATGGAGCCGCACGTCTTCGCGCTAAGCGAGGCCGCTTACGTGTCGCTCAAGAGAGAATCGTCGAAGAACAACGGCGGCAGCGTCACAACGAACGCAACCACTGCCAACGCGGCGGCCGCGATTGCTGCCGCTTCACCCGCTGTTAACAGCAACGTGAATAACATCGTGGGATTGTCGCGTTCGACGACAAACCAAAGCCTGGTGATAAGCGGCGAGAGCGGCGCGGGCAAGACGGAGACGACGCGGTTCATATTGCAGTATCTCTGCTCGGTGACGAGCGGCGTGTCTGCTTGGGTCGAACAGCAGATCTTGGAAGCGAACACCGTGCTGGAGGCGTTCGGTAATGCCGAAATTGTCCGAACATTACGCAGATAATTTCGCTCTGTTGCTTTAGGTAACGCAAAGACCGTGCGCAACGATAATTCCTCGCGCTTCGGCAAGTTCGTCCAAGTATGTTTCGACCAGCGATGGATGATCGCAGGCTGCATCGTGCAAGATTATCTCCTCGAGCAGTCGCGACTAACGTTTCAAGGCCCGAACGAGCGCAACTACCACGTCTTCTACCAGTTGGTCGAAGGCGCGAAAATCGATCGCGAATTGGCGGAGCAATTGCATTTAACCGACGCGACGACGACCTACAACTATCTGAACGGCGCTAATTGCGATGGACCCAACGAGAAAGCGATCGGCGACGGATGCGATAGGGACAAAAACGCGGACGCGCGCAGTTTGGACGCGCTGCGTCTGGCGCTGACGGTCCTGCAGGTCGCTCCGTCGACGTGCACCGGCATTTTCCGCACCTTAAGCGCTATCCTGTGGCTCGGGAACGTGGAGTTCGACGCGACCGAGGACGGCGAACGGTGTCGCTTGTCGGCGTGCGATCGCAACAGAACCGCCATCGACAAGTTAATCGACTTGCTCGGTTTAAACGAGTGCCGCGACGATTTCGATCGCGTGCTCTGCTATCGACAGATCAACGTTCGCGGCAACGTCACCGAGATCCCGTTGAAGCCGAACGAGGCGAACGAGAATCGTCACGCGATGGCGAAGGCTCTCTATTCGCGCACGTTCCAGTGGCTGATCGTGCACATCAATCGGTGCACGAATCCCGGACGCGATTCGTCGCGATTCATCGGCGTGCTGGACATTTTCGGCTTCGAGAATTTCGCTCGCAACTCGTTCGAACAGTTGTGCATCAATTACACCAACGAGAAGTTGCACTTGTTCTTCAACCACTACGTGTTCGCGTTGGAGCAGGAGATGTACGAAAGCGAGGCGATCGTCTACGATCGCGTCAAGTTCACCGACAACGCCGCGTGCTTGTCGATGATCGAGAAACCGCCGCGATGCGTCTTGAAGTTGCTGTCGGAACAATGTCACCTACCACGAGGCTGCGATTCGGCTTACATCGCCAATTTGAACGCGGAATTTGAGGGACACGAAAGGTAAATAGTAGTATTCGGTTTTTTCAAATTTGTAATCTCTGCGAGAGTCGCGTTCACGAAGAAGGTGGATTCGAACACGCCAAAGCAAATGATCAAGTATTGAGGAATTACTTGAACGAATAAATGAAGTTTTTAATTATAAACGTGAACATTAATTTCTGCTTCAGGTATGTGAAGAGCGACGACAAACGTCGTTGGAATGTCGAGTTCGGTATCCGCCATTATGCCGGCTGCGTCTATTACAACGTGACCGGTTTCGTTGATAAGAACCGTGACGTCCAGCAGGACGTCTTCTTCGATCTGCTCTCGCGCAGTGCGAACGAATTCGTGAAAGACTTGACGCTCTACCACAACAACAATAATAACCAGTCGGAAGCGACGTCGATGGCGACCGTGCAACGCGGCACCAGCAAGAGCAAGCCGACGGTGGCCGACACGTTTCGCCACCAATTACAATCGCTTGTCGATGTTTTGCAATCGACGAATCCGTGGTACGTGCGTTGCATCAAACCGAACGCTTACAAGCAACCAGATCGTTACGACGACGCGTTGGTGATGGACCAACTGCGATATCTCGGTATGCTCGATATCATACGGATCCGCAAAGACGGTTACGACGTTCACATGCCGTTTGACGAGTTTGCCGATAGGTTCGCCTGTTTGGCGCGCGGACAAGCGAAAATCCCCGATTCGAAGCTGCGCGATCGTTGCGAATCGATCTTGTCGGCGCTCGCGGTGCCGTTGGCCGAGTACCAAATCGGGCGCACGCGTATATTCCTGCGGAACGCCGTCTACGACCCTCTGGAGGAGGACCGGAAGCGTCTGCTCGACTCGAGCGCCGTCTGCGTCCAGAGGCGTTACCGCGGCTGGCGCGACCGCAAGGAGTACCTCGTGAAGCGGCAGGCCATCTTGCGTATTCAACACGCCTATAAAGGATGGAAGTCGCGGATCGAGTTCTTGCGTAAGCGGCGGGCCGTCGTCGTCATCCAAAGCCATCTCCGCGGCGTGTTCGCCCGCGAGGTGGCGGCCGCTTTGCGCGAGATGCGGCGTGTCGAGGAGGCGATGCGCAAACGGGAGACGATGGAGATGGAACGGAAGCGGATCGTCACCGAAGGAGATGGCGAAGAGGAAGCGGAGGAAGCGATCGAGGACGAAGAGTTGCAGAGGAGCGAGCGGTAAACGAAGAATTAATCAATCTATTTGTCGATTCTCATGTTTGTATGGTTTTTAGAGCTGCCGAGCAAGAGATAGCGACCCTCACGCAGATGGCGGAACGATTGAAACCGAAGTTGACGGAACAACAAGCGATAATGACGACAGCCTCGACGATAGGAGCCTCTTCGCTGACGTGCCCGAGCGATTCGGTCGATTTGGACAACCTTTTCGCTTTCCTATCGGACGTGCAACCTTGCGCTGGTCGCAATCAGATAATCGAGGAGATCGGCGAGAAGATGGACGAGCTCGTTGTCGATCTTGACGTCGAACTGGAGACGGTCATCCAGCAAGAGCTCGCTGGACTCGCTAAAGAACAAGCGGACGATTACAACAGTCGCGACAACGGCAATCATTTAGGCAATAACAATTTGCTTCAACCGAAGAAACCGATCCCAGCGGCACAAGCGCCGAAGCTCGGGTTGCCCACGTTACCCGAACCGACGGAGCCGCCTCCTCCACCGCCGCCGCCACCGATCCCAGCGGGCACGATAGTCGCTGGTATCGGCCAAACGCAAGATATTTTAGCGATGTCTGCGGCGATTGAGATGAAGAAGGACGTAGCCAACGAGGAGGTAGATGCCACGCCGGCAATAACAATTGGAGGACCGGCAGCCAAGGAGGAGCCCATCTACGAATCGGTGCTGCCAAGGGATGACTCGACGCCGGTCATCGTTATGTCGATGCCGGCACCACCTCTACCGCCGCCGCCTAATCATAACGTTCACGTCACACCTGCGGCCGGTCTGCCGCTTCAGATGGTCTTGCAGAATCCACCATTGATGACTGCCAGCCTCAATAACAACATTAACGGCGCCAACAACACGTTGACGGTGTGGATTAATGTTTATTATCACATTCGACATTTATAATATTCTTCAATCTCTTCATCTTCTTATTGCTGTTGACGTGTTTTAGGCCGCTGCGTTACAACCGTTTTATCATCAACAGCAGCAGAACAATCAGGCGAACAACCAGCAATTTGCGCAGCAACAACAAGCGAACTGGCGACAAACCAGCCGACAGCAAGAGGATTACAATCTCTTGCAACAGCAGCAATTGCAAATTAATAATGGCAACAACAACAACAACAACGGCGGCATGTTGTCGATTATGGAACGCGAGCAACGTCGCAAGCATCGCGTCGAGCGAAAGTTGCAAGAGTTACGGGACGAAACGCAACAGCAGCATCATCTTCAGCAGCAGAATCAGCACCAGGAGGCCGTTGCTTCCATTGACAATCAAATGGCGACCGATGCCGGCGACGGCGCCGGCGGCGTCGTTCTTAACGGCGATTCGTTGGCTCAGTACTACGACATGTTAGAATACGCGCGGAACCATTTCAACGAGCACGCAAAGAGTCCGGAGGGCACGCTGATGGCGACGTTGACGAGGAAGCGATCGAGCACCGTGAGTAACAGCAGCGCGGGCGGCACGGTGGCCGCCATCGAGACCATCCCGAAGAGCGCAATGATCCGTTTCTACAAGGGCAACAGCATACCGACGTCCCACGTGCACATGTACGATCCCGACAACGTCACCGTGGCTTGCAGCATCTTCAAGGTATCTTCGTCCCGTCGCTTTCAGAATTACTAACGTTCTGTTGTTTAATTCGTTTATTTTTAGGATCTTTGCAAGTACATGCGCGGCGAGTTGAACGCCGAGAAGGAGCTGCAGGTCATTCAAACGGTGATCGGCAACGCGCTCGAACGCGAAGAGTTGCGCGACGAAGTGCTCGTCCAGTGCGTGCGCCAATCGACCAGCAACCCGAACGTCGAGTGGACGGAACGCATCTGGTTGCTGCTGTGTCTGTGCGTCGTCGCGTTTCAACCGTCGAAGAACTTCCACAGATACTTCGTGTCGTTCTTGCGACGAAGTCTCGATTCCGGCGAAGGCGACGGCTCCAATCGACTGACGCAATACGTCCAATGGTGCTTAGACAATTGCAACAACAACAAGGTGACCATCAGGGAAAGACCACCGTCGTCGGTCGAAGTTGCGGTTAGTCATTTAATCTTCTTCGATCTATCGAACCTTAAACAATCGATTGAAAATGGCCGTTTGTTATAGGCGATGAAGCGTTTAGGTACGATCGTTTGCCGTTTCTTCTTCTTGGACGGCCGCACGAAAGCGATCGACGTCCACCCGACCGACACCGCAGGTGACGCGGCGAAGAAGCTGGCCGACCGATTGGGACTCCGCTCTTTGGACGGTTGGGCCATATATCAGTGTCGTCCGGACGGTCACGAAGAACACGTGCGTGCGCATCACTACCTCTACGACGTGATCGCCGCGTGGGAATCGAACAACAAGGCCGCCAGTCAGGGCGGTAAAGCGGGCGACGGGAAAAGCGTATCGGGCGGCGCCGGTGGCGGCGGCGGCGGCGGCGGATTGAGTTTCGGCACGTTGGGCCGGTCAAACAGCAAGCAACTGTCGTTGGGCAACAACGCCGCCGGCAACAGCGGCGGCGACAATCGTTTCGTCTTCAAACGTCGTCTTTTCCGTTCGAACCGCGAACTCAGCCAGGATCCCGTCGAGGTGGCGCTCTTGTACGCGCAGGCCGTCCATTCGGTCGTGAAGAACGACGAGTTCCCCGTCACCGAAAAGGTGGCCCTCCAGTTGGCCGGTCTCCAGGCGCAAGTGTCGTTGGGCGATCCGAAGGACAAGCTCGACCATTACGCCGACATCGACAGTTACCTGCCGTATCGCATCAGTCGAACGCGCGGCGACGACGTCTGGGCGCCGATCATCGCACAAGCGCATCGACAGTACGGCTCCGGTCGCGGCGAGCTGACGGCGAAAGCGTTGTACTTGACGTGCGTGATGCAATATCCGCTTTACGGCACGACGATGTTCCGCGTGACGTATCGCGGTTATTATCGGTGCTACGGCGCCGACGATTCGCTCATCCTCGGCGTCAATTGCGACGGCTTGATGCTGATCAAGCCGGAGGACAAACACGCCATCGACGAGTTCCGCTACGAGGAAGTGGAATCGGTGATGCTCGATCCGAGCGATTCGTTCGTCACCGTCGCCTTGTTGCGCAGACCTTCGGATAACGCGAGCCGTTGTTACGTGTTCGAGACGCGCGAGAAGCACGAGATCGGCTCGTTGATCGCCAGCTATTGTCCGTCGTTGGCCGGCTCGTTGATCGCCTCCGAGAGCGACCGGTCCGAAACGTCCGTTCCCAACAGGACGCCGTCGATCTTCGGCGCGAACCGCAACAAGCGACCGAAATACAAGTCGATCACGGGCGAGGACCGATTGCGGTTGTATCACAATCTGATCAACAGTAGGCGAGCGTTGATCGACTCGGAGCTGGTGCGTAAACCTCAGGACGGCGCGGGCGGCGGCGGCAGCTTCTTGCGGAACACCTTGAGGCGGTTGAGCAAACGCAAGCTGGACCGTCTGATGCGAATGGAAGGTTACAACGGCGGCGGATGCGAATCCGGGGAGACCTACAAAGGATTTCATTACGCCTTTTGGGCGTTCGGCAAGTTGCCGCTGCAACAATCCATCAGCCGTTTGCCGGAACCGGAAGAACAGGTGATGCTCCAAGTGTTTCAAGCGATTCTAACGTACGCCGGATTGGGACAGAACGGTAAGAAAGCAACGAGAACGAAATCGTTTCGAAATGAATCGATTCTAACGAATTCAAAACGACAGGAGAAAGCGTGCGGCGCGCGGACGACGAGCACATCGCCATCGTGCAGTCGATAATGGACCGCTGCATGCGCAAGGAGTCGCTCCTCTGCGAACTCTACCTGCAGCTGATTAAACAGACGACCGACCATCCGGATCCGAACTCGCGCGTCAACTTGCGCCACTGGTCGCTGCTGTCGCTCTCGTCTTCCGTTGTTTTACCGTCGACGAAACTCGTGCGTCGACTGTTGATCGCCCACGTGAAACGCTGCTCGAGCGATTACGTGACCGAAGAGGGCAAGTACGCGCGGTTCGCCGATCGGTGCCTTCAACGCACCCAAGGCACGCGTCGTCGTCAGTGGCCGCCGTCGCGCGAAGAGATCGTCTGCACGATCAATCGGCGACCGGTTTACTCGCGGTTCCGCTTCATGGACGGCCGGTACCAATCGGTCGAGTTCTATCCGTCGGCGACGGCGCGCGACGTTCTGGAGCTGGTGCGCGATCGCATCGGCTTGAGGAAATCGGCACGCGGTTACGCCATCTACGAGGTGTTGGGCCAGACCGAACGCAGTTTGGCGGCGGAGGAGAAGGTGGCGGACGTAATGGCCAAATGGGAACGATACAGAGTGGCCACGGCTGCGACAACGGCGCCTGCTGCCGCCACTGCACTAGGTGCTGCTGCGAACGGTAATTTCTTTTTTGACTTAAATTATTGTGTTGATCAATTTCCTTCCGCCAGGTAATTGCGCTGTTAACGGCGTCGCCGCTGGCGGTAATACGCTGAAGAGGACGGCCCAGTCAGCGCCGCCGCAACACCATCACTTCTTCCTCTTCAAGAAGCACCTTTTCGTCGACACGTTCATCGATTTGTCCGATCCCGTCGAGAAGGAGCTCTTGTACCATCAGGTGTTGCACGATTTGAGGACGGATCGGTTCCCGATTACCGACGAAGAGGCCGTAAGAACGCTTCGTTTTGCCACCACGCGATTCTTCTCTGAAGCAGCGACATCTTTCGTTCGTTGCAGACGATGCTGACAGCTCTTCAGGCTCAATTGGAACTAGGCGATTGCAGCAATCATCAGGAGAACGACCATCATCACGGCGAAGAAACGTCGCGCCGCATCGTCGACTACCGTCCGATCGCGTGTCATTGTCTGCCCGCCCGCATGGTACCGACGCTCTCGTCAGATGGCGTCGCGATGCACCACCAATCGTTGCGCGGGATGACCGCCTGCGAGGCGAAGCAGGCGTTCTTGAACCTGATACAAAGCTGGCCGTTACATAGAGCTACGATATTCGACGTTATGGTAATACAAACTGTTCGGTCGAAGAGAGTGTTTTCATTATGTCAATTTGTTTAGCAATCGTTCACATCCAATTGGCCGCGAGTTCTTTGGCTGGCCGTCGATCAGACCGGTCTTCATCTGTTGGAACATCGGTCGCGTAACACCCTCTGCACGTACGATTACAACAGCATTTTAAGCTATTCGCCGGCGTTAAACTGCTTGATGATCATCAACGGCAGCAGCGATCAGAAGCAGAGCAAAGTGATATTGACCACCGCACAAGCGTTCCAAATCGCCACGCTTATCAAAGAGTATATGGAAGAGTTACGGTGCCAGCAGCAGCAGCAACAGCAGCAGGCGATAAACGGCTCGGTGACGGTTAAAGGCAGACCCGTTAGCGGAACGATGAATGGAATTGTTGGGGCGAACCAACAACTGAACGTGGACGTTATCCATCAGGGTAGCTAGAAGAGGGTGACGTTCGCGGTACCGCTCGACGATGCCGGATCGTCGTAGGTCGCCGATACTGCGAACGTTGATTGATCAACAGTAAGATGAAGAAAATTAATTGGTGCGTTGATTTACTGAAGAGCTTTGGACGGGATGAAACCGAACTAATCGAATACAAGAGAAACCAAATGAGTGGAGAAAGAATGAGTCAGAACTAACGAAATGGTTAGTAAGATGAAGCCAAAGTTTAGTTAAGATGATTCCAAATAAAGCTAAACCAAAACGATTCTCGATCGAATGTTGATCTCATATAGGAAATGTCGAAGCGCTTCGGTCGCTTTAAATGATTACGGATTAAAGCAATCGATCCAGCGATATATTTATTGATTAGTTTCATTGATTAATTTATTATTTTAATTCGAATTTTAATAGTATTTAATGTAGGTAGTTGAGAGTATTGGAAATTGTTGCGTCGTATCGTAATGCAGAAAGATGGGAAAAAAAAGAAATCAAAAGGGGATCCAAAGCGAAAGGAGTTTTCCTTGCGGGATGCGGAATTCGATATTTGAAGACTTATTAATTGTGCGAGGAAGAAATTGTTGCGTGAGAAAGAGAGAGAGAGAGCTTTGACGGTCGTGTTGCTGTGTGCGCTGATTTTTTAGTTCGCCAAAAAGAGGTAATTTTGCAAATTATTAACGGTAAAACTTGATCGATTAATATATATTATATGCATATATGAATGTATATTGTAAAACGGATAACAATTAAAATTGAACGTTGATTAAATCAATTTACATCGCTATCCTACGAATAAAAGCGAAACAAAGCGTAGTTCAATGGAAAAATCGAGCGCAAATCCAAAGCCGGCGCTTTGTAGATACGCAATTTGAGTTTTCCCTCAGCAATTTCCGTAACATTTTCCTGTAGTTTTTTATTTTTCAGGTAAACGAATTCAAACTCACATCGAAACGTCCCTTTTATTAATCATTATAAGACAAGATATGAGAAATGTATTTAAAGCCTCCCCTACATCTTCATAGTTCATCCGCCTCCGACCTGCCAGTTCCACGCGTCCTCAAGTATTGAACAGCTTCTGCAGCAACTGCATCCGCTCCTCGAGCTTCTTGAAGTCCACCTCGCTGGTGCGCACCATTTCCCGCATTTTCGTCGGATCGCGAGCCGCCGACGACGTTATGGAGGAGAACGGCGGAGACGGCGACGCCGTCCTCGACGAGGATGGACTCAACCGTAGTTTAGAGTCGCGACGCAGTTTGTGCTTGTTTTGAATGCCCTTTTCGGTTTTAGATTCCGCCCGATTCTTGCGTACGGCCGCATCGTTATCCTTGCGATTCGTCGCACCCGTTGCCGCTAACGACGGCAGTTGTTGCCCTTGATAAGCGCGTCTATTGCGGTGTGCCGTCGACGGCGATTGCACGGAGCGATCGCCGCGTGCGCTCGGCGACGCCGTCGTCGCCGGGCTTCGGAAGCTGCCGTAGCACGAGCAGCGGTTTTCGGTCGTCGACGGCCAGTCGCCTTCGCTGCGTGTCTCGCGGGGCGACATGGAACGATTCCGCATGGCGGCACGGCGCAAGTACGCGCTATCGGCGCCGATGGTCGGCAGTAAGTGCGTCGCTGCCCGTCGACGGATGCGCTTTCGCGATTCGTTTTTCGGCGCCCTGTACATCGTGCGGAACGTGTCCGCGCTGTTACTGTACGGAGAAACGGACACGATTGAATTTGTTAGAAGTCTGCCCGAGACCGGAGGGACTCACTTTTGCTTGTCGAGCAACTTTTGCAGGCGGGCCTTCAACGCGCGCTCGTTCTTCCGCAAGGCTTCCAGCTCGTCGTGCAGATGAAGAGTCTCTTTGCGCAACTTGGCCACGACCAGTTCGTGCGACCGTCGCTCGCTGCAAACGCTACGTTCCAAGCGGTCGATGGCGCGTTGCATGTCCGCCATGCAGATCGCGTCGTTGTTGGCGACGGCCGTCCGCTCGTGCTGGTTGCGTTTCTTCAAGTGGCGCACCTCGCACTTGAGGTTGGCGTTCTCCTTCTCGAGCTCGTTCACCCTGACAAAGGAGAAGGTTCTGAAGGGTGACGCGCGCCGCGGGCGAAGGGAAATAATCACCTGTTCTTTAGCCGCTGCGTGTCCTTGTTGGCGGCGTTCGTCTCGATTGTTTCGCGCGCGTCCGCGAGGTCGGCTTCCAGCTTCTTGATGGTCGCCTGTAATATGACGGGATCCGGCGAACCGCAGTACTCGAGCGGTAACGGATAATGGATCCTAAACATTAATCGGTAATCGAAGAGATTGCAGAATGCATTTTGATATTGATATAAATTATTTCTTTATCTGCAAGGAATATGTTGAATCGAACCTGGGGGAACGTTCGGCGTCACCCTCTATCAGCGAGAATACTTACTATCGGCACGTAATACGCGACCTATTCTTCTTGAACAGTAACTGATTTAACTACTTCTCGACGTTTTAACCTCGTGGTGCGTATTTCTTTTTTAGCATGTGTATTTTGGTTTCACGAAAGCGAAGACAGTCGAAAATAACTTGAGCGAATCGAATAAGCGGCAAGTGGAAACAATTTTGCCCGAGGATGTCGTTTTTCATAAAGAACCAAAAGGTTAAGAAGAAGTTGGGCGAGCAAAAGAGGAAACGGAAAAACGTGGTGGAGAATTCCGTGAAGGCTGTGAAACGGAAGAAGAACGACGAGGAGGACGAAGAGTTGACCAGCAGCAGTGACGAAGACGATAATTTAAGGTAAAATGATAACGTCCTTGTAACGGCTTATATAAAGTTGGATGTCGTCGATAGATCACACAAACCAGATGACAATGATGATGTGGAGGAATCGGAGACGGCGCAAGAGAAGAAACTGCGTTTGGCCAAGATCTACCTGGAGGAGATCGAACGGCAGGAACGTGCGAACTCGCGCAAAATCGAGAATGGAGATGCAGAAGAAGATGACAGCAGCGTCGAGGCGGCCGTTGCACGGCGATTGGCGGCGGATCGATTAAAACGTCGCGGCGCTTACCGCGATCGATTCGCTTCCCGCATCGTCGGCATCGACGCTGCCAATATCCGATCGCTACGCTGCAAAGAACAGAGAAACGTCGTCACTTGCACGTGTACATCGACGGATGGTCGTCGTCTATTTTCGGGCAGCAAGTGCGGCACGATCGTCCGTTGGTCACTGTTGGATTACAAAAAGGACGGCGTGATACCGTTCGTGAATCCGAAAAAGAAGCGCCAAACGCACAACGGTAAATTGAAAAACGACCAATTAAGGAACGGAGAGACAAAGTCGGAAGGCGCGATCGTGGGCCACTCGACCGCGGTAACTTCCGTCGTCCTATCGACGGACAACAAATACTTGGCGACGGGCGACGCGGGGCACACGATCAAAATATGGCGTCCGGACGATTTGCAACTGTTGCACACGTTCGCCGGCGACCAACGAAACCAGCATCGCGGCGCCATCACCGGCCTGGCGTTCCGATACGATACACATTCCCTGTACTCTTGCTCGACAGACAAGACCGTCAAAGTTTGGTCGATCGACGACGCGGCGTATTGCGAAACGTTGTACGGCCACCGGGGCGCCATCCACGCGATAGACACGGCGCGACGGACGGAACGCGCCGTGACGGGCGGCGCCGATGCGAGCGTGCGCGTGTGGAAGATCCCCGAGGAGTCGCAATTGATTTATAACGCCGTGGGCGGTGACGCGGTCAGCATCGACACCGTGCGATACTTGGACGACAATCGTTTCGTCACCGGCGGCGACGACGGCCGATTGTGCTTGTGGAGTGTCGATCGGAAACGGCCCGTATCGGTCGTCGATTCGGCGCATGGAGGAAGTAGTAAAACAACGAATCCAGAGGGGAAAACTGCCGAAACGAACGCCCAAGGCGGCAGTAAACCGTATTGGATATCGTCGATTGCTACTGTGTACAACGGGGACATTATAGCCACTGGTTCAAGCGACGGCCACATACGGTTGTGGCAGTTGAACGACAGTAATCGCGGTGGTCAACGATTAACGCCGTTGAAGAAGACCACCGAGCACGCCGACGGAGATGACGAGATGACCGTCGCGGCGACAGGGTACGTGAACAGTTTGACGTTCACGGCGGACGGCCGGCATCTAATCGCAGCCATAGGAAGAGAGCACCGATTGGGCCGTTGGGAGGTGATCAAAGAGGCGAAGAACCAGCTGCTGGTCATACCGCTGACGATGCGGACGGAGGAAGGTGCAGCAGAAAACGGCGACGGAGGAAGAAATGTTAGCAATTGACTGCCACTTGTTGTCAGCGAAACATTAAACCGGAATCATGCATGTTCGATTGGTTTGTTAATTGTTTCCTTGCCTGTCGAATTCCACGGTGTAAGTGACGATCAGGTATCGGCGATTGCTCGATTGGCTGCCGTTCAGCGCCTTGCACGAGTTCGTTTTCAACTTGCGGATTCGCAGCGCCTCCAAGTCGTCGTAGGTGAGGAGGTCGAGCGAAATGCACGGACTTGTCTAAAATCAGGAGGAGATCGTTCGAGTCAATGGCACGTCAATGGACGAAAGCGATTATTGGAGCAATCGTTCTTTTCTCAGTGTTTTTTGGCTCTCGCACCTTCAACAATCCGGACTTTAACATTGTGACGAAGATGTTGAACTGCTTGTAGTTGCCCGTCTTGTGGGTGACATTCTCGATGACTGGAAACGTTAACAGTCGATTAACAGTGATAAAGATGAGGAAAAGGAAAGTCTTCGCCTTCCTTGTGCTGGTTTCTTCTTGTATTTAACTATTTTATGGTGCTTTTTCTATCTATTCTTGCTGGTTGATACTTACACAAATGATCGTACGAACATTGCCATTCTTCGCCCGTTTGCTTATTGGTGACGATAAGCTCTAAGTAATCGGTATTGCTTACGCTCAACTTGACGAGATACTCTTGGCCGTGCAGGTCGCACGTGGTAACCAGGTTCGGATCGGCGATGGAGGAGGACATTTCTCTGTGTTTGGCGAGAGGAAACGTCCAAAATGAGTTTTTGATTTAACAGCGCACTTTTCTATTAAAAGCAAAAAGCAACCGAAATAGAATCGTCTGAATTTCAAAAAGCAATTGCGGAAATTGGCGCCGTTTTTTTTTAACTTCTTGAAGGTTCGCTGCCCTTCTTTATTGTTATACTTTTGAATTAAAAATTCGTAATTTTGACAGTTTTCTTGTTATTCACTTTGAAGTTTTATTATTCATTTTGACGTTTAAATTGCCATTTATTAAAAATGTGAGCACAATTTTACTTTTTCTTTGCAAAGTCAATTTTTCATTAAAAAAAAAACGCATTCAACGCAGTCAAAATATTTATTAGTCAATCGACTCTTTTTAATAAAAATCAAACGCAGATAATGAGTCTTATATGTAGTTACAATTAACATCCTTTTCATTCAATCAACCACCCATTCATTAACTTCTTCCATCTCAATCTTTTCCGATTGCTTCGTATTCAAGTAACTACTTTCACTATTAATTTTTTTAAATGAATATATAAAAAAATATGAACGGCATCAATCATCGTCTACCGCTGTTGCCGCTATTATAGCCATATCTCCTCTGTTGCTCTTGTTGTTGTGGATGCGTCAACGACGTCCGATAGCCTTCCCAATTCGACCTCTGTCGGTTACCAGCAGCACCAGTTTGGTTACTATTACCACCGCTATTTGTATTATATGATGGCTGACTATTGCGATTGCGGCTTCCTCCGGCGTTCCGATACGAATGATCGTATCCCTGATGTGTTGGGTTGTAGTTGCTATGGTGCGTTGGCTGGTAGTACTGGTGGTTCCTTTGTTGGTGGCCTTGTTGTTGGTGGCTTTGTCGTTGTTGGTGGCCTTGTTGTTGTTGGTGGCCTTGTTGTTGTTGGTGGCCTTGTTGTTGTTGGTAGTATTGCTGATTGCTATTATTATATCGATGATGGGTACCACCATAGGAAGGGTCAACGTGGGCTTTACCATAATATTGATTATGATTACCTTTGTTGTTGCCACCGAAGTGGTTAACCATACGGTGCCCTGCGGATGATAAGGTAGCCCTGAAAATGACAATTCAATAAGTACAACTTAATACAAGCACAGCAGCGTTTTGCCTGGTGGTAGATGGCGCCATCCCAATCTGCGGCCGCCAGTTCCTTTGCGCGCCGGCCTCCAGGTCTTCAGGTTTAAGGACGCGGTGAGGCATACGGGCGCCCTTCAATCGTACAGCACGGAAAACGTAACCGCGTGGATAGCGCGGCGCCCGGTAACTTATGGCAACGACGACGTTATCGGTGACGGTATCGAGACCGGCCACCGGCGAGCGCAGGTATCTTAAAGAAGAAAACAAAAGAAAATACAAATTGATGGCAACGGTGGCAAGAGTATGACCCACCCGCCGATACCGACGAAACCGCCTTCTTCGTCTCCACTCTGGAGCTCCAGGACGACGACCGTGCCTTTGAGGCCGTCGCTCTCGAAACTCGTCTCCGTGCCGCTTTCCACCTGTTGCTCGTAGAGCGCTTTGGTGCGGCTGTACGCCACGTTGCCGTTGCCGACGTACAATCGATCGTCGCCGCGTACGTTCCGCTTCAATTCGTCGCGCGTCAATTGCCCGTAATACGGTTTGAGCGCGGCGAATAACCGTTCTTCTTCGACGAACGGCAACAGGGCGACGCCTTGCCAAGCGAATTTCTTGCCGTTAAGGTCGATTTTGAAGTCCTCCGGATAGAAATCGATGATGGGCGAATCCTAAAACGAGCAAATTTTTGAATTAATTGAAAAATGTCAGTCGATTGATTGGGCAGACACTCACCGCGTCGCTCATCAGTTTGCGCCACGGTTTCGGCACGTGTTTGCAGCTCGCCGCCGGAAATACGCCCATCAATTGTTCCAACGGTTTAAACTACAACGAAAGGAAATGAACGAAAGTGCTTCTTCGTTTGCAAGCCTTCAATCGCGTCTTGCTTCTGTCGTTAATTGATCCCTATCTTAATCGACAGCTCTTACCGGTTCGGTGTCCATCTCGAATTCCGTACTCAAACCGGCGATGTTGACGAAATCCGACGCGAACGGCGCGTAATGATACGGGAAGTACCATTTCCACGATGGGCATCCTTGATAGTAGTACTTTAACACCCAACACAATCCGCGAATGTACTGCAACGCAACCGAATAACGAAACTCCAAATCATTGGGAAGTACATCGAACTTTGACTCGTAGTAACGGTCCTTGAAACCGTCCTCCCACAATCGGACCTCGTCGGCTGGTTCTTCGTCTTCATCCTCTTCTACAGGTGACGACGCATTTTGCATCCTGCCTTCGACATTCTGCCTCGCAGCTTGTTGTTTGTGCGAATCGATCGGTTCGATTAAGCCACCGAATGGCTTCGGAGTTTCGTGCCTGTCTGGAACTGAAGCGGCGGCCGACGTATGCATCGCCGCTTTCCGTATGGCAAACGCCTCTTGGCGAGCGTTTACCACCGGCTGCACTGCGGTGATAGCCTGATAATCGAGAAACAAACAAAAATCTTGGTGAATAAACCATCCAACATTTGATCCGCGCTCTTCAAGATCGTCTCGTGAAAACGATTTGTGCAGGACAACAAATTACCGTCGCCTTGAACTGCGTATTCCGTATCAGCGACCAATTCGGTCGCTCGCGATTGTACCCGCCCCCGGCGTTCGTTCGTTGCCGCTTAGCCTTTTCTCTTGCTTTGAACATCTGGTCATTGTGCTGCCTCTTCTTAAATATCTCGTCCTCCTGTTTGCCCAACTGCGACATTATCAACTGGACGCGCTCTAGGTTCACGTCGCCGCTGTCGGTCAGGTAACCCTAAACAAAAACAACAAAATTACAACATCTACAGGAATCTGTAAACCTAGCTGGAAGTTGATGGTTACCCCCGTTTTGTACACGGCATCCTTATACAAAGTGATCAATCGATCGATGGCACCTTCGCGAATTTCCAGACTGGGCAGATGCGGTAAGAAATCGTTACCGACGAAGAAACACATGAAGACCCAGTCGTCGATGACGCGCTCGAAATCGTAGGCGAACGGCAAGTTCGGCATCGCCAGGTCGCGCTCCAAATATTCGCGCAACACGTTCAAACGCACGAAAATGAAATCGACTTCGCCGCTTCCGACCGGCTGCACGTTGTCCTCTTCCTCCTTCGCCGCGGTCCCCAAACAATCGCGCATCTCGTGGCCGAAGCGGCCGCAAATGTCGCAAGGGCGGGGCCGATTCGGCTTGAACTCCTCGCGGATTATCGTGAAGTTCGGCTCGTGCGTCGCCAAACCCAGCATGATGAGATCGGCGTCGGCGCCGCAGAGACAGTGATGCGTATTTGGGTCGTGATCAGGTTGCGCTACAAAACAAACGAATGGAAACCAGATTAGATTCTGTTAGAAAACCGAGAAGAGTTTAACCTCGTTGTCGTCTGATGAAATCGACAATCTTGTGCTCGCCTTCGCCGGGCACGTTGGCGTCCGACAGGATCACCTTGATGTTGCGCCATCCAGGATCGTTGTTCATGCGATCGTGGATGTAGTAATCCAAGCAAATCGCCAATTTGGTCATGAATGGCGTCCCCGGCGTGATGCAGTTCGAGTCGAAGCGCTCCTCTTTGGAATTGGACGCGCTCGCTTTCGGCAACGTAGCCCCTTGCAAGGCGAGTTCCGCCTTGATGCGTTCGATCTCATTCGTCTTCTCCTGCGTCTCTTTCGACGCGCGGAATCTACGCGACCGTTGTTGGTTCATCTTGGCCCGCGGCGCGACGCCATCGATCGCCATGTACAACAGCTTACGCGGTCGTACAATACGAAAGAGACGATCGACGCATTCGAAGATCGCAAGCATCATCTCGTCCTCGTTCTTCGGCGGCGGTCGATCTTCTGGATGCGTACATGGATGGATGATGCCGTTCATGTCGAGGTACAAGGTGTCGAATTCAACGCCGTTCGGATTCGGTTGCGAGGAATCGATCGGTACGCGGACGCCGTTCACTACGATCGACTGTAATTAACAATTTGCTGTTAGTTTACGTTTATAACGGCCGGTTATCGATTATTAGTCAAGTTATAGGTTATGTCTCTTGGGCTTACCTTCTCCTCGTTGCAATGTACGATGACAGACGGATATTTGCGGCTCAGCCATCTGAAAAAGGCTGGCACACCCATAATCAAAAGAACAGCAGCAACTACCAACGTCGATTTACTAAAATTTGGTAGACAATCGATGAAGAACACGGTTAACAATTATCGATGGGAATCGGCGCCATACTGAATTTGTGAATTACAAAGATTACCTTTGTTTATCAAAATAATGCCAACGACGACGGTGTCAAAAAAAAACAATGTCAACCACGATGTCGTTTCCGAGCGCCATCTTCGAGGTGATATAGCAACTGCTTTGGTGTTGCTAACATCACCTTAGAAACAGATCGCTAAGTTTGTTGATTTTACAGTTGTCTTCGTGGAATTGAAAATCAAATGGCGAGTAAAATCTTCGGCGAGTATAAAAATTTAATAAACTAATGATGGATTTGTTGCAGTTCGACCGGTATCAAAATTAAAAAGTGCACGACACGAATTAAGTAGATTATTTCGTTGGAATTTATTAAGCATTCGTGCCCACCGTTTGGGTTTCCTATTTTTTTGGATTAGTTGTGGTTATGGTAATTGCGAAATCTTGGTTGGTGGCACGTAAAACGTTTTTAATATTACAAAATAAACAGTAGCAACGTTAAAATCAACAGTAATTTGTAACAAAATAGTGAACGATTCAGGATACGATTCAGATTACATTAATTAAAAGGTAACCGTGAAATATAAGCTGCAGTGGTTAATTAACGTCAGAGTAATTTGATACAGCTGCTAATCTTTATGATTTTATGGGTTGCAATTAATATGATAGGACAGACGTTCCGATAAACAACGAGTGCGAAATCGAGGAAAACTGTCATTTCTAGCTAATTAATTTGCTACCGTAAAGCAGCTGCAATAATAACAACAACTGCATTTAGAGTATTGTTTTACATTTAGCTTATCATTAACAATATCCTGATTACATTCAATTATCAATTGGCACTTATCTACTTGCATAAAACCTGCTTCAACTCGTTGTTTTCTTTCAGTCTTTTATTTGCACTTGGCTAATCAACAAAAGAAATATTCTGTTTTAGGTCTGGATCAGAAACGGGTAGAGCCAACTTTCAAACGGCATATTTGTCGATAAACGATTATTAACGCAAAATGTCGACCACTTTGGTGAAACGCCACATGATTACGGTGTGTATCTTCTGCTTGTTATGCGCCACCCACGCACCATGTTCGTCGCATGCAGCAGTGAACGGACCAAATCGGACGGCGACGGCATCTGCATTATCGTCGGCAGCTTACTGGGGGAAAAATCGTCCGGAAACCATCGGTGGTGACCCATCGATAATAAAACCGCATCGCGACCAAGAGGTTGTTGATGCCGTCCTCCCAGTAATAAGAGACCACGCCAAAAGAGGCTCCGAAGAGCGGAAAACGAGGAAAAGGAGAATAGTGAGAAGAGGGCAGCAGCAACGCAACGCTGACGGTAGCCATTATGGAAAGAGTACCAATGCCGTTTTCAAAGTCGGTCTATTGGAGCTGCGCGACGAGGCCGTCGATCGGTTGTTCCACCGTTTCGGTAACGGACAATCCATAGATTACGATGCATTTCGACGCTTGCTTGCGCACTTGGACCGGAGGATTACCGCAAAAGACGGTGCAACAATCAGCAACGAGAGTGAAGTGAGTTGCTTTTGTTAATTCGCCGTTTAACCGATTAATAAACGAACGGATTTGAGTTTAGCATCCATCAGAAGAAGGCGATCGTCGAGCGGTAGACGTCGGTTGCTCGCTCATCGTAACGCCTCGTGCCGTCTCGTCGTTGTCGTTATCGCGATTGAATCGCACGACTTTCATCGACGTCTGTCCGGTCGTGTTACACGATCTCTTCGCCGAGGGATGCAGCGGCATCGATGCAGCCGGAGGAATGACTAAAAGGGAGCAGGATGTCGAAATTGGACATTTACCAGGAAGGAACGTTAGCGACGGCGACGATGCGGTCGAAGCGTCCAGCCGTTCAACGACGGTCGTCAACGGCACGCGGTTTGGTAATACCGACGATATCACCGTCACAATGAAAACGATTTCCACCGCGTGATTTTCTCTTCGACAACAGGAACGCCACCAATACGTTCGCCGTCGGTGTGGGCGTTCTCCCTCTTGGCGGTGACGGTGATCAGCGCCTGTGGCTTATTAGGATTGGCCGTCATCCCGCTGATGCAGAGCCGTTTCTATCAGCCTCTGCTGCAATTCTTCGTCGCCCTCGCCGTCGGCACTTTGGCCGGCGACGCGTTGTTGCACCTGTTGCCGCACGCGATGGATACGCATCACCACCATCATACCAACGTGGAGGAGAAGGCGTTCACTGGAAGTCCCAAGGATGCGAGTCATCACCGCCCGCACGATGCCAGCCTGTGGAAAGGCTTCGTCGCCATGCTGGGGCTGATCTGTTTCTTTGCGCTGGAACGCATGATACAGATGGCGTCCAATTGGCGTCGGAGGAGACAAATGAAGTCGAAGGTGAAATCGATCGTTGGCCGGCTACGGACGAACGAATTCTTCTACTTTTTGTGTTGCAGCTACCGTCGCGCGTTAAGGTGATGAAACCGGATGGCACGACGCAATCGAGCGGCCTGATTGGTGGCATAAACGCTGGAAGTGGCGGCGTTGGCGGCGGCGCCGGGTCGTCCGAGCGCGAGTGCAAGCACAAGTACAGCTCGTTCCCGATGTGCTACGAAGAGATCAAGATGTTAGACACGCCGTCCGGTTAGCGAATTCACTTTTAAGTTTAATAGTAATGCGAATGTTGAAATTCATTCATTTATTTGCACCATCTTCAGCGACCGTCACCAACAACTGCTGCGAGTCGTCGAACAACATCGGCAATCACAGGAACGATACGACCACCACGAGCCTCGAAGAAGACGACAAACAGGCGAATCTTCTGCGGAACGAAAAGAACGCCATCGGCAACAACCACGGCAGCACGTTGCCAAGCAATAACAGACAAAGCGTTACCCCGACCATGCTGCCGGGTAAGCTTCAACAACGATTCTTAAGAAAGTAATAATTTAAGCTTTCGATTATTGTAGCTACGGACGAGGATCGTCACCCTAACAATCAATCGTCGCCGCTTCTCGTAGCTGCCGAGGACGATAACGAGAAGAAGAACGACGCCCTCGTTAAAGCGACGCCCGAGGAGTTGATCGACGACGAAGAGGAAGAATACACGGTGATACTGAGGGAGCACGAGAGCCGTCGCCATCACGGGCACACGCACGCCCACGGCCACGTCCATTCGGCCCCGCGCACGCTCTCGTCGGTCGCTTGGATGGTCGTGATGGGCGACGGTCTTCACAATTTCACCGACGGCATGGCCATCGGCGCGGCGTTCGCGACCGGCCTCTCCGGCGGTTTGTCGACGTCCGTCGCCGTTTTCTGCCACGAATTGCCGCACGAGTTGGGCGATTTCGCCGTCTTGCTGAAGGCCGGAATGACCGTCAAACAGGCGCTCGTTTACAACCTGATGTCGAGTTTCCTGTGCCTGTTGGGCAACGTTTGCGGCGTGTGGCTGGGCAATACGGAGTCGGCAAGCGGTTGGATATTCGCGTTGGCCGCCGGAATGTTCCTCTATATCGCACTGGTCGACATGGTGCCGGAATTGAGCGACGACGGCGACAACGGTTTGGTTAGGATGGCGCTACACCTGACCGGCACAATGACAGGACTGGCAATCATGACAACGATCGCCTATTACGAACAAGATTTGAAGCATTTGTTCGGCGACAAGAAAGCTTAAGCGCATTCTCCGCGGCGATCCTGCGATTCGATTTGATCGACGTTTTTCTTATTTAATCCGTTCACTAATCAGATTTTTTAATTTATTATCCAATGTATTGCTCTTAGATTGATTGTACCTTTCGGCGTGTTTGAGGGCTGATCAATGACACCCGGCTAATCAGTTGATCATTGATATTCGCACATTTATGCAGGCCGCAACATTTTGATCTCTGTAATCGTTTCATTCAAATGCATTCTGGACAATAAAAATTGACAAATTCTGCATATCATCATCATTTTAAGGACAAGTAATTATAACATTGACAAGAGCGTATCATTTCTCTAATTGATTAATTCATTTTAATAATATTTTCTGCATATATTTATTTAATAATTGCAATTATTTTAAACTAATTTCTACTTTTTTTTACATTTGCTGATCTAATGTAATTTTTTATTGCTTAACTCGTTACTTAAAGAGATTTTTTTAGTTGTTATTCCGATGGGTTATACAAAGATGAATAGGACGTAGATAAAGACTTGGCAGAGGATTTATAAATCGAAAGTTAAATTTTGATAATTGTTATACCTCGCCACCGTATTAAGAGAGGCTTAATTAATTAAATATATCCTATAAGAAAGACTTGTGAAGATGCGGACGATGACGTTGATTTATTTAGTTTTTAAGTTGTTTTTTTTCTTTCTTTTTTTGAATTCTTTTCATAAATCGAATCGCATTTTTGCGTACGAATTACTTTGTAGCACATCTTTTTACATATCATGTTTATTTTTTTTGCGCATTTATTGATTCGCACAATTCGTAATTTTATTCGTATATCATTAACTTTTTTTAATTATTGTTAATTGTGAGATAATTAAGAAATGATGATAATGACTCTTCAGAGGTAGACTGATAAGGAAATTTGTACTTTTGCTTAAGAGAGGAGCGAATTATATAATGATAATCGATGAGTAATAAACGTGGACCATTGATTTCATATCGAATTATGAACCATGACATTTATTTACCACTCTGACATCAAAGGTGTGTCTTTGCTTTTAATGCCTCACTTGTGCAAGCATTCACGCGTTGCAATCGGACTTTTAGCGGCATTAATTCGGACATTTCAATATCTTAGAAAAGGCCCTCACATAAAAAAATAACAGATTCGCTAATGTAGTGCACATTTGCGAATAGGGACGTTAATTTCATTGTATTTCATTGACGTAAGAAGTACGAATGAAAAGTTTATTTAAAAGACTTAATGCAAATGCTGTTTATTCCTGCAAAAAAGTTACTCTTCAATTACGTTTTATAATCCGGGTTATTTATTCGTCTGGATTACTATACACTTATTGCAAGTTGCAGAATTTAAATTTTTAAAATATCTTTCATCAAGTTCATTTGCGCATGACAACGACTTAGTGCTTATCTCATTGGCTTACATTTTATTTCGCGGTAAAACATTCACGTAGGCGACGATATATGAATGAGTGTTCATTTCTCGAGTCGAGCTTAAGAAAAAAAGATAAACATGTTGCGTACGGTAAGAAGTACCCAATAAAACCAAGTGTAGAAAGACAAGGAAAATTTAAGGTAAGTCGTTTTTTTAATTTTTTTTCTGGTTATTAATGTTTATGAAAGGAAATTTTTTTCCGCTCTTTGCGGTGGTACAGAACCAAAGTTAGGTAAAATTCGATGCAAATAAATTAAATCGATGGGCAATTGATAAAGCATATCTAAGCAATGGCACGCTTTTAAATTCTTCATATATTAAAACCGTTATTTTTATCAGTTTATTTCGGTTAGTTTTATCTAGAATCTTGATTGATAGAATATTTTCGTATCATAGGTTGGCTACCCTGCTGTAACAGTAACTGCAATTGTTTGTTGTCACAACAAACAAACAGTAAAAAATTTAAAATTTTCGTGTCGATCAAAAACGAGTCCTCAAATTTTTCTAGATATTTGTAACAACATCTTTGATAATATATATATTATTCGTAGAAATGGATGCCAAATACTTGGCCGAATTCAAACGGGTGCTCATAAAGCACGAGTGCCCCTTGATGGCTAGTAACAGGCTGATAAAGACGAGCGATACCCACATGAAATACGTCCTGAATTCGAGACGCTTCGAACTGATTCAATGGTTCATGCAAAAGCTTGACGATGCAACAAGTGGCTTAGGACGTCGTCAGGTTCAGAGTCTGGAACAGAAACAGGACAGAATAACAAATGTCGCTAAACAGCTAGTTGCTTATGGTTTATATCAGAATGAAATTGATGCCAAGAAGTTCCTTCTGTATAAATCCCCATCTGACGTGAGTTTCAAATTCAGTTTGAACCCCATCTAATTTGTATTGGTTGTTTCTAGCCTGAAGATTTCCAGATGCTTGCCAACTACTTGGAGAACATGCACGCCAGCCCTTGGGCTGACATAAAAGAAGATGACGATGTTTTCGAAATAGCACTGCAACGCTTGAGAGATTGCGTTGCCAGAGCCAATTGCAACAATGCCGATGCAGGTGGCGTACCATTGCACGCAAGAGCTGAGTCTTTAGGGGATCTACTGGCCGAATTAAATATGAACTCCTGCCCAGCACCATTGGTTCACAATGAAGCACATAATCTGCCAGATTTTCACAACCCAGACAATGACTATGACTCATGCAAGGAAATTATTGGTAAAACAAGTGACACGGTTGCTGATTTGAAGAGATTGGAGATGCCGAAATATAGAGGAAAAGCGAGTAAGAGAAACAAGCGGAAGGCGAAGGCAGCTTTGCTATCAAAACTGCAAGCTGCCAATGAAAAGCTAAAGGACATCATTGAGGTTGGTATATTTTTGTAGTGATCTTGCATTTAATTACTCCATTTGTTTTGTAGATTAGACGTGCTATAGAAGAGCAGCAATCTAAACAACCTGGATTATGCAGCTATGATTTGTACATGCTGTTCCTCTCGCCTCGATTGAAAATCCAATTGAAATTGCTGGAGGAGGTAAAGCAGTTACAGGCAGACTTGGCCACTTTGTTACATGATTAATTTCATTTGGAATCGTTTATT
Organism: Hololepta plana; assembly: GCA_963695495.1. Lineage (NCBI taxonomy): Eukaryota > Metazoa > Arthropoda > Insecta > Coleoptera > Histeridae > Hololepta > Hololepta plana. The sequence goes on from OY968835.1 coordinate 478,975, forward strand.
TAATTTCTCGTTTACTGTTCATATTATTTGTACTTTTTTTGTTCTTTTCCTAATTTGTATTTTTCTTACATAAAAATTGTTAAATATGTTAATTAAATAAATAACTGTCTTCAGGTTTCAAATGTGAAATTCCTTCCTAGTTTGACGTATCCTGCTGCCATCTCTCTTTAAAGACAGTAAAACGTTTGACATATGGCTGTACATCATTATCCTTGTGTCACTGACATTTCTTATTTATTCTCATCGTCCGGTTCATTTATCCACATATTCAGTGTCTTAAATTTTTGTTTCTTTCGAAAGTTTACCTAAATTGAATCCAATTGTTTGTGTCTTCAATCGACTTCGCCCAAACTCTCGCCCATCAAGTGATTAAGTTAGATGATGGATAGTATGCGGCACAGGATAGAAAGAGGATAGACAGAGAAAGAGGCTTTCAAATAGATAAGAGTTATCATACAAAAGCAATATGTTAGAGACTTGTCAACTTGGTTCTTGACATTCGATCATCTGTTTGGTTCGATTATTTCCGTTATATTTATTTCCATTTTGAAGTCCTCGTCGACAACATTCTAATCTTCGAGTAGAAAACTAACCTAACGTTTCGATAAGCGCTAGAGAATGAACGTCAGCTTCTTGATCGTCGTTGCGGTGATAGTGGTCGAGTTCCTTGGCACCTGTAGATCGCTCAGAGACGCTGACGGTAACCCTAATGACAAGGCGAAGGATGAAAAAGAGGAGGAGGAGGATGAAGACAATAAGCCAATGTCGCGGAACGAACGGTTAAGATTGAGGTATAACATGCACATGGAGGCACCCTACGAGCTTCGAAATTAATTTGCTCCTTGTCTTCCAGAGACGAGGCTCGCGATATGTTCTATCACGCTTATAACGCTTACATGGCGAACGCTTATCCGGCCGACGAACTGATGCCGTTAAGTTGTGCCGGACGTTACAGAGGAGGACGGACGCCAAGCCGCGGCGATATCGACGATTCGTTGGGAAAGTCGGTCGATAAAACAAACAGATGGATCGTAAGGGGGATTAATTGAAAACTTGACGGTTTTAGTTTTTCGTTGACGCTTATCGATTCGTTGGACACTCTGGTCATACTCAACGATCTGACGGAGTTCGAGGAAGCCGTCAAGCTAGTGCTGCGCGACGTTCACTTCGACACCGATGTCGTAGTCTCGGTGTTCGAAACTAACATCAGAGTGCTGGGGTAATTTCGTCACCGATTCTAATCGGAACTAAACGTTCGATGGATTGTTTTTGTAATCTGTCCGTTCCTTTGCCAGCGGTTTGCTATCGGCCCACGTGTTGGCCGACCTGATAAAACAGAACACCGACGACCGGATGCAGTGGTACGACGGCGAGTTACTGCGGATGGCCACCGACGTCGGATTGCGGCTGTTGCCCGCATTCAACACGTCCACCGGTATCCCCTTGGCCAGGGTAGACAATCATCTAATCCAAAGATGATCTCTCTAAGTCATCCTCCTCTTAACAGATTAATCTACGTCACGGCGTGCAGCGAAAGACGACGTCGCACGACCGCACCGCGTCGAGCGAAACGTGCACCGCTTGCGGCGGCACGACGATCCTCGAGATGGCCACGTTATCGCGGCTGACCGGCGTCTCGTCGTTCGAACGTAAATCGAACCGCGCGCTAACGGCCCTCTGGTCCCTTCGCAATCGACGCTCTGATCTGATGGGCACCGTGCTGAACGTGGAATCCGGCGAATGGATACGACGCGATTCGGGCGTCGGCGCCGGCATCGACTCCTACTACGAGTACCTGCTCAAGTCGTACGTCCTGTTGGGCAACGATCGCCATTTGACGCGTTTCCAACGGCACTACGCCGCGGTGACACGGTACGTGACGCGCGGCGAGCGTCGCCCTCTGCCAGTCGACGTCCACATGCACCGGCCGATGACGGCCGCGCGCGCTTACGTCGACGCGTTGCTCGCTTTCTGGCCGGGCGTCCAGGTGATGATCGGCGACATCGAAGCGGCCGTCGAGACGCACGAACTTCTGTTTCAAGTGGTCAAACGGCACGACTTCATACCGGAAGCGTTCACCGCCGACGACTTTCAAGTGTACTGGTCGAACCATCCGTTGCGACCGGAATTCATCGAGTCGAACTATTTCCTCTACAAGGCGACGTCGGACGTGCACTACTTGAACGTGGCGAAACGCGTGATGTCGTCGTTGCAGAAGCGCGCGCGCGTCCCGTGCGGTTACGCGGCCATGGGCGACGTGCGATCGTTCACCCGCGAAGATCGCATGGACTCGTTTGTGCTGGCGGAAACCTTCAAGTATTTATATTTGACGTTCGCCGAGGAAGAAAACGACTTGCCCACTTTCTTGAAATTAGACGAGTACGTCTTCACGACCGAAGGACATTTGTTACCGCTGTGGCTGTCCAACAGACGCACAAGGGATGGAACGTTTACGAAGGACGTGTCGTCGGCCGAAGAAGGTGAACTCGTCTCGTCTAAACCTAATCCCCGCTAATAATATCGAATAATTTTTAGATATGAACGATGAAGATGACGATATTGAGGAATCACTTGGCGACGATGAGGAATTGTCGAAAACGGCGCCGCCTGTTTGTCCGAACGCCGACGACCTGCGATCGGTCGACGAGGTGCGACGGCCGTTAAGAAACCTGGTGACCGACGGGGCCGATAAATGTCAACGACGCGGCCATCGTCGTAACGCTGGCAAACGGCAACTAACCGCGTCCGAATTCTCCGTGACAAACGTCGATCATCTGCGGGCGATCAAAGAAATGGGAATCGATGTGGTCGCCCTCGCCGACGGTCGCGTTCAATTCTTGCACACATTTGCAGCGGTTTGTTTATTGCAGACGTTATGTTGGCTTTTATTATAACTAATTGGATTTTCCTCGGTTTGTATCGCTTTCCTCGGCTGTATTTTACTGTTTGTGTTTGTTTTAGGCGCGATCGACGTCCGATGCGGAAGAAGGCATCCGTTTCATGCGAGAAATGATCGAGCTCTCGCGTCTCCAACAGCAGCAACAGGAGAAGCTCGCCGAGGACGCCCTCCCGCCGCAATCGGTCACCTTTCCGTCCGGCGCCGGTCTGGATCGAGTCACGGTACGCGCGTGTCCCGCACGTTTCGGCCTCCGTTTGGCCGGGGAGCATGTGTTAAAAGCAAAAACGTACATCATTCACCCGTTCGACGCTTGCACCGATCTAACTTACAGACATCGCGATGGATCTACACCGACGCCGTTAAAGGGAAAGATCGCGATCGTGCGACGCGGTGAGTGTGCGTTCGTGGAAAAGGCACGGCGCGTCGAAAAGGACGGGGCCGTCGGCGCGATCGTCATCGATAACGCGCCACCGACCGCGAGCGGCGTCGGTACGCCGCCTGTCAACGCCATGTTCTCGATGTCCGGCGACGACGTGGACGACGTCCGGATTCCGATCGTTTTCCTCTTCGCCGATGACGCCGTCAAATTGCTGGCGGCGCTGGCGACGACGCCAGACCTTGAAGTGACCATCGGCGAACTGAAAACGGACGGTAACGGATCGCCATCGACAATGATGATGGACGGTAGTAGTGAGAAGAAGTGGCGCGAGGGAAAGCAAAAAATGGACCTGTTCGATGGACAAGTGGAAGAACTATTAGGCGACGACGAAGAGGAACGATCGGTCTTCGGTTTTCTCAAGTCTGGCGTACGCGACTTTCTCAAGAGGTTTCCGTTGCACGTGGCAAAACCGGAGCTGAAAATAACGAACGAAGAGCAGGTGGAAGAAGGCGAAACGACAACGATCGGTAATAGTCTAGTGGCGGACGAAAGCAAGTCGAAGCCGGTAAAGAAGAAGCAATCGAAAGAACACGAGGATGATGTCATTACCAAGCAAACGTTGCTGCTGCTGAGAGAGTTATCGAACGAATTGCACGGTAGCCATCAGCAGATGAAAGCCGACCAGACGAAGATCGACGACGATTTAATGTTCGTCGTAGCTGCTGCTGGTGACGGCGGCAAAGAAACTGGTGCCAGCGTTACGCCACCGGCAATAATAAACGAACCGCTTCCTTCGGTTTTGTCCAGTGAACGGGAACATAAAGCCGACGACGATGGTGCCTCTAAGAGAAGCGACGACGCCGATAATCGACAGTCAAAGCGCGTGGAAATCGTCGATGGCGACGATTTGATAGTGAGCGAACGGTCCAAAAGGGACGAGTTATGATGATGGACAATAGTGTGATAGGAATTCTAAAAACGATGGTGATAGAGACAACGACAGGCGCCGTAAAGTGATTCCTAATCAAGTGTAATTAATCCGTTTAACGCTTCCGTTTATTTTTCTTTGTTTGAGTTTGTTCATTCCTCCTTTTGTAAACTATGTAAATACAGTTAACAGTTCTTGAATCTTCGATGGGAAAGATTATTGTTTAATTAAAATGAAATAAAATCCATTGATTGTTCGATGGCAATCACAAATTTGCGGTTTGTATTTCTGAAACAGTCATCCGTAACGCCCTAAAAAATAAAACTTTGAATCTTTTCCTGTTGTCAAGATGGTTGTCAAGTTGGTTGCCTATGCAGCAAATATTGCCTTTTTTCATATTTTAACGTTAATTATTTCATTTAACATGCATCTTTTCATAATTTTAGCAGCATCGTTGGAAGCTGTTGATGACATTATTTACAATTAATCTGAGAAACTCCTCAATTGACTTCTGCAACGGAAGAAATTGCTACATGAACATTTCTACGATTTAAGAGGATTACATACTGATTTTTTTCTATTGTGAATAATTAAGATAATTTAAGTAGTGGAAACTTTAATTCAAGTGATTGTATTTTGTAATTAGTTTGATTTATTCAATAAATTCTTTAAATTATGTTATTTTACTTTAATTTTGAACGTCCCTTCACTGCGCCCTCTCTGAACCAGGGGCCGAACAATTGTGACAGTAACTTGCAGATTCTCTACCATATCGTTAGTTTAGGAGGGAATTAGACTATTCTGCTTTTGAAATTTGAAAATTCCTAGTAAAAAAAAACTGCGAAAAATGGCAAAAATGAGAAAAATCCAAAGGGGTTAGTCTTGCTTTTTTTTGCAAAAATCGGCAAAAAAATTGACTTTTTCTAAACGAAGAGGAATCGAGTCAGAATCCGCATGAAAATCGTTTAAAATCATGGAAGAGGAGCGGAAAATGGGGCAAAAAAATTATGCAAATTTAATTGTTTAAAATTACAATAAATTCAAAACCGTTCGATTGATACATTGTTTTCATAAGAATTAATGCTAATTGTTAAATCTTCAAGTATTTTTATGAAAACAAGGGAAGAATTAAATTGTAAGCTATTATATACCTTGTTTTTATGAATACAAGGCAATAATTACTGTAATTATGTTTATTTTAATATAATTACAACATTCAAATATTCTTAATAAACAATTTTAAAATACAACCGAAATCTTTAATTAACAAATCCCATTCAATTAAACATCTCCTCAGATTCGAATTCACCATCAAATTTCTCGGACTTTTAATTCGAGAAATATTAGGAGAACATGAGGACCGAAGAGGTCGTCGATCCTGATATTTGGCGGGAAAAATTCTCGACGAATGCTCGCGAAATTCTCGGACTTTTAATTCGAGAAATATTAGGAGAACATGAGGACCGAAGAGGTCGGCGATCCTGATATTTGGCGGGAAAAATTCTCGACGAATGCTCGCGAAATTCTCGGACTTTTAATTCGAGAAATATTAGGAGAACATGAGGACCGAGGAGGTCGGCGATCCTGATATTTGGCGGGAAAAATTCTCGACGAATGCTCGCGAAATTCTCGGACTTTTAATTCGAGAAATATTAGGAGAACATGAGGACCGAGGAGGTCGGCGATCCTGATATTTGGCGGGAAAAATTCTCGACGAATGCTCGCGAAATTCTCGGACTTTTAATTCGAGAAATATTAGGAGAACATGAGGACCGAAGAGGTCGGCGATCCTGATATTTGGCGGGAAAAATTCTCGACGAATGCTCGCGAAATTCTCGGACTTTTAATTCGAGAAATATTAGGAGAACATGAGGACCGAAGAGGTCGGCGATCCTGATATTTGGCGGGAAAAATTCTCGACGAATGCTCGCGAAATTCTCGGACTTTTAATTCGAGAAATATTAGGAGAACATGAGGACCGAGGAGGTCGTCGATCCTGATATTTTGGCGGGAAAAATTCTCGACGAATGCTCGCGAAATCCTCGGACTTTTCATTCGAGAAGCATTAGGAGAACATGAGGACCGAGGAGGTCGGCGATCCTGATATTTTGGCGGGAAACGTTCTCGAATCAGAATCAATTAGAGTGAAGGTCTCATCCGATTCGGGGACATGAAGAAAAATTGCAAAAGAAAACGGCGAAAATCAACTTTTTCTAAATCGACCGGAATTGAATGAGGAACGATTAGAACAAGTTAAAAACACCGAAAACTGCGCGAAAGTCGATGAAGAAGGTCGCAAAAGTGAGGGAAATATGGACAAATAATTACAAGTTTGTGAATTAAATTGAATTTTAATTGAAATAGACCGCCTAGAATAACACACAATGTCGCTTTACATGTTATATATATTGTTAGGTCATTTTATTTGCTGTTTCTCTTTGTTAAGCGTCTTAGTTTTTGCGCTTCGCCCATCAGGAGTAACTTCTTGGTGTTCAGTTGCAAGTTAGTCAGTTATTCTTATGTGAAATGTTGTAAATAAAATGCTTTTAATATTGTAAGCAGCATGGATTTATTATCATGTTCTTCCAAATGGGAATAAATCTTCTCAGAAACTCTTTCAACTACCTAAAACAAAGGCAATTAATTAACATCGGCGCTTGTTTATAGGCAACATGTAAGTCGCTGCGCAAAGTTGGTTGCATCCGCAACTAAATTTGCCCTTTTTTCTTCTTACTTTAATGTTAATTATTTCATTCAACATGCATCTAATTACAATTTTAGCTACACAGTTGGAATCTGCTGCTCACGTTTTGTTGAATTAATGCGAGAATTGGGCAAGCCTATTACTTTAACAGAAGAAATTGCAACTTAAACTTTTCTACGATTTAAGAGGATCCAAGAGTGAATTTTTGTTATAGTGCATAATTATGATAACTTAAGTGATGTAAACTTTAATTATAGTGAGTATATGTAGTAGTTAGTATAATTTAGTTAATAAATTGTATATTTTATGTTATTTTAGTTTTATTTCGAACGGTTGGAGCCTGCGCCCTCTATGAGCGAGGGGTTGAACAGTTGCGACACCCGCTTGCAGATTCTCTACCAAATCGTCAGCTTTGGAGGGAAAAATTACGTTCTATTGTTCAAATTTGAAAAATTCTAACTAGCGAAGGAAAATGAGCGAATTATGAAGGAAATGATTTATGCCAATTTAAGAGATTAATGGTGCGAAAAACTTCGAAACTGCTCGAAGGATTGGGCCCTAATTCTGGCACGAAGTAGGTTTAATCTCTCACTGCAAACAGTGCGAGTTTCTGCCAATTCGGGGAGATGAAGAAAAATGTGAAAAATCTAAAGGGGTTAGTCTTGCTTTTTTGGAAAAAAATGGACTTTTTCCAAATGAAGCGAAATCGGGTGAGAATCGATTAGAGAAGTAGAAAAACAGCGAAAGCCGCATAAAAATCGATTAAAATCATCGGAAAAGAGCGGAAAATGGAGGAAAAAAATGATGCAAATTTAATATTTTAAAATTGCAATGTTGGTTGCCTGGTCCAAGGCGCAAATTGATCGAGAAGCACGCAGAAATCTGGAGTGTTTTTTTCTTTCTTTCGGATGTAAATCGATGTGTATCCATCTCAACAGGTATGACCACGAATAAGAAATTAGACGAAAATAGTTAAATTTATTTAGAATTTTGGGTTTTAAATTATTTATCATTTTACGTAACAAAATATTATTTACAACAGCAGCTCTACAAAATGGATTTGATAGATGAAGAGGTAATTGGATCTTCGCGAAGAAGAAACTGGATTCGACAAGCGAAGAACTTCGTTTTGAGAGAACAGATAAAAGCAACAAGAAAGTGGCGAAGGAGTCGAGAAGGATTCAATCACTCGCAGGATGTTTATGCCCGACCTCTTCACCATCGAGTGCACGGCAACCATCATCGTCGATCAACTTCTGCCGACTGTCTTCGTCGGTTCCGCCACCTTTCACGGTGAACGTCACGTAGTACCGCTTGTTCTGATCGAGACGGTCCGTCGGCAACGCGACGATCTTCTTCTCCATTCCGTCGTTGAACTCCAACGTGACCTTCTTCTTCTTCAGTCGACTGCCGCTGGCGTTACTGGCCGCTGCCACGATCTTCGGCAGGAACCCTCCGCTGCCGCCGTACGGTTTGCACTCGTCGAAACCGATCTTCGGTATCGTGTGATGGTCCATCTTCGGCACTGAAAACAACCGCGCAAGAAGTAAAACTGTTAGCGACAAACCGCGGATGGACATACGGTACGCCGCACATGGCACGCCGGTGTACGCGTGCGTCGCGTGCATGCACCGATGCGTGCTTTGGGTGCACAAGAGCGGATTCGCAGCGGTCGCGTCGTCCGGCAGACCGCGCAAATAACCGACGGGCACGCCGTTTTGCCGCTGCAGTTTGCGCAACGCGTCGTACAAGAACCGCTCGAAGTTTTTGAACGTTAAATCGTCGACGTTGCCGGTGTCGTAACGGCCGGCGCCCACCGTCGACGCGCACGATCGGTGGTAAGCGTCGATGGCGCGTTTCACCAGGACGGTCTCGTTGTGTCGCCCGGAGCGGATCTGCAGCCGCTTCAGGTCGAGCAGATGCTGGAAGATCTTGCGCTCCATGTGGTACCTGAGGGAAACAATTTTAGCTCGCGGTCGACGAACGAATTGGCCACTTACCTTCGTATGTTGGACTGTATCGTCTGCGTGACGGACGTCATGTTGACGCCGCGGTCGCTCACGTGGCGGTGCGCGTCCTCGTCGTTCGACCGCACGGGGATGCGAGTGATCGTGGCCCGCGGGCTCGGCTCGAAGCCGGAGTCGATCTTGTCGTAGTCGCTGCCGGCGCTCCTCGACTCCCGTCGCCGCACGAACCGATTTTGCCGCTTCCTCCGCCGCGAGACGCCGTTCACCGGTTGACGGTGAGCGAAGCGACGACTTCTTGGGACGGTTTCCTCGTCCCCGTCGATTGCTGCTTCGTCTTTCTCGTCACGTTCTTCGTCTTCGGTGTCGGTATAATAATCGCGCGCCAACAGCGGCGCCGACATGTTCGACACCGATCGACGTTCGCCGGCGATGGTGTTTGTCGTCGATGGCGGTGCCACCAGATTCGGCAGCGGTTCGATGACGGTGAAGCTCCTTTTGCGGTCTCGTTTCGCGTACGATTCGGTTTCTTCTTCGCTGACGGACGCCGTCGAGGATGACGGCGTCGTCGATGCCGACGCGCTCGTCGTCATTTCCGTTTCCGTCAGACTGTTCTCCAGCTGCTTGACGCGGCCGTGGCGCGCGATTTCGTCGATCTCGCGGCGCTTCTTCAACGTCTTGTCGAAGACGTCTTCGCGGGGCGAAGCGTTCGACGCGTCGACGCCCAATTGCGCGTCCGTCAACGTCTCGATCACCGTGAAACCGCGATGTTTTCTTGACGGTTTTGCGGTTCTTTTCGTAACATCTTCACCTTTCTTTGCAACATTTTCGTCTCTTTTAGCCAAATTCTCGCCTCTTTTCAGTAAATTATCGTTTTTTGTAACGAGATTTCTCCTATTTTTCGTCGACTTCTCGTTCTTTTTGGTTAAATTTTCGCCGTTTTCAATCAATTGCTCACCGGTTTTGCCTTCCTTCTTGTGTATCTTCGCGGACGCAGTCTTCGGTTTCTTCTTCTTCGTTGTCGTCGTTCGACTTCTTTGCGATTTCTTCGATGGTTCCGTGACATCGTTGGTTGGCTTCTTGTTGCCATCAGATTTTTTCTTTGATTCATCGATATCACCTCGTTCCTCGGGTTTCTCTGTACCGTCATTAACAGTTTCGCTCCGTTGTTGATTGGGTTTTTGAAGCGTTATGTTGGTGTTTATCGATGGCTGATTACCACCATCAACTTCTTGGTCGTTTTTTATTGGTCCGTCAGGTTTTTGCGATTCTCGGTCTACTATTGGCATTGTTACTGTCGATTCTACGATTTTGCCGACAGTTTCTTCTGCTGGTTTGTCTTCGAAAGCTTCTCGATTGTCATTGCTTTGTTCCTCTTCACAATTTCTTCGATCGATTTCATGTTTTCCTTCGTTAATTTCATCTCGATCTTGCGAACTCTTGGATTTAGTTTCGGGCATTCGTCCATTCGTTTCCTCTTCGTCCTCGGCTTTCTCAGCTATTTCTGGTGGAACATCCTCCTTCAGCTCGGGCTCTTTTTCTTTTTTTGTTTCTCCTTCAATTTTATCTGTCTTTCCACTTTCTCCTTCTCCACGATCAATTGATTCGTTTTTTTCCGCAGTTTTACCAATATTCCCATCCTCGTCTTCGGCCGCTTTAACATTTCCTCCATCTTCTTCGGCCGCCTTATTATTTTCTCCATCTGCTTCGGCGGCAGTCGTTTTATCACCGATCTCTTGCTTCAAATCCGCTGCTTCTTCACCGATTGCTGTCTCCTTTAAAGCAGTCGTTTCACCTACCGTCGCAGTTTCGACTTTCATCTCGGTTTCCACCAATTTCGCATTTTGAATTGTTAATCTGTCGCTTTCATTTTGAACGCGATTACTTTCTACCTCAACATCAGGTCCACATTTAGTGGCGGTAACTTCGTCGTTCGATCGATGCGTTTCGACTTCGTTTGCTTCTTGTCGAGATTCTTCCGCTTTTCTCTTGTCCTCAGGCTGCTCTGCCATCACAACCTCCTCTTGAGCTTTCTCTTCCGTTCGCCTTTCCTCCTCGCCATCGACTTGTTTTCTTGCAAGAGGATCCGGAATAACCGGGTTTACGTCAATTGTTTCGCTTCCGCCAACGGTTCGGGTCAGTTTCGTTTCGGCGTCGGCAATCAACCTCGCGATCGCCTCCTTCTCCGCATCGACGAACGTCCGTAACTCTTCACGCGACATATCTACCACTTTCTGCACAAGGTCGTCCGCAATAGGAGCCGCCGGCGCAGACGAGTTAATCGCCGGAGATGGCGGTAGAACAGCTTTTTCGCCATCGCCTTCATTAAGAACTTTCGCCAGCGAAGTCTTCGTTAACGGTTCCAGGTGGATCGACGCCTTCACGACGAGGTCACGTCGACGTCGTCGTCTTTTATGCTTCACTTCGTCTACGACCTCATCATCTGCGGCTTCGGACGTCGTCGTCGACGTGGCGTCGCTGGAATCGCCGCCAGGTGGCGACACTTTTCCTTCCGCCGCAACCGTTTCCTTTTCCTCTTTGCTTCCAACGTCCGCCGCCTCTTTTGAATTCGTCTTTCGCCTGCTTCCTGTCACCGTTATCTCCTTCTTGTACATTAACTTTGGCGCCATCCGCCTCTTCGGCCGCTTATTAACATCGCCCGAACTTCGACTGATTAGTATCTCTTGTTCCAGACTTTCGATCGCCGGCCGCTGTTGATTCTGCTCGCGATCCGGTTGCTGATGATCTTGCTGATGAAGCCCTATTCCGTTTTGCAAAAGAAGTCTCGACGCCGGTCGACCGCCGTGAAGTTGCAAAAACTTCGCGGCGTTCCGATGGCCGCGGCGGAGGGCGCAATCGAGCGGCGTCATCAGCGCATTCTTCGTGGTACGCAGCACCGGATTGACGTCGGCGCCGGAGTCCAGCAGGATCTAAAACAGGGAGATGCCGATGATTACGACGATTTCGATCATTTCCTTTTGACACTATCGTTCGATCGTAACCTTGCACATGTCGACGTTATCGTTCAACGCGGCCAAATGCAACGCCGTCCGTCCGTCGTTGTTCGTCGCCGTCACCCGGCTCGGTCGCATCTCGATCAGCCACCGCACCAAGTCCCTGCGTCCGGAAGCGGTCGCCTCGTGCAGCGGCAGGTCGCCGCGCGCGTTCCTCAGCCACAGATCGCCGCCGCCGCGGTCGCTCAACAACTTCACCGTCTCGAACTGTGCCTTCGCGCAGCCGCAATGCGCCGCCGTGCGGCCCTTCCGGTCCCTGCGATTCGCGTCCGCGCCGTGCGTCAGCAGCAGAGCGGTCGCGTCCGCGTGGCCCAGCGTGACCGCGTAATGCAGCGCCGTGCACCCGTTGTTATCGATGCAATCGACGTCCGCGCCGCACAGCGTCAGCAGCGCGTCGATGCAGTCGACGTGACCGCGGGACGCGGCGCAGTGCAGCGCCGTCAGGCCGTCGTTGTCGCTCGCGTCCGACCGGGCTCCCGCGCGGATTAGCGCGAGCGTCGCCCTCGACGAGCCGGCGCTCGCCGCCCACAGGAGCGGTTGCCGTCCGTCGCCGTCGACGACGTTCACGTCTATCGACGGATGCGATAACAGCGTCGTCAGCACTTGGAGGCCCAAATTGGCATCTCTTTCCTTTAACAAGATTAGAACTTTGATTTTGCGCAACGGAAACAAAATGGCGTTTACCGTGGCGGCGCCGCACATCTGGGCCGCGTAGTGCAGCGGATAACCGCCGTGGACGTCCGGCGTCGAAACGGGCGCGCCGACCGAGAGGACCGCGTTCAGGGCCGCCATCTCGCCGCAAACTGGAAGAAATCAATTGATGAGGCGAAAGGCTCCACGGAGCTGGTGGTTTAGTTAAGCGGCGTTTTCCTAGCCGCGTCTCGCGTCTTGCAACGTGCGGCACTTGTCCCATGTAACCAAACGGGAGCGTTTTCCTAGGATGCGTCTTGCGCAGGCGACATGCGCGAGACGCGAGCGTCTTAGAACGACTCGTCGAGTGACGCGTCAAAACGAAAGACGCTGCGTCTTAGGAATATAATTAGATATAGCATATGCATATAATGCAGAAACATCTTGTTATGTTTTGATTCTTTTGTCAAAATATAATGTGAACATCCCATTCTCTTGTTATATTTTTACCTAATTTATATCCAACTTTTGGAAAAACCCTATTTGTCGGACCCGAAATAAAATGTACAAGAATATGTTTTTATTAAATTGTTTTCTATTGATTTCGAAGACCGAGGAAACCGCCATGAAAATGATATTCTGTTGAATATTGCTGCATTATTAAAAACAGCGATCAATCTTATCCCCAAATTTATTTGATTTGTAAAAAAATGTCAATAGTTAATCGTAACTTTTCTTTCGCATTTACCTTTTTATTATTTAAAAATCATTAAAAAATATGTCTACTAGTCTTCAATTTTCAAATTCAGAAGTTGAAAAATATCTCAACTCTTCGACTTTTTCCAAGGACGCAAGCGCTCGACGCAGTTCGTTCCGCTCCTGGGAAAACGGTGACTGTGCGTCTTATGCGGCGTAACGCGCTGCGGAGATTGCTCTTTTCTAGGACGCAAGACGCGGCCCGGAAAACGCCGCTTAACTCACCTGTTGCCCAATGAACGACGGTGTGTTTCTCGTTGTCGATGGCTTCGACGTCGGCCCGATTGGCCAGCAGGAACGTGACCAGGGGCATGTTGCCGGCGATGACGGCCAAATGTAGCGGCGTGAAGCCGTCGACGTCGCGGCCGTCGATCAGTTCCGGCGCGGCCATCGCGACGACGTCGGCCGCCTGCGTCGCGCCCTTCTGTCGATCGCTCGTCGCGCAATAGTGCAGCGCCGTCTTGCCGGTGCGATCGCGATCGACCACCGCCGACGGCTGTCGAATCGGGGACAAAAAGGTGAATTGGCAACGTGAACGAGAATGGCGTGCGGCGAGTTGCTAGGGGAACCGGAAGTCGAATCAAAACAATGCACCCGCCGTTGTTCAGGTTGTTTAGGTTACGTCGAACTCGCGTTTTCTGTCGAACGTGTCTCCTTTACTCTCAGCGATTGTATTTCCGGTAATTTCCGGCGACGCCAGCCTTAACACTTAACCTACTTACCGTGACGTTTGTTTACTCGCAGACACTCGTCAGTTTACTTACTTCGTTTCGTTTCGCTTTATTTATCGGCGATCGACTGACCTGGACACGCAACAGACGTCTGACTTGGTCGACGTCTCCCTGTTGGCACGCGTACATCAGCGACGATACGCCACCACCGACGCGACGTTGTAACTTCTTCTGCGACTGTTGCACCAACTGTTGTTTTTGTTGATTACTCGTTGCCATAATAGTTACCGAAGCCGTTGCCGTCTTCGCGCCTGTCGTCAACGTGGTTGCCGTCGACGTTCTCATACCCGTCGCCGTTACCGTTGAGGATGTCATTCTCCAAGAGCGTCATCGAGAATCGCTTGTCGCAGCTTCCGCGCCGCAAACTGGCAGACGTTTAAAACAATGCCGTTATTTCAAATGGTCTATTAATGATTGGTTAATTCGTACGGAAGGGCGCGAAACCGATTAAGATCGAATTAAGGAACGGTTCGGTTCGTTGCCACAAATTAATAATTAACCTCGTTAAAATTGCAGGACGCCGAAACTACGATCTGAACAATGTTAATTGATTTCTAACCCCCTCTTTCGTTATTATCGATTTCCACCCCATTTTAGGAACTACTCAAATTGTTATTAATGAATAATGGAATGACGCCGTTTTCGTTTTAACAACGCTAATTCAAGTTCATCCCCCTCGAACTTATTATCAGTAACGTGTTAAAGACCGTGGCGCATCCACCGTCGTAATTTTTGCGAGACGCTTAAAAAATAAAGGAGCAAATGGCAATGGCGAGAAAGCGAAGTGGATGGAAGAGGGTCGTAAAGGTGGCTTTATAACAAGTCGGAATTTATTGCGGTTTTGCGTCGCACTTTCGTTAATTCTTTCATTCTCCTTCGCGATTTCCCTCTTCGTTTTCTGTCGGTTTCTGTGTCACGGCTATCTTTAAACCAGCCGCTTTTATACAGATTTATAATCGTCATCGGCATCGTTTATTTTCTGCTATTAAATTTGCCGATCGCGTGCCACGGCATTCGTTTCAAGGGACGAACCCGTTCCTTTTCCCTCGCCTTTTCTTCCTTCACTTTCTTTCTCTCGTTCGCTCCCTTTGTGTTTGCTTTATGGCGATAATAAAAAAGAACCGTGCAAAAAATGTGTGGAAATAGATTCCACTTTAGATACATTTTCGCTCGCTTTCTTCCACAACATTCAACCTCTTAACCTTTTACCAAGACTCGCGTATCCATTCTTCTGCGCCCCTTTTCTATTGCTCTCTTTGTAACTCTTTCGTTCTTTTTTTTTTGCTTAGTCCCGAACTTTAGTTAGATTAATTCGACTCGCCCTCAAATTGTGCTTTCGATTTCACCCTTCTTCACACGTGCTTCTATTGACACATACAGGTAGAGATACAGTTAATTGGCAATGAAAACAGGTCAAGGTCTCCACGTTTATTTCATTTCGTCTTCTATTCTGGTTATTAATATGTGCATATATTATTTAATTATATTTATTCTTGTTATTATTGTTATGCGAATTAATTAATTCGGTACATGTTTCGTTGTTACCGTTTATGACGCAAGTCGAGTGCAAAAAATTGCGTGCAATTTTCAATTTTAAGAAAGAACAAGCAGGATTTTTTTGTAGCATACTTCGCACATTCTTCAATCTACGCATTCGTCAGTCTTAATCTCTCTGAATGATCTGTGGCTCGGTATTATTTGATTAAATTTGCTTGTTAATTCATTTCTTAAAAAAAAGGCACAAAAATTCGAATTTTGTCTCTGATAACAACGAAATAAATGATTAATTTCAGTGCCTTTAAAATATTGATATAAAAACAATAAACAACTCACCTTCATCGAAGACCTTTACCTTCTGGGATATCATCTTCTGCACATTAAGGAAGCATCCATCGTCCGCTACGTCCATTCGATGGATACCGACGTCATCAACAACATCCTATTTTTATCAAAATCTTATCTTAAGAAGCAAAACGTAATTCGCGTAGGAAAAGAAGCAAAATAAACTAGATGAATTGAATTTAAAGCAAAAGTATTCGTCCTATTTTATTAAACTTTAGAAAACCGCAAGTTAATAAACGAAAAAAGAATTAAAAATCCGACGTTCAGAAAGTCTTCTTCTTCGAAATGTTGTTGGAGATGCCTTTTTCTCGGAAGCAAGGAGATCCTCGTTCTATCGCCTGTCTTCCACCCTCTTCGACGCGATCGTTGCTATTATGCCACTGAAACTTAATTTTATTCCCACTTCTTCCACTTCGGCTACACCTCTGAACAAATTTAACACCTTTCCAACTGATGGCACGCACATATATGTAGGTTGTTACCATAACTACCGTATTTGTTTTGATTGTCGTTTGCCTTTTCTTTCGTTATATGGTGCCATTAATTAAATTCCTCCTCTTCTTCGAAGTCGTCATCATCATCATCATAATCGTCGACCATGTGGAAAGCGGTTTTAAACGAATCTCTATAGTTTATCCGCATTTATCATTATCAGTATTGGTGTTTGAACTTAATTCAGATGCAAATTGTCGGTACTTTTGGTCGATTAATTCGATTTGTTAAAATGATTTAGTTCCCATTTAAATTCGGTATTATTCGCTCCATTAAACCCTGTGCTGCCATCTGCCGTGCCATGTACGATTCCAAATTAATGCTGAAGGAACTGATTAGACGATAATTAATGATTCATCTGGGAAATTGGAGATAATAAATCATTAATTAAGCAAATTATTCACTTAAAAGCCAAGAATTAATCGAATTTAAATAATAGCTATATTGCCATCTGTGAAGCAAACTTTGAACTCTAATTTGCGCTAAATCCATAATTGGCTAATAATTAATAGATTATTTCGCTAAATTTTAGTTTCTTAATTACAAAGTTAGTTAAATCTTGTCTTACAATGCAGCAAGAAATCTGTAACTCATGTAATACTTTGTTTAAGACATGTGTCGCCATCTATGGACGATTAGTAGATAATTAAATGAATGCATTAATTCCATTATTTATTAAAATTAATGGTTCATTTGCGAAATTGGCGTTTATAAATCATTAATTTAGCAAATTATTCACTTATAAGCCAAGAATTGATCGAATTCAAATAATAGTTAAGTTGCCATCTGTGAAGCAAACCTTGAACCCTAATTTGCGCTAAATCCATAATTGGCGCATAATAGATTGTACCGCTAAATTTTAGTTTCTTAATTACTATAGTCATGTAAATCTTGTCTTATTGCTAGCAGGCAGCAGGATTTGTGTAAATGCCATCTAATGCAGGACGAATAATGAATAATTACATTACCAAATAAATTATTATTTATTGAAATTATGAAACCGAAACCAAAACCAAATAAATATTTAATTGCTTATTCATGGCACGCACAACATCTGAACTAAACAGTGCGTTGAATTTGTCTTAAACGGATGTCTCGTTGTCGGCCAAAAGCGGGGTCGGCTGGACGCTAACGGTCAGCGTTGTCGGTCTGCCGCTTTCGATACGTTCACCGACGCCCGAAATTTCGTCACCGGCCGGCCGCAATCGCGCCGGATCCAGCAGATTTTTATTGTTGGTACCTTTCTCATAGTAACCGTGATGATGATGACCTTTCTGACGTTGCGGCGTTCGATTCGGCGACGACTTGCGGCTGGTGTTGAACGATTTCAACATTTTCGCGCTACAAAAATAGAATAAGATTAGGCATTGTGTCGTTTAAAATCAGTCAAACATTTAAAATCAGTCAAACGTTTAAAATCAGTCAAACGTTTAAAATCAGTCAAACGTTTAAAATATACTTAACGCATCGACTAATTTGAGCAACAATCGATTATATGCTTGATAATCGTCGTCGCCGAAATGATTGGGATCGTGTCGCGCGTGTTCGTACAAATCGCAGAACTGGTGAATCAAACGCTGCTGCCCGGCGCCGTTTAATGGTACCGCAAGAGTTGTCAACAAATACGCTCGCAGATTCTCGCTGGGGTGTCGCGTCAAGCAGCTGTCTTGCCGCGTTATTTCCCTCTCTGTTTCGTCACCGGAAAAGAAAAGTCAGAACGTATTAGAGGGAAAATTTGTACGGAAGGAAACGTAAAACGAGTGGCTCTAACCCAATATCTTAACGTCGTCCACCGCTTTGAAGCGGTAATAATGCGACGGCACTTGTTGGCCCGGATAAAGGATGTATTTCGGATCGGCGCGGGCGATTAATCTCGGTTCGCAAACAATTCGCGGTATCAAATCGATGCGACGTTCTATTTCACGCTTTAAAGCCTACAACAAAAACTACAAATTAAAATCATTCTTTCTGCAGTTGCAGAAGTTTTCACATATAGAAGAAGTTTTGACCTTTCTCCAATTAAACAATGTTAAAATTCTTCTACATGCTCAAGAACTTCTTTTGTGCGGAACTGTGATACCTTCTTTGCGTCGTGGCCGATAGGTACGTGAGGTCCTCGTCGTGCTCTCAATTGGAATCGCATTATTTGCCTCTTACCAAATATAAAAAGCAATAAGAAAGTGAGAACGCCCATTCCAATTATGACGACGACGGTTATCCCAGACAATTCTTCAGCCATTGCGATACGTTTCACGTTAAAACGGCTCTTATTCTCGTTCAGATCGTCGCTCGGAGTTATCTTGGTCAATACCAGTCCTGTCGATGACATTGATGATGGTTTATGGATCAATCAGATGGGAAAACTTTGATCATCCAATTATTATCCTGCTATTATCAGCTGCAACATATGAATTAATTAATGTCTATAATCAAATTTAAACTAAAATAAGACAGAGAAATTATATTCAGATTCTTGAAGAGATAATTGTAGTAACCGCTGAAAATTGGTTAAATTTCATTATCTTTGTAATGACCGTTCAAATAAATTCCTACTGAAGAGTATTATGAAAAAATAATTGTATGAATGTACATCAACTTACATTACATAAAAAAAAAACAATTTCTTTTTGTCGCAACACTCTTGAAGAGCAATTGATTTATGAATTCAAAGATATTATTATTTTTGCAAACATCCAAAATCGTATATTTGACACTTGTTATTAACCGAAATGAAGTTCGAAGTTTAAAAGTAACTGTTGAAACTAAAATTACTGGGATGTCAATATAGGCAACCCAAAATTACAAAAAAAAATTCCCAGATTTTACATTCAAATTGGAAGGGCCAAAAAATATGAATAACTCTTTTCTGCTAAATTGCAATTTATTCTAATTTGCAAAAAGGTGAAACGATTCCTCAATCCGATAAACATCTCATTAGCAACTCTACTAATATTAGTAATTAATCAATAATTAAATATGAAAAATACTTATCACAGTAGCGGGTCTTTTCTTTATAAAATCCATCATAGATTCTTTTCGATAAATATAAAATAATTGTATGAATGTACATCAACTTACATTACGTAAGAAAACAATTTCTTCTTGTCGCAACACTCTTGAAGATGAATTTATTTAGGGATTCAAAGATATTATTATTTTTGCAAACATCCAAAATCGTATATTTGACACTTGTTATTAACCGAAATGAAGTTCGAAGTTTGAAAGTAACTGTTGAAACTCAAAATACTAGGATGTCAATATAGGCAACCCAAAATTTAAAAAACTTCCCAGATTTTACATTCAAATTGGAAGGGCTAAATAAATATGAATAACTCTTTTCTGTTAACTTGCAATTTATTCTAATTTGCAAAAAGGTGAAACGATTCCTAAATCCGATAAACATCTCTTTAGCAACTCTACTAATATTAGTAATTAATCAATAATTAAATACGAAAAATACCTATCACAGTAGCGGGTCTTTTCTTTATAAAATCCATCATAGATTCTTTTCGATAAAAATAAAATAATTGTATGAATGTACATCAACTTACATTACGTAAGAAAGCAATTTCTTTTTGCCGCAACACTCTTGAAGATGAATTTATTTAGGGATTCAAAGATATTATTATTTTTGCAAACATCCAAAATAGTATATTTGACACTTGTTATTAACCGAAATGAAGTTCGAAGTTTAAAAGTAACTGTTGAAACTAAAATCACTAGGATGTCAATATAGGCAACCCAAAATTAGAAAAGCTTCCCAGTTATTACATTTAAATTGGAAGGGCTAAAAAAAATATGAACAAGTTATTTCTGTTAACTTGCAATTTATTCTAATTTGCAAAAAGGTGAAACGATTCCTAAATCCGATAAACATCTCATTAGCAACTCTACTAATATTAGTAATTAATTAATAATTAAATACGAAAAATACTTATCACAGTAGCGCGTCTTTTCTTTATTAAATCCATCATAGATTCTTCTCGATAACGTAATTAAAGCCTCGCCTTCAGCTCTGAATCGACACTTATCATTCGCCTTCGTCAAACGGCCAACATAATTATCCTACCCCATTCGAAACTCGACTCTTTCTCGCTGGCGAGGACCATCGACGAACATCTGCACGACGGTCACAGGCACATGCCCGGATTGTCCGTGCACCACTCGGGCCACAGGGCTTCGGCGGCCAAACCGCGCGCCACCATCCGTCGTCGGTGTAACGCCAATCGCGTGTAAACGCCGGAATCGAGCGCGTTGAACGGCGCATCGAACGCGGTGCCGCCCGTCGCGTACTGATCGTTGCTGTTGGCCGGAGGGTCCGTCCACATGCGTTCGGCAAACGCGGCCGATCGCGGCCACAAACGCGTGTCCAACGACTTCGCGTCCAACTGCTCGCTCCAGAGGCACGCCTCGCCGCCGACGATTTGCTTGACGTACGGCACGCCGTTCGAAGAAGTCGCCGACGACACTTCCTCGACGGGCAATGCATCGTGCCACGGACGATGCTGATACACCTGCTGCCACGTGCGGTACGGGTCGCAAGCGGCGTCGCCGGTCTCGCGCCACCGTCCGAATCCGCAGTCCAGGTACCAGGCGTCGACGTGCGACAGGATCACGCGGTAGCCGTCCGCCAGGAGGTCGTTGGTGTCGGGCCACTGACTGGCGCCCCAGCTCTGCACGATCACGTCGTTCGGGTCTATGAACTTGCCGACGTGCGGCCGCTTCGTCAGATTGCTCGACCAGATGATCGCCTTCTTCACCGGCACGTTGCCGTTGGCGCGTTTCAATCGACGCAGCGCCTCGACGGTGAAGTTGCCCCACAAGTCGTACAGATCCATGTAGTTCGTCAGGAGGGCGCCCGTCGTGTACGGCGACGCGGACGCGGTCGTTTTGCTGTTATTGCTCGCCGACGCGGCGTAGGACTGTTTCAGAAACTGCGACCAACAGTCCAAATTCACCTCGTCGCCGCCGATGTGGAACAACTCGCGCTCGCCAGTCAGCTTCAACACCGTCGCGTAAATCTTCTCGAGCACATCGTAGACGTGCGGGTTGCGCGGGTTCAATTGGCCGCACGGCGGCTCGCCGCAGTACAGGTTCCACGGTTGGGCGTTCACGCAAACGGCGAGATCGCCCAGTCCGTCTTCGGGGCCCCACGTCCATCCGGTGCCGGCGTGCGCCGGCGCGTCGATCTCGATGATCACGCGGATGCCGCGGACGCGCGCGTACTCCACCACGTCGACGACGTCCTCCTCGGTGTACGTCATCGATTTGCCGTAAGCTCCGTCGCGTGCCAGTTTCGGCAAGGACTTGAGGACCAACGGGAACGATTGCGTGTCGGTCGCGTGCCAATGGAAGACGTTCAGTTTGTTCCACGACATGCCGTCCAACATGCGTTTGATGTCCGTCAACGGGACGAAATTGCGCGCGGTGTCCAACAGGATGCCGCGATAAGAGAACCGCGGGCGATCGTTCAATATGCAAACGGTCCGCATTATCACGTAAGCGCCGTCGTCGCCGTCCGACGTTTCCGTCCAGATCAATTGCGACAGCGTTTCTAACGCGTGGCGGGCGCCGAAAAACGTTTCGGCCTCGATTCGCACCGATAAATGGACGCCTCCGTCAGCGACGGTCCCCTTGTCGCGCTGCTGCTGCGTGATAGTCAGATTGTAGGCTTCGGACGTGTCCAATTTCAATTGGATCGTCGCCGCGTCCTTCACTACTATCCGCACGGTCACGCGGTCAACGTCGACGGACGAATTAACTTTCGCGACCGTCGACTCGTCGGCCTTGTATTCGGCTTCCGAAATCGAATTGTCCGCATTGATATTAGTCTCGGACTCGTTCGAATCGACGACGGATTTGAAAGTGTTCGTCTTGAATAAACGGTACGCGCCGTCGATTAATTTGGCGACGCGCGTCTTCCGATCGACGTTCGTCTCGTACCGCGCGAATTGCGACGGATCGATGCGCAGATACCGCGTACCGATCGTCATCGGACCGGTCGGTGACGGCCAAAGATGTGGCGTCGTGCCGCACACCATGTTGCACGTTTCCAAAGTGTTGAACGAGGCCTCCGTCTCGTCGCTTTTAACGCATCGTCCGTTCACGCAAGTCCACGACGTCCAAGTGGAAGACGGTTTCCTCGATGGTCCCCTAAAACGTAAACGAGTAAATTCGTGCGAGAAATGTCGAAGAAACAAGTTCGCGAACTCACCTGGACCCACCGCGTAAATCTTCGTCGTTGCTTAACTTCTTCAGTTTGTTGTTGTTATTGTCGTTGGTGATGAAGGCACGTTGGTATCGGGAAACGAAGGCAGCAGCGGACGACGAAGACGTCAGTGTCGATGACGATTGGCTCCAGAATAAGAAGAGAAAGATGAAACCGAAGAACGCGACGGACATCATCAGCGTTTTCTTCAGGTCCATCCGCGCTGTCAGCAGCATGATTTGACGGTCTCTACTTTACGCCTGGAACAAGAAGAAGAAATCAGTTAATTACGTCGACTAATTGATCTTAAACATTTGGATGACGTCAAGAAAGAAAAGGTCGAATCCTTGGTTGCGGAGGAGCGATTTTTTTTAGCGAATTAAAATCGTCCTTGTGCCGGATTTCCACTGGGAAAATCAATTTTCTTTCTCTCCCACCAAGTTTCCCACTTGAATCGATCGTTTTTCCTTTACCATCTACCCCCTGAAATAGGGGAGCGAAGAGGTGGCAAATCGATAATTTTCCCTGGAGTTAGAAAGCGATGAACAGGTGACAAACGGTCATTGCTTGCGAAAAGAACGATTACGCATTGAAATCGTTGAAAATCAAGTGGAAATTCGCGGAGGTTCGAAAGAGTGAGACTTTTAACTTTGTCGTTACCGGTTGCTGGTGACGCTTTGGATTAAAGCGTAAAAGAATCGCAAAAAATAAACGGTCATCGAGCAAGATGATGGCCGTTTAGTTACATGAAGTGATAACTGTTGAGAGAAAGAGCTGGAATTCCGGGATAAAATTGTGAAACCCAAGATCCACTGTAATCGAAGAAGATCGATTGAAACTCGAGGGAATCCTCACCAAAGGTTTCATATAATCCTTCTTCTGAATGAAAGAGAAGATACAATCAACAAAGCATGACGGCCTCTTCAACGAACGGCTCTTCGTTGCAATCCTCGTCATCGACAACAAACCATAATAATGTCAATCATCATCTTCATTCGTCAAATAACAGTAACAATCCAATTCAACCGAGTCACGGCGTCAACGTGCTTCTTGGCGGGTGAGCAAATCCTACACGTCTCGCTTTGTTCTTCCATTTTATGCCGCGTTTTACAGCGCAATGATGAGCGGCATCATATTGGTCATCTTCATCATGTGCTACTGCTGCCATAAGAATGCACGCAAGCAACAAGACGGAACGGTACCGATCACCTATTGGCGCGATTCCGCTCTACCGCTACACGTTTATACCGTCGAAGGACATCGACATCTTCACCATCATCAAGTAAGACGATTCAATTAGTTTTTAATCGTTTCTTGTCCTCTTTTTGTCGTTCTCTTGAGAATCTCTTCCTGCACCTTTCTTAACATCTTGCATTCTTAACTCTCAAGTGTTGCGAAGGCGAAGATTTGATGTTGGTAGACATCAGACGCAGGCCATCGACGCCTCCGCCACCTCCACCGGGTCCGCCGCCATCGTACGAGGTGGCCGTCGGTTCCGTGGAAACGCCCTCGCCATCGGCGTTCTTGACGGATCCCCTTCATCATCATCGACATTCGATTGCTGCCGCCGTCGCCGCCGCCGGCGGTAACCATCTACAAGGAAGTATAAATCATATCAATAACGGTTTTAATAACGAGTCGGCGACCCTTTCGTCGAAACGATGGCCGACGTCAATCGTTCGCCGTCACAGCGTCGACGCCAACGGCTTGCCGAGCTACGAACGGGCCATCCAGATGCAGAGCATCGGTCATTTCTGATGATAATGGCCATTTAAATGGCGTCCAATTCGATGAAGTGCACTTAAATTGTTATATTAGGGACGTTATTAGATAGGATTAAAGTATTCTTAAACATTTCGTTGTTGAAATCGTGTTTAGAATGAAATTGGCTCCTTTCCAATTCAAGTTGAATTTCAATTTGTAATAGTTTGATATGTACCGCCTCTTTTGCACAATTTCTTCCAAGAAATCGATAAATCTAATCTAAATCCCATTACATATGTTGCTCGTTTTGTTAGGTTTCCCACATTTCCAAGCTGCTTTTTACCTACAAAAAAAATTAATTATCGTCAAATAATTTGCTGTTATTGTACCGGAAACGTTTTCATCATCATCATCTGTATCTCGCCTTTAACATCCGGTTCGTTTTTACGGAAACGAAGCATCATCATTTCCGGTTACATTCAACTCTTTGATCATCGATCAAAAGAATAGGCAATTCGTTGTTTATGTTTGTAACTTAACTTGTAGAAGAGCATTTGAATGCGACCAGACTTTTACTCAGAAATTTTTGCAAGAAATTGCTGGATGTAACTTTGCCAATTCTCAAGCAAATTACATTGGAAATACTTTCAAATTGAAGAATAATCGTCAGTCCATTTGTTAGCATCAATTCTCCACTAGAGGAGCTACCGCAAGGGTTGTAAATAGTGTTTCACACTGCCAACTTGTAGTTTATTCAAATCCTCTCATTAAATGATGAACTTTATCATTGTCTTATCAAAGACTGACCTAAAAACAAACTGGAAACTTGATAACAAACATGTTGACATGAACTATAAATAAAACACCTATAATTCAGAGATTTAGAGCTGATAGTTGATAATGAACGAATGTGACCTTTGTCTTTCTAAACTACTTGCAACTCAATTAAGGTGATTGGGCGACAATTAATGAGCTGTTTTAAAGAGGGCCACTCACCAATCTCAGTGTAATTTCCAAGTAGAAAATGATGATCACAAGAGACATTCAATTCACAATTACGAAGGCCCATCAATCGATAAGAGCTTGTGTTTGTTGCAGTCGTTCAACTCGAGATGCGTTAGTAATGCAAACGTTTCGGGCTAATTAAATTAATTAATTAGTTCGGTGACGCTCTAAGAATCTAACGCCCGAATCGTCCTCCACTACGGAACCGAGTCGGTTGGTTGTCTAACCTACAATTATCGTACATCCAACCAAAACGATAAACACCTACAATTATTTGATAATTACGCAATTAAAAGTTAGCCGATTGCGATCGAATTACTTACCACGATTGGATTAATTAGAGCATTTGAATTTGTGGGATATATTCGGAGGGTCTTCCGCATCGTTTAAAGCCATCGGTGCCCCACAGTTGTCAACAAATCGTCGATTAATCGATCACTTGCGCCTCCTTCCGCGAATTAAACAATTGCAAATAATCGCGACACTCTTGTCGACGATGTCGCGTTTCTTGGTTATTGTAACTTCTTCGGTTAAAAAAATAAACAGCTGGGGATGATTGTTGTATCGTGACGTAACCTACTTTCCTAATGGCTTTTCTCCCGATTGCTCACACTTTTAGCGTGGCGACGAACCATCAGAATAAACCGCCAACATTTAATTTGAACGCTTTCGAAACGTTCGTGAGTGAATCTTCCCTGAACTGGTTCCGAAATTTAAAAGAAATTGCTTACGATTGGAGCAAATTTTGCCCAGATTTATTTATTAACAATCGCTTATACATGATCTCTTCAATATTCAGCAACGAATTTATCCGCCTTATTCTTTATACCGGCCGCATCATCTTGACGCGCAGCTCCTTGGCCAACCGCTCGCAGTTTTCCATCTGGTTCTTCACGTACCGCACGCCGCTTTTTAACACTTCTTGCTCGTGACGACGCTCGGGATCGCCGGCCACAAGAACATTATTTTCCTCCTAACAAACAAAAAGACGAAATGAAAAGTCAGAAAACCTCTTCTTTGCGCCAAGTTTCTTCATCGTTGCACAGCCGTCACTTACTGCCGGCTCTAAATTCCGTAAATGTTGCAACAAGTCGTCGATGCGGCCGCTGTAGCCGGGTGCAAAAAACGTCGGATCGATGGCCATGAACGTTTGCCCCAAGTTCGCCTCTTCGCTGGTCGTGCCCCACTTGCGCACGTGATGGGCGTAATTCGAACCGGCCAAAACGCCGCACATGATCTCGACCATCGTCGCGAGGCCGTAGCCTTTGAAGCCCGAATGCGTCTCGTCGCCGCCGAGCGGATACAATAATCTCGCGGCGTTCGGATCGCTGCACGGCCTCCCGTCGCCGTCCATCGCCCAACCGTCCGGCAACTTGGCCGCTTTCCGCTTGCTCATTTCGATCTGAAACGGGAAGCTGCTTTCAAGCGTGTCCTTCGCGCCATTAGTTGACTAATTTTACTTTACCGACGGCCACCGTGGTTGTCGCCATGTCCAAAAAGAAACTGTCGTCTTCTGCACTGGCCGGTGCGACGAAACTGAGCGGATTCGTCCCCAGAACCGCCTAAAACACACGCAAGATGATTAAAGCCGCATCCAGAAGTTAAGGGAGCGAATCTCACTTCTTTTGCGCGGGTCGGGCACAAAAATGGCGACGTGTTCGTTGCCGAAAAGCCGATCAGTCCCCGTTTTTCGGCACGCATCGGATACCAGCCGGCGATGCCGTAGTGATTCGAGCCTAAAACCAAATCGATTAAGAAGGAGAAGAAAAAAAAAACGGGATTAAGGGACGTTTGGAGCAACCTTTAGCCACGACGAAACCGATGCCCAGCTGTTTCGCCTTCTCGATGGCCAAATCCATGCAGAAGTTCCCGACGACGACGCCCAATCCGTTGTGGCCGTCCACCCAAGCGCAAGCCGCTGTCTCTTTGAGGATTTCCGGTTTGGCGTTCGGATTACACGCGCCGCTTCTAATATCGTTCACGTACATTTCTACGAGAGAGCAAAAGTAGGACGGAAAGGGAATGAAAGCGGTTTTGTATCGAAACGTTCTTCTCATTTGCTTACCCAAACGGTTAAGGCCGTGACTGAAGTGGCCGCGTTTGTCCGCTTCGGCCAATAAATCGCCCATCGCGGCCGCATTTTCTTCATCGGTACCGACCGCCTTCAGGCAATCGGTCACGAAACGTTTCGTTTCGCCTATCGGTATCAACGGCGTCGATGGATCTAAAAACAGGAAACGTATTGGCCATTGGCAATCTAAATAAACGGTGACGATGAAGCAACATCGAATTGTATCGCACCAAATTCGAGTTCGACTTCATTAAGTTGTATGAAAATTACGGCAAACTACTAAAAAAATTAAAAAAAATTAGTAATAATCGCTCACCTGAACTTTGCGACATGTTTCTATGTGGTTGTTCGATTTTATCGCGATTTCCACACGAATCGTGTAGCGTCGCTAATAATTTTAACGATGACGACGACGTGAATATGGAATAATGGAACTTCCTCGAGATACTGTTGTTGCTCGACTGATATTTCATCGTAAATGAATAAATGTTAGTTGCCAAACGAGACGACATTTTTTTACATTAAAATTGTGTTGCCTCTGTTCAAATTAAAGCGAAAAGCGTAAATTCTGTGGTAGGAGAAATTACATGTAATTTAAAAACGTTTACACTTAATGATAATTAATAACGCTGAAAGCTACATGTACCATATAGGAAGTGATCGAATTTGTTGAAGCAAATAATGAATTTTACATTATCATCTTTTCTATAATTTAAAATTAACTTTCGAACCAATTAAGGGAACATACAGGCGTCACCTAATCGAGTCAACTTGGAAAATGTTAATTGCAAAGGCGCTTTAACCGCGACGTTCGTTCCAATTGTGTAAGTCTGAGGGAACTTTGCTGGCGAAGGACCTTGGCAAATATGAATTAATCTATTTATTTATTCGCAACATTAACTAATGGCGACCTTCGTTTGATTTGCGTTCGTACGCGTATTACGTAACTTAATATTTCATTGGATGAGAAGATAACTAAATCCTTATCTTATACTTCACATGTTCATTTCGATTAGTTGCTCGAAGGTTAACGAATATCAAATTAACATTCGCTAATTAGGATCGATTTCGATTTAGCATTAAACGCGCACTTTTTGCGCTCAAAACTGAAACTCGATTGTGCGCCTCTTTCTTGCCTTAACTTTAAAGTGCTTTTGACTCCTATTATGAGATGGTAGCACCATATCGAATAATTTGCTTTATGGTAACGTGTTTTCTTTTTGCGGTGATTACTCATTAATTAAGCAACCAACTGATTAGGAACACGTAATTCTCTGCATCTAATTACTGAAACTATCATTTGACGTCCTATACACCAACTGATAAACTGCGACGTAATCACAGAGTCGTCTTACATCTCCGTTAATCCACATTCGTTATTTTCGAATACAAGGGACAAATGTTCATATCGCAAAGGTGATCACATCTCGCGCAAAACTTTTACTTCGCTAAATCCTAACGAAAGTCTCAAATTTGCGCGCACCGCGAAATTATGTACAAACTGGCTCAAGGAAGGCCACTTTGTCAAAGATTGCAAATCAACGACATGCAAAGAATGCGGTCTATCGCACCATTCTTTATTAGATTTTAAACATTCAGCATCACCATCCAATCGGGAACAGAATCGCAGCAGTAGTAATAAATGTAGCCTTGGCGCTCCAAGAAAATGATTGAGGACCTTTTCAAAAGGCAATAATAAAATACTTCACGGACGAGTGGATGAAAGGCGAAATCATCGCCATGCAGGAGCAGGCAACCCGTTGGAGAGGCACAAGAAGATATAGAGATAGAGAGAGAGAGAAAACTATACTAGGATGCGAGGGCCTTACTAAGCATTGTGCTTAGGTTTTTCTTTATCTTTTTAGGCTGGAAATCCGGGAGACGAGGGCGTCCCGGAGGCCATCAAATAAATGACACATCCTAGCACTGGGTCCTTAATCAAAGCCGCCCTGTACCTGCTCCAGTACGGTCACCCGGTATAGCGTAAATCGAGGACCGGAAGGGGGGAAAGAGAAAAGAAAAAAAAAATACCTAACACGGCTAATTTTAAGTAATCAATTTAGTGCAATAAACACTTGAATATTCTACCAATGATCGTCCATGCGGGTCCCTGTGTGCGGGCAGAAACAACACAGACAACCTAAACCTTCCCGATGGCAAAACACATTTGCGACACTCAAGAAATGTTAATGATACGCAAGTACCATCAACGAATAAGTATTTTATTACACTGTCATACTGTGATGGTTGGAGCTGATAATAAAAATTCACATGTTCCTCGACGCTTGGACAACGGAGTGAAAAATATTTATTATCTCAAAGAAGTGCGAAAATATAAAATTAATTACTGCCGCAGGGAATGCCAAAATATTCTGGCCCAGTTAGTAGTACTAATAGTGAATGTAGCAAAAAGAATACTTGCCGGGTGGCTTTGTCCAAAGAATACCTCCAGTTCTTGATTCGCTTTGAGCCGACTGGCGAATCCGGAGGGGGAGACTGATTCGCTAATTGAGAAATCATTTGCAAATAAATTATGAAGAAGGGCACGAGTGAGTGCATCGCTAAGTGGCATCACTTGAGCGATAAAAATAATCAATGAAAGCAAAGTAAATTGTATCAGTGGAGGATTTAATGCACCATATAAAAACGTATTTGAGCGGGAAATAGGCACCAACTGCAGATGGCATCGCGTCCACAGATCGGAATCAAATTAATAGGGCGAACACCGACAAAAATGGCGATGTTTGTACGGTTGTGGGCGACCGAGAAGTGAAACGAATGCGGCCGACGAGGAATCGTTTCCTCCTGCAAGCGGCAGCAGTTCATCGTTACAGTGGGAAGACACTCGAGATATGCGCCAGGAGATTAGTGAGGGACCCGCAAGAAGATGCCGGAGAACTTCCCCAGATGAGCCAGTTGCACCACGACGCCAGAATCGCCACAAAGGCAGCGTTAGCGCAGACATAAAAATATAATAAATATAAATTAAATAATATCCACCAACAACAATTAACACTCTTGTTGCGGCCTCCACAGCGAAAATATAAAATTAATTACTGCCGCAGGAAACGCCAAAACATTGAACCACAACTAGCAGTAAAACTAGTACTAGCAATAACAATAATAAAAGTGTAATCGGCGTTCCAAGAAAATGATTGAGAACCTTTTCAAAAGGCAATAATAAAATACTTCACGGACGAGTGGATGAAAGGCGAAATCATCGCCATGCAAATCAATGCCAGTGATAGGAAAAAGAATTTTGTGGAAAGACTTGTAACTTCCGCAATGGCAGCATTTGAAGACATACCTGTTTACTTAATTCAAGCCCTCATGATTCAACGAATCTACATTAGACTAAAATATCAAATAGCAAAATATCAAGAAGCGAATATAGATGAGAAACACAAGAAAATGATTCAAAAAATTCAGTATTCAGTGAATTGTCCAGTACAATATATAAACTATAAATGGCGTATAGGTTCCTTATGGCATCATGCTCCCCAGCTGATTCATGCCATTCTTCTACGACCCTATACTATATTATCCGTCACATCACCATGATCAACATCAACATTTCCTTAGTTTTCATTGGATAAAGTACCATGATCTTAACGCGCTTAACATATGCGTTCATATTGCATCCTGTGTAGATAGTTTTGGTTAAGTTAAGCCTAGTGAGATCGGCGAGAGAATTATGCGATGAAAAAATCACTCGGTGGCTCCCAAGAAAACACAAAACATAGAAGATAATCAAACAAACACAAATGAAACGAAAATGAACCGAGATGTAAAAAAAATTCTTAGAGAAATGCGTAGACTGCTAAAAGAGCAAGTTCGTTCGCAAACGGAATAAGGCCACCATGGAAATCACCACCACATCAACTAAACCTTTTGGAGGAATTTATTTACATACCATATGGCCGTTAACCGAAATATGCAACAAATACGTGTTAACGATCTACAGAAATTTATACAAACTTTTGGTTTCGCGAAACGGAGGTGAGGCGTGAAAGCGCCACCCCAAAAGGGTGGGGGAGCGTCCGAAATAATGTACTTTTTCGAGCGCTTGAGTGCGAATGATATCGCATTTTATGTTTGAGTGTACAAGCAAATTGGTGATTTATATCCGTTGTGTGTGTGTGAGTGTCGAGGCAGAGAATAATGTAAGTCATCGTGGTGCCGACGACGGATCGCGACAATCAAATTCAGCGGATTCGCGCTCCTCTTCGCCGCCATCATTCGCCCTCTACGACGTCGAAGTACTCGGAGCGGTCGCATAGTTTCCGATTGTCGTTGGGCCGCCGCAAACTCTTTCGCATCCTTCTTCGATTGCGTTCGCGTTCAATGGGCACGTGCTCCGTCCGCACCATCGTCTACCATCGTCTTGCGGACGGCCGCCTCTCGATCTCGAGCCGTCGACAGCGGATTCCATCTCGATGACGTCTTCGCAGCAACACGCATCGTCTTCACACTCAGTTTCCTCTTCCACGATGACCTCCATCCGGTGGACGTTAGCCAGCGAGTTCATCCTATTCTCGGCTCTACCTTCAAGGAACGCGATTACGTTTCCCGTTGGTTCGTTCACCGTTTGATTTGCAGCGGCATCCATGAGCATTCGGAATAAATTTAATTGTGCCTTGCACGATCCCTTACCCACCATCGCGAATTAATTATTTTTTTAGCCGAAAATTATGAAATTATTCGGAAAGAAAGATTGCGAATGTCAGTTCACTTGTACAAAAAAAAAATAATACGAAAGAATAAATGTCAATTTATTCGTTGCGCCAGGATACGATAAACAATTGTTTTATCGTGGCTCAGTTTGATTAAATCTCATTGGAGACGCCGCCGCTAGAGTTGACGTTCACCGATTTATCATCGGTTACAGATTCCGTCAATTTCTGTCGTAGCTACGAACGCGCCCTTTTTTTAAATTGTAAAAGTAACATAATGTAAATGATAATTTGTTTGTGGTGGATAAATATATATCGATTGCGAATAAAATCTGACTGATGACGATTGAAAGAAGCGGCAATTGGCTAAATTGTTTTTGTAATAATTATTTGCGAAATCTACCGAATTAAAAAATTGCAAACCTTCATAGAGCGAGCGGGCTTAAAAAAGCTGAAATGAATGTTCGCCGAAAAATCACCGATATCCATCGAAATGAAGATAGTCTTCCATTTTACTTGTTTCTTCACTTACTTATATTCACTAACGGAATAATGTAACATAACCGTACGTGAAAGACGTTTTCTTCAAGACCCGCTTTTACAAAGTTAGTTACTAATTCTAAGGGTTTTAACTATTTAGTTAGGGAGGTAAACTCTGAGTTCCCAGTGGTTGTATTTGTGGAAGAAAACCCTTACATTTTAGAAATGTCCCCAAATTCGCAGATTTTACCTCCTTCTCTTTTAGGTGTTCTAGAGATAGCCACAACATTAATAAGATCTGCCATATTTTCGCTTTTTCGATTGACCTATCGAACGGACGTACTAAATCCGAAAATATTTGTGTTACAACTACGATTATTTATAATTTACAATCTCGACGACATTTAATTGTTTCTTTTAACGTTTTCAGCGAGATGGAATTTTCGTCGGTACATGCACCAAGAGACGATCGACTTCATTGAACGCAACAAGTTCCTTATCTTAGATTAAAACTCTTCGCTGTACGCCAAACATATTTTGTATTTTTCCTTCAAATAAAGTTGTTAAAGCCCTCTTTGCTTAAATGCTTAATTAGATTAACGGATCTGTTGGGCGTGAGAAGGAAAAAAGTTGAATTTAAACAAGAAATAATAATAATGGTTTATTGGTTTCTCATTATCTCTCGTAATAATTCATATTAATAATGTTGAAGTGACAAGGTCCCTCATCACGTTTTAAGCGACCGTCGAACCGCGGTACACGCTCCCTTATTATTAAAAGAGCACGATCCGTAATTATTCATTTAATTAGTTTTATTTTATATGATAGTACTTCCATCTGAACGAAGTCAATATCATAAAGAAAATTGTCGATAAAGACTTATCGCAGCCGTAGAACAGCGACACAACATAGGGCCGTTTTTTTTCTTTTCTTTCTTTTTAGTATAATAATAACAAATGATATTAATGAATAATAATCGTAGTAATATCTGCAAAATTTACTTTTTTCTCTTTCGCTTCGGATTAATTGGATTAACAATAAGGGATTTTATAGTTCTTTGCAATTCCTTCAATTTTAAGTAATCAATTTAGTGCAATAAACACTTGAATATTCTACCAATGATCGTCCATGCGGGTCCCTGTGTGCGGGCAAAAACAACACAGACAACCTAAACCTTCCCGATGGCAAAACACATTTGCGACACTCAAGAAATGTTAATGATACGCAAGTACCATCAACGAATAAGTATTTTATTACACTGTCATACTGTGATGGTTGGAGCTGATATTAAAAATTCACATGTTCCTCGACGTTTGGACAACCGAGTGAAAAATATTTATTATCTCAAAGAAGTGCGAAAATATAAAATTAATTACTGCCGCAAGGAATACCAAAATATTCTGGCCCAGTTAGTAGTACTACTAGTGAATGTAGCAAAAAGAATACTTGCCGGGTGGCTTTGTCCAAAGAATACCTCCAGTTCTTGATTCGCGTCGAGCCGACTGGCGAATCCGGAGGGGGAGACTGATTCGCTAATTGAGAAATCATTTGCAAATAAATTATGAAGAAGGGCACGAGTGAGTGCATCGCTAAGTGGCATCACTTGAGCGATAAAAATAATCAATGAAAGCAAAGTAAATTGTATCAGTGGAGGATTTAATGCACCATATAAAAACGTATTTGAGCGGGAAATAGGCACCAACTGCAGATGGCATCGCGTCCACAGATCGGAATCAAATTAATAGGGCGAACACCGACAAAAATGGCGATGTTTGTACGGTTGTGGGCGACCGAGAAGTGAAACGAATGCGGCCGACGAGGAATCGTTTGCTCCAGCAATCAGCTGAAATGCTGCGTTACAGTGGGAAGACACTCGAGATCTGCGCCAGGAGATTAGTGAGGGACCTGCAAGAAGATGCCGGAGAACTTCCCGAGATGAGCCAGTTGCACCACGACGCCAGAATCGGCGCAAAGGCAGCGTTAGCGCAGACATAAAAATATAACAAAATGTACATTATAATAAATATAAATTAAATAATATCCACCAACAACAATTAACACTCTTGTTGCGGCCTCCACAGCGAAAATATAAAATTAATTACTGCCGTAGGAAACGCCAAAACATTGAACCACAACTAGCAGTAAAACTAGTACCACCAATAACAATAATAAAAGTGTAATCGGCGCTCCAAGAAAATGATTGAGAACCTTTTCAAAAGGCAATAATAAAATACTTCACGGACGAGTGGATGAAAGTCGAAATTATCGCCGTTGAGGGGGTGGTTGTTCCTCCGGCGCTCAGACCGAAGGCCCGCTAAGCCTTTTTAAATAAGTTAGTAGTGCCTTCGGGTGCGACGTGCGACCAGTCCCGTTAAACTGGTAACCCGGAGATAGAGACCCTCCCCTGATCAAGGGAGACTCAGATTCTTTCAGCGCTTTGCCCGGGTGAAACTTTGACGGCGAGAAAGGCACTCGTCGGAGTGGGTTGGACCGCCCTCCGTTGACGACAGGCTGTATGGCACTGCGCATACGATTACAGCAGTAGTGCTCTTCAAGTACGACGTGCTACCAGTCCGCGTTAAACTGGTACCTCGGGGAGTAGGAGCCCCCCCCCCCCCAATTCCGCGCCGAATTGGGGGCCTACTCGTATGGTGTTGGCCCCGAGGGGGCAGTCGGTTTTAGCGCCAGTGCTAGTCCTTCGGGACCATGCGTGGCACGCCGGGCTCCACGGGGTGGCCCGCTTATGCGGGGTACCTCCCTGTTGATCACCCGGCGGGGTTGGCCTGCCTAATAACGGCCGCAAGCGCTTGACTCGTCAAAGCCGGAGTTGCTAATACGAGGATCGACGCATCTTGGAGTTGTAGGCCGAGATTATTATGCAGGAGCAGGCAACCCGTTGGAGAGGCACAAGAAGAGAGAGAGAAAACTATACTAGGATGCGAGGGCCTTACTAAGCATTGTGCTTAGGCGTTTCTTTATCTTTTTAGGCTGGAAATCCGGGAGACGAGGGCGTCCCGGAGGCCATCAAATAAATGACACATCCTAGCACTGGGTCCTTATTCAAAGCCGCCCTGTACCGGCTCCAGTACGGTCACCCGGTATAGCGTAAATCGAGGACCGGAAGGGGGGAAAGAGAAAAGAAAAAAAAAAAAATACCTAACACGGCTAATTTTAAGTAATCAATTTAGTGCAATAAACACTTGAATATTCTACCAATGATCGTCCATGCGGGTCCCTGTGTGCGGGCAGAAACAACACAGACAACCTAAACCTTCCCGATGGCAAAACACATTTGCGACACTCAAGAAATGTTAATGATACGCAAGTACCATCAACGAATAAGTATTTTATTACACTGTCATACTGTGATGGTTGGAGCTGATAATAAAAATTCACATGTTCCTCGACGTTTGGACAACCGAGTGAAAAATATTTATTATCTCAAAGAAGTGCGAAAATATGAAATTAATTACTGCCGCAGGGAATACCAAAATATTCTGGCCCAGTTAGTAGTACTACTAGTGAATGTAGCAAAAAGAATACTTGCCGGGTGGCTTTGCCCAAAGAATACCTCCAGTTCTTGATTCGCTTTGAGCCGACAGGCGAATCCGGAGGGGGAGACTGATTCGCTAATTGAGAAATCATTTGCAAATAAATTATGAAGAAGGGCACGAGTGAGTGCATCGCTAAGTGGCATCACTTGAGCGATAAAAATAATCAATGAAAGCAAAGTAAATTGTATCAGTGGAGGATCTAATGCACCATATAAAAACGTATTTGAGCGGGAAATAGGCACCAACTGCAGATGGCATCGCGTCCACAGAACGGAATCAAATTAATAGGGCGAACACCGACAAAAATGGCGATGTTTGTACGGTTGTGGGCGACCGAGAAGTGAAACGAATGCGGCCGACGAGGATTCGTTTGCTCCAGCAATCAGCTGAAATGCTGCGTTACAGTGGGAAGACACTCGAGATCTGCGCCAGGAGATTAGTGAGGGACCCGCAAGAAGATGCCGGAGAACTTCCCGAGATGAGCCAGTTGCACCACGACGCCAGAATCGGCGCAAAGGCAGCGTTAGCGCAGACATAAAAATATAACAAAATGTACATTATAATAAATATAAATTAAACAATATCCACCAACAACAATTAACACTCTTGTTGCGGCCTCCACAGCGAAAATATAAAATTAATTACTGCCGCAGGAAACGCCAAAACATTGAACCACAACTAGCAGTAAAACTACTACTAGCAATAATGATAATAAAAGTGTAATCGGCGTTCCAAGAAAATGATTGAGAACCTTTTCAGAAGGCAATAATAAAATACTTCACGGGCGAGTGGATGAAAGTCGAAATTATCGCCATGCAGGAGCAGGCAACCCGTTGGAGAGGCACAAAACGAGATAGAGAGAGAGAGAAAACAATCTAGGATGCGAGGGCCTTACTAAGCATTGTGTTTATGCTTTTCTTTATCTTTTTAGGCTGGAAATCCGGGGTGAAAATAATAATTGGGACAGACAGTCCAATACTATTATAAGGGCGCCATTAAAATTATACACGTTATTAATCGAGAAAAGAAATATCATTTTTAAGATGTTTCGATGGAACCGCAATTCTTTATTACAACACAATATTGTTGCCAGATTTCTAGGTGGCAGACCTATTGTTATCTACCACCTTCACGCTAAGCAGGAGATATGAAATCAGGTGCGAAGCTGTCGCCGTCGAATTTAATGCCCACATATAATTACTGCCGACTATAATGAGTAATAATCCATTGAACTTCTTACAAAGTCAATCAGTTGTTTTATTTCGCGTCCGTGTTTAACGGTAGTTCTTCGAGAGGGTTTCAACATCGTCGAAACATTTGGAGACCTCTTCGAACAGGGGAAATTATGCGAATTAAATTTAGCTCCCATTACTGCCAGCCTAAAGTTAATAATCCAAAAATTGCGCATGGAAAACATCGACTGGGACAAACCGATGTCGCACAGTTTAGAAAAGGAATGTGCAGAATACTAATCATTGCTAGAACCAATTAAACAGGCAAGATACATTGATTGAAGTAAATGGGTTTTTGCAGATGCATCACATATTTGATATCAACCGATCGAAATAATAAGAGCGAAGTGCATCTTCTCAGCGCAAAGTCTCGCGTAGCGCCACATAAGACCATAAGAAAATCGATACTCGGATTGTGCATTTACTAGCTAAATTAGCGCAAAAAGCCATTAACACATTAGAAATTGACTTTCATTGCATTTGTCTGCGATCAGATGAAAAAATTGCGTTGGATTAGAGACGGCGCGAGAGATCCACGGAAGACATTCGCTTCGAACAGAGTGACGGAACATAACGCACATAACAAATTGCGAAAGTTAGTACAATGAACGATCGGAATTCAATCGCGCCGATTTAATACTTAGAGGCGCTTCAAATAAAAATGTTAATAAATTAAAATATATGGTGGAACGGGCCACAGTGGCTAGCAAAAAATATCGATTAAGTCCCATTTGTAGAAACAAGATAAGAATTGCCCGCTCAAAAAGACAGCAAAATAGTCTTTAGCAAATAATAGAAATAGAAATAATTCACTTTTTAATTGTGGAGATTGTTAATTCAGTGGAATGATTACGAACATTGTTACTTTTGTTTATTGTTGGTGTATCATTCTAAGATATTATCTACGATTTGTTAATGCCAAATTAAACAGCCA
Source organism: Hololepta plana (assembly GCA_963695495.1). Taxonomy (NCBI): domain Eukaryota; kingdom Metazoa; phylum Arthropoda; class Insecta; order Coleoptera; family Histeridae; genus Hololepta; species Hololepta plana. The sequence goes on from OY968835.1 coordinate 517,175, forward strand.
GCATCGTGATCCTTTATTATTGTAAAGGAGTGAGAGATTTGCCACATATTAATCTTCATAATTAGTAACTAATCAATGGGTTACTTTCGCCCCTCTTTGAGCCCAATAAAGGGCACTAAACATAAATTCAATATATCTATATAGCGACTGAAGAGACTGCGAGAGGATTTAGCAATTGAGCCTCCGAAAGGCAGCATCAAAAAATAATATTTGACGACCGAAAGGCAAATTTCCTGCAAGACGAGAAGCAGGATACCGATCGAAAACAATGGAAAATATCTGGGCATGACATTCCAGTAGCAAACAATCGATGAGTGACCAATCAAAGAATTATTAATTATTAGTAAAAACAACAGCAATCTAAACTCTGCGGCCAATCAATTTCTGCAGGAAACATCGTTGGCAGAAGTGAGATGCGGGAAGATTAAAAAAAAAAAAGAAAGATTCGCACGCAGTGCAAACGTGAACGTTCCATAATTTTGTTATCCGGCACAAAATTTGATTTAAACGTTGAAGGGCGGCAAGTCGAAAAAAAAATTAAGCTCTTGCTTCTCATGACTCTATCACCAATAATTGGTGGATGATTGAGATTCATTAACGTATAACTTGACTCGTCAGCGTCGTCACCGATTCAAAAAGTGCCCAATTGACAAAGTTCACACTTCGGTTGGATTGTCGATGGAAGCGTTCCATTAAAAAATTACTTGTGTCATCAGCTTGGACAACCGAGTGAAAAATATTTGTTATAACGAGGAGTCAAACGAACGCAGTCGACGAGGATTCGTTTGCTCCTGCAAGCGGCAGTTGCAGTTCATCGTTACACTGGGAGTGAGAAATTGCTGGAAATTGCAGAACATCGCTGCATTTCTGGCCGTTGAAGGGGCCTTCGGCTGCTTGTGGAGAGACGCGATCCTTTTCGAATAGGTAAATGTTTCAGTCGCTAGAGATTCATTAAATCATCAATTGAAGGGCGTAGAGACACAGTAAAGCAGCTTAATTGTTCGTCCAGCGAATACGAATCAAAGGCCGTGTACGAGCACGTAAAGAAAAGTTACTTGACGGCTGCGGCGAAATGGGTGCGAGTTTGCGTTGGACGTCCGGCCGACCGTCGCTTAGACGTTAATCGCTCGGCTTTTGCGCGACGTAGTTTCTAAACTACCCTAATTGGTAGCCAAAGGCATTTTCTAAACGTTTGAGTGTGCAAACTTGAAGAGAATTTGCAAATGTAATATATGAAACTGTTCGATGTGGTGCAAATGAAATTGATTTACCACATTTATGACTCTTTCCTTAGCTCCGAAGCTACTTAAAACTTGACTTACCTTTAAGTAGCTGCATACTTATGTTAATCCCAGGATTCAAATCGAACAGAACCATTTGTTCGTTGTTGCTCTTCTGCATTTGGCCCGCCAACAAGCAGCTGCAGCAACGTAACTGCTACTGCCAGTATATTACCACCATTAATACTCTTTGCACCATGAAGCAATTTGCTGCTGCTGCTGCCGCTGTTAATGTTGAATTTGGCCGGCAATAGACAGGGCTTCAGTTCGTATTGATTGAGCAATGACTCTGCAGTAGTTCACTCTCTTCATTAGTGACCATATTGGATTCTAACCTAGAATTTACACTCTTGTCAAACACCTTAAATCAAACAATCTAATAAACAGCTTAAAACTAATAATTAATATTGCAGCGAATGTTTATTCGAGAGAAATAATAATTACTTACCAAATTACTCATTTTTGCTCAATAGCTCCAACGGCAAACTTAAATGATGAACATAGCGTCTTTCCGTCTTCAACCTTTTGCCACGTATTGCCAACAGCAACCTAATAAATGTAAAGTTACCAGAAGTGTCGACTAGCGCGAAAGTCAAGTACTAATAAGAATTGTATTATTTATGTCATCCACCGGTGGCATTTTATCGGTTTTAGAGGATTAATGTTAACATGAAAAGCACATTTTATGTTGTAAAAAAATATTCGTCAATTTACCGAGGCGTTCCGATGAAGTTTAGCTTTATAATATCGAGACCTACTATTCATCTCGACCATCAAGAGTTAAAAGTCACTGTTGTCAAACATGTGTCAATAGATGTCGCCGGAAGCACAGGCGTTTTGAGGTCTGTAAATTAATTTTAAGTTAAACGTATGGAAGATACTGCATTTGGGTGAGATTGTGAGATTGAGATTCGGCGCTGCGTCTTTCCATAAATCCAAGAGAATCTGAGAACAAGTGCATCTATTTAATCGGGAGTAGAGTCTCATCATTCATCATTATTGCTTGGGTAATCAGAAACTATTATTTGCTAAACAAACTTAAAAGGAGGATCATTTGCAGGATGAGCTAAAAGATTTAGACCGTGTACTCGAGTATATTGACGTAAGATTTAGAGAATTGCCGAACCACGCTTTTGGCTATGAGAAAGATGATGGTGGAATATGAAAGGGATACGATGCCGATTCCTTCTGAGAATCTCAATGACCGATACGAAATGCTAGAAAGTACCGAGTGTGAAGTATCCACTGAGGGATACGATGATGCAAAGGAAGAATATGAACTATCAGGCGACAGTATTATATTATAACGATTATTATGCACTCGTTTTTCAATAATTTCCTATTGTAGGGACTGAAGAAAGCCAAGAAGACGCCGAAGATAGACTGAATGATATGTTACACACGACGCGCAAAATAAAAGGAATCGAGGATACAAGGAGTGCCGAACTGTCGAGGATGATGCACGAAAGTCCTCGAGGGAGTCCTTTCAGACTCACACCGGCTTATGGGTCACCGACAGTCGAACAGCCGGAGCTATAAATATTTAGAAGATCGAGCGCTAATTGAAAAATCATTTTACAATTTGTTTGTTAGAACGTTGAAACCATAGTCAGCGTTGCTCAAGATTCTGATGCAAGTGTGAATTTACCTAACTAAATACCTCGTTGAATGTTTAGGAATCTGACACTAATTCATTGGCGCACGATCTTCAATCATTACCCACCCTTTATAATCTGGCTGGAGAATCATTTGACTACGACCCTTAAGTTGTGATTTGTAAATTGACTTTTCAAATATTTCATTGCAGTATTTCCATGTAAAAAGTTCCATATTTTCTTGTGTTCATCAACGTTCTGTTGTAATATAACAATGTAGATATTCCTTAAGCAATAGAAGTATTTGTACACTTTGTAAGCATTTGTTTTACTTATCGTTTACCACTTTTACAGAGTTTTCTTTTTAAATAACACTGTGTACGTTGCAGTAAGTATGAATTTTGCTGGTCGCCGTTACTTTAACTCCTCGAAATCCGGCTCGCATTTGGCCTTAATGCAAATGCGGTGCGATTGCTTTAATCGGGACTTCGAGCCGCTTTCTTCTCCTCCGCCCGATTTAGTTCATCGGAAGCAGAAATAAATCGTCTTGATTCCAGTTGGCCTCTCGAAATAATTACGGTTCATTTGGGTGTAAACCCCACAACTGTAAAGTTGTTCCGCGTGGACGCCCTTTCTTAAGGGTAACTTCCCCTGATACTACCCCAAAGTGAATGGGCGTGACTTCGAATCCGGTCGCAAACCATCAGTGGTGCTTTTTCATCACTATCGCCATTTTCAACCAGCGCAGCTTAAAGGCAGGATGCGCTACTTTGAAATGAAACATTTTAACGCAAAGTTTTATGCAATCAACGTAATTTTGATGGAATATAACTTTCTTCAATTACACCTTCATTCAGGTACAATTGCATTGAAATCTCTGACCGAACTCTCATATTCGATTGAAGTTTAACTCAAAGTTAACTAATTATTGTGATTCTTTAAACTTTGGTGAAGAGACATTTAAATCGACGAGCTCCTAGGATTGGAGAGAGTCCGTGTCTCTGGCAAATATTTCGTCTGCAACATCCTATTGAAATGCGACATTTTGCTCCTCCAAGTTCGATACAAAAGTGGAATCGTTCGTCAATATAAAGTGCATCTACTAAAGCCACGTACCTAAAAGAGAATCGAATGAAACGAATTTGCAAATTTGAAAGGAATATTTCGACAATTAATTACGCCATCTCCAAAGTTGTCATCCTCTTGAGACGATTGTTTCACTTCATTGGGCGATCGATATGATTTCCTAATTGCAGAGGAAACGTGAGCGTAATGCGATCGGGATTCGAAACGTTCGCCGTCCGATTGGTAAGTGAAAGCGTAACCACTAGATTGCGCCACTGGACAATCAAGCGTTCAACATTGCCGCCTTGATAACAAACATATGAGAAATTGTTAATGTTGGTTTGAATTTTCTCTGTTCAACTGTGATAGTTTCAGCTGTAAAGCGCACATTATTCAATTGACTTTGTTAGTACACACAATGAACGACAAATGTTGTAGAATTTGTCAGTCTGAGGAAGATTTAAGCGACGTATTTTCGGACTCATCGTGCGATTTGCTAGCGACAAAGATCTGGTTAGCGATGGGAATCGTGGTAAGTCGAATTAGGGGCATTAGGGACAAAATAGAGAAACACGTCTATTGATCCAGAAATGTTGATCAAGTGCATGTTTCGTCATTTCGATGCGATCGGAGTTTCTTTATTTGCGATGTACGTGAAAAGTCGGACGCTAATCGATATTTCGCTAATTCCTGTGCCAATTGATTAGTGTCAAATGTTCATCTTTTTTCCCCGCAGGTTCAGGCGACGGACACGGATTCAAGATGCATTTGCGCTAATTGCTTGCAACGTGTGCAGCTGGCGCAATGCGGTCGAGGCGTCCCAAAGAGAGGGAATAAATCGACATCTGTAAGAACTGATGATTTGAGACGAATCATCTTCGCTAATTAAACCCATTTTTATGTATATCGCAGGAAGGAGCCGAACCAAGTGCCGAACGACAAGAAGCGATCGTTCGTGCCTTAATGGGGTGGAACAACAAGGATGGCCCGACAACAAATGACTTGGGCATAAGAATAGTAAAGGTAGAAAGTCTGGCCGACACAGAAGCCAGTGAAATGGATGAGAGTCGTGATTGTTAAAAGGAGAAAAGATTGTTGTAAGATAGACGTGATAGATTTGTTCAATTTAATAGTTTTTTCTATGTTCATAATTTGCTGTTGAACGTTGTTAAAGAGAAAAATAAATAAAAGTTTCAATTGTGCAAAAACAATTTGACTGGCAATTCTTGAGAAGTGCCCCCCCCCCCCATATGGGGTAACCGCCCCTATGCACAAACATATTTATTGGTGCTATCGAAGGCGGTTTCATCATTGAAAATTTCTTGAGATTCCTCCAGGTCCAGGGAGACAGCAAGCTACAAAAAGTGTGATGGACGAGTTGTTAGTTTCAGTTTAAATGGCTTTCAATGTGCGTTTTCAATCAACATGATTACGTTGATTGTCGGTGGTTTTGAAATTGAATCAATACCGCAAGAACAATAACATCATCGCCACAACAATCATTATCGTGGTTAGTCATTAAAGCCGAATGAGGGTTTATAGAAATTAGCGTTCGTTAGCGTCCATCATTCAATTGAGGAATCCTTCGAGACAAGCGGAAGTTTGTTTTCTTATTGTTCGTTATTTCCACCCTCAATCGACTCGAGGAAAGGAGTGGAAAGTCAGTGAGACGACAAATGGACCGTTTCCGCATGTTGATAATTGTTTCTTATTCTTCCGTTTCTATAGGGAAAATCTCGTCGAAACTCCTCAAATTAGAGTTGTAACGGCATTCGAACCCGAGGAATCATTTTGGACGTTGCGTGCGACCAAAGTCGATTTTGACGAGCCTATTCCGAATGGCGACACATTTCTTCTAACCACTAGAAACTAGAAGAAGTGAAAGATGCAAGTTAAAGTGGCAAATCGAATGAATTCGTGATCATACGAAGGGATCGTTTACATCATTTACTCAACGAATGTGCCTCGTTGTAATTTAAACGTTAATAAATTAACATTTTTGCACTCGATACAGGTGTCCGACCATTTGTATCGTTATTCCACTAAAATTTGTCTAATTGTCTTCTCTTCGACTTCATTAAAAACAAAGTCCGATGCCCTGCATGTTGCCGGTCCATATCAATAGAACGTCGTTATCGGTCTCCGATCGCTCGCATTCCACACTACTGCTGTGCGGACGTCGATGGGCCGTCGAGTGTCTTCGACGTGCCTGCGACAGCCGGTTCCCCGTCTTTATCGGCACCTGAAAAGGAAGCGAATTTAAGCCACGTCCAACGATCGAACGTGGGACGATGATAGTCGATCGCTTAACAACAATCGCACCTGTCTCCAATTTGGGGTCCTCCTCCAGCAGCGTAAAATCAAAGTCCTCGTCCATCAGCGTAAAATCAAAGTCCTCGTCCGTCAGCGTAAAATCAAAGTCCTCCGGCACCATCGTAACGTCGACGTCTTCGTTCTCCGGCCGCAGCCGCTTGCGCCCATCGCAACTGCGATTGTCGCGCCGTCCGCCGTCGCCCTCGTCCTCGCTGTCGGAGAACTCGTTCTCGGCCGCGATCCGCTCGTCGCGCTCCTTCTGCGGCAGCCGCACGTCCACCTCCATCTTGTCATCGTCCGCGCCCGCGCCCGCGCCGGCGCCCGCGTCCTCGCGCAGCGCGTCTGCCGGCGTCGCTTGCACTTGGACGCCCGGCGCGTGCGGCAACATGCGCAGATTCTCGAGCACTCGCGCCTTGATCTCGTCCAGGTGAGCGCGCGTGTTTCGGTTCGCCATCTTCTTCGCGCCGATGTGCAACTTGAAATTCGGGCCGAAGCAGTGCAAGTAAGAGTTGCGCGGCAACTCGTCGGCTATTTCGACGCCGAGGGCGATCGACGTTTCGTACGTCCACGCGCGAGCCACGTTGCAAACGGTGTAACCGCCGCCGCCGAGCATCAGCAGCGGGAGGCCGCAGTTCTTCACGAATTCGACGCACTTGCCGTGGCCGCGCACGGTCAAATTGAAGCAGCCCAAACGATCGCCGCTTATCGAATCGGCGCCGCATTGTAACACGACGGCGTCCGGCCGGAACGTTTCCATCACTTTGCTAACGATCGGCACGAAGAGGCTCTCGTACGATTCGTCGTCGATGCCGCCGTTTAGCGGCACGTTGATCGCGTAATATTTCCCTTTCTCCGCGCCGATTTCCTTCAGGTGGCCGCTACCTTCACGAAGAGAAATAATTGATGCCGGAGCCTTTTGCGAATTGCTCATTGTTACCGGGAAAATAGTCGCCGTATTTGTGAAAGGAGACGGTCATCACGCGGTCGGTCGTGTAAAACGCCTCCTCGACGCCGTCGCCGTGGTGGACGTCGATGTCGATGTACAAGACGCGCGGATGGTACTTTAACAGTTCCAAAATGGCCAGAACGATATCGTTCACGTAACAGAAACCGGACGCTTCCGATTTCTTCGCGTGATGCAAACCGCCGCCCCAATTGATGCAAATGTCCGACGCTCGTTTGTTCAATTTGATGGCGGCCGCCAGCGAACCGCCGGCTGACAGTTGACAAAACTCGAAGAGGCCCTCGAACACGGGACAATCGTCGTCGACGTTGAACTTTTGCATTTCCACCTTAAATTTCGACTTGTTCTCCGGACTGATCGAACTCAGGAATGTGATGTAGTCCTCGGAGTGGAAATTCCCGATTTCCTCCGCCGTTGCCTTGTGCGGCCTCTAAAAGATTATTGCTTTCTCTCACACAAGACAATTGCTACTTAAGCGATGCGCATTTATCCTTACGTAGATCTCCATTTTCTGATACAATCCGTAGTTGAATACAAGCTCGTGGGTCATTGCTAAGCGATGGGGCTTCATGGGGTGCTTATCCCCATAGTAATAGTTACCGATTGAATCTGAAAGAGAGAATGGCAACGAAGTAATTATTGAAGCCGTCAACCGATTTCCCAATCGAACAATGTGCAATTTCTGACGAATAATGATCGAGCTTTCATTCGCGTGACGGCGATCGAAAAGTTGCTACGAAATTTCAATTTGGCGCCGGTGCAACCGTGCGCGAGTGAATGCATTTGCCCGTTAGAAAGTCGAGGGAGAATCGCGCGATTCGAGGCACGGGAATTGGAGAGGAAAATCTCGTGTAGCTCTTCGAAGCAATCAAAGTCCCTCGAAAATATGCAAAGTAAAATTTGTGTTTAGACGAATGTCAAAGCAGAAATTAACATTCCCATAGCACATTTATGCATTATTGTGTACATTTTCTATGGTTTACGTTGCGTTTAAGACTTTTTACAGGTAGCGTACGAAACAACGACGCTCCATTGTGTCGGGGATTTTGATTTTGCTCGGACGAACTATGTGAGTGCATTAAAAGGAAAGACGAACAAAGAGAAATAGCCGTTTTCTACTTACTGTCGTAATAGTACGCGACAAGCTTTTTACTGTGCGATGGCAGCGGCATTTTCTTGCACGAATTAAATTTCCAATTTCAACGAAATGAACGACGTTATAAACCACTGACACTACGAAACGTCAACGAAAAAACAAACAATTTTGCCGAAATCAAGTGCTGCTAAATTGTTCGAATTTGATTTAGTTGATTCCACATCAAAAGGACACGAATTCGTTACTTTTTCCTTCTCGGAAGTGCGCAAGCGGGAAGCGTAGAAGTTGGCGGAAGATTTTCACCCCTATTTCCACAGCGTTGCCGCCTCTTCGTTTGTTTACACTTTTTGCCGCCTCTTGTTTAAGTGTTTTAATATTGTTCTCGTCTGCTGTTTAAACGACGTATCGAGTCTTTCGTGAGCCGCAGCCAGTGATTTCTATTCCTTTTTCTTTTAGTTCGTTCTTGTCGCAAAACTATCTTCACTTCAAGGGAAATCGGCGGTCGGTCTCTCGTCGAACTCCCATCGCAGTTTTTTAACTATTGCAAAAACAAATTGCCGCTTCCTTCAATCGTCGTGCCACCGACGAGAGCCGATGCACTGGCCAAAGGGAACGTCGGCGATAAATATCCGGGCCTGGAGATCGGCCGCCGCGTCTTCCGCACAATATGCGATGTTCCACACTCAGGGTAGGCGGCGTCGCTTTGCCGCCGCGACCGCTGCAACCGTCTTTTTTTTTGTTTCTTAAGCTCTCACCATCACTTTCTCCGTTTCAGCCGCGTCGCGGTTGGCAACCGGGTGCAGCACTTGATTTCGG